>VXBW01004057.1:167916-216829 GCA_013400375.1 Thinocorus orbignyianus | reverse complement strand
CTCAGGATCCTCTTGTGTCAGCTAAAAGCCTCCCAAAAGGCTGTGGAGGTGTTTATGGCTCCTAGATATCACATTGCTTTGGAGGTGGGAGGGTTGTGTATAGTGACTCTTGTGTTCCCATATGATAGGACCGTGGATGTACAAGCTGGACATTTTAAAAAGAGGGTAGAGTTTCCATCTCAGCTGGGACAGGAACATGAAACAAACTCTCCAGTCCTTATCTCCATCTGTCAACTCCAAAACCCCCCTCTCCCTGCCTCTCTTCATATACTCCTCAACAGCTTGCAGTTGGCTAAGTTGAAGCCCATCCACATTTTTAAATTAAATAGGTATTTTATTGAGTCTTCAGTCTGGTTGCACAGTGTGACGGGTCAGGGATTATCCTTGCAGTCACTGATCTTGACTTTTCTAACAATAAAGGCATCTGTTTATCCCAGGACAAGGAGGACATGTGAACAGTGCCAAGGGCTGGCTCCGGTAAATTTGTCTTGCAATAAAACCATAATGTCTCCTCTTCACTTCTGCATCTGACCTGAAAAGCATAATGGGTTTCAGTTACTTTTATTTGGGCAGTGAAGACAAGACCCTTGTCACAACATCTCAAGGGACAGTCAAACACAAACTGTCCACTACTCCCAACCTCCCTCTGAAGGGCACATATGATACTTAAGAAGAGTCTCTTTCTTCACAAGTCAATACACTGCCATAGTGTCCTCAGTGAACAGGAAGGAGGGATGGGGCAAAAGAGCGTTTCAGAGAAAGAGATGAGAGTGGTGGTAACATTTATTTCAAGACCTTCATGATGAAAGGTTCCCCAGGCTGTGAGGACTCATTCATGCCATTTCAGAGCTGGCATTCAACCAGGACTTAATCCGGTGCAGAATGAAATCAGGCATTATGAGGAGATGGATGGTTGTAATTGAAATAATAACATAAATATAATTGAAATATAAATATATGTGTGCACACACACACGCACACTGTATAAAACCTCCGTGGAAACAACAATAATCTTTTAGCTCTGCAAGCCAACTAACCTATTCCTGTAACCGCCTCTAATCCGTATGTTTGCACCTAGGGTTCTTTAAGGAAATGCAGAGTTGTAATTAACTGGGGGTGTGGAGAAGTCAGATGAGTGGGATATTCACACTGAGAGACCAGAGAGCGAATTTGCACCAGGTCACAAGCATAAAGAGGGCGGGTGTGCCAGCTCCGTCCCAAGAGGTTGTTTTACGTGCTCTCCATCATCAAATAGCCACACATTGCAACTCACAGATTTCCTCCAGTGACCATAAACCTTCTCAAAAAACTTTACTTCTGAGCTAGTCATTCAAAAAGTTACTCTGTGACGTTAAAAGAGACCCTTGGCTTTCGTTAGACTTCTGCACAGCTTTAGCAGCCGTGAAGCTGGTACCAAGCTACCATGAGACATTACAGTACCTACATTGTTGGTGGGAACCTTAGGGAAAGAGGTTTCTGGACATACCCTAGCGTCCACTTTCAGGTGATAACTTCTTGGCTAATAAACACATTTAAAACACAAAATATGAATTTCCCTTATTGCTCATGACGGAGTGGCTGCCAAGCATCGTCAATTAGGATTATGTCTGGAGAGGGAAGGGGTTTAGCCAGCACCTTTGGATGTTCAGCGCAGGAGTCTTGGCTCATGTCTGACTGGCTTTCATACCTGGCTGGAAGGGTTGGCTGGTTGTGACACTTGGGGTGAAGCTCTAGACTGGGCCTAGGTCTGGCTAGGTGAAGCACAGCTTCCCCCAGCCACTGGGCAAGCAGTTCCTTCTTTTTCCGTGCTGACAATACTGTTTCTTGTCTGGTTTTATTTTGGAGCTGGAAGTTGACTGCAACATCCCCACATCTAAACTAGCAGTGTCAAAGGTGTTCAGGAGCCTCCATGAACAAAATCTAGGAGTTTATAGATCCAAATCTCCAATCAGTGTAACAGAGCCCTACAAATGGGCTCCTGTCTGTTCCTCTATTGGACACTGCACCCCACAAAGTGGCTTTTGAAAGGAGATGATGTTTGTATTGTTTGTTAGAAGGATGCTCTGTAAACAACTGAGACATCCGTAGCTATCTTGAGCTAACATCATGGAGTAGCTAGAGGGGCAAATGGAGAGAATTTGACAGAGCGAGTGACGGAGCTGAGAATAACATGGAGGCTTTGTTTTGTCAAGGCGGATGTTGCCGTTGGGTGGAGGTGTCTGGTGTGTGTTCTTGTCAGTGAGAACTCTGAAAATGCCAAAAAATTGTCATTGGTGATTAAGCTCCCTCACGCAGGGAGGCTTTGGGAATAGCAGTCAATGGCTTTATAATTAGCAAAGATTACTGAGAAAAGAGTCATTTGGATGCTTTTTTTTTCTCATCAAAGATTTTCTGTCTCTAAGTCCCCTCCTGAGCTGGTCTGTCTCCCAGCCTAGCCTTGTTGTGATGACAAGGGAGGACAGACGGCCTCAGATCACACAAGGCAGGACGGATTCACACTTGCCAATGTGTGAATCATATAATGACTAAAGAAACTCCACTGGAGCCTGCTACTCCAAGTGCCAGTCAGCATTTGTATCGCACCTGATCCCGGCTGGGTGGTCAGTCACGGGCACGGTGTTCCCTGCTGGAGCTCACCACTGCCAGCTAAAGCAGTTGATCCTTCAATACACTTGGAGGTGGTGAAAAGGCTGTAGAAACTCTCTTTGATCCTCCCAGCCTGCAGCCCAAAGATCCAAATGTAAAAACTAGGACCTCATCAGGACCTTCAGCTCTGAGCTAGTCCCGCTGGACTGAGCACGACTTCTGCTCCTGGTACTGTTAAATCCTCTCTTCTAGCTGGATCACATGTGTGCGGCCGGAGGAATGGGAGCCTGGCAATGGTTAGAAGTGGGGTTGCTGGCGTTTTAGGCACAAATTACGCTCAGGAAATATAGCTAGTGTGGTTTGCATGCTTAGCTCCCCACCATACGTGAGTGAAGGCTTGGCCAGCACATCCTGGCTGATACACAGAGTGTGCAGAAGCTTGAACCTCTCCTTCTGGAGCTGATGAGCCCGGCTGAGCCCCAGGGAACTGTCACAGATTCACACCCCTGCTGGATGAGGCCCCAGGAGGATGCGTAACACCCCTTCCACAAGCAGATTGCATACATTAGTGTAGGAATTTCTCAGGAAAACCCGTTCTTAGAGAGAGCTGGCTTCTATTTAGCAACCACATGAAACGAGCTGCCACAAGACTGCTGTCTCCTATGGCGTGACGAAGAGCTTTTCTGTCTTGAAGGAGACTTCTTGGATGGAGAAGATTTTATCTGCTCCCCCCTCCAAATACAAATTCACCATCTTTGTAACTGCAGCTCTGTTCTGCTTCCCAGAGGGCTGGACATTCTGGCCAGAGAGCCTACTCACTCTAGTACGAGCCCAGGGAGTGTCACAAAAAAAACCAGTGTGATGAGGATCTGAGTGAACAGGCAGAAGTGAGCTGGTGGCACTGTCCTCAGTGATTGTGTCGTGACCCTGACAACCAGCATTGGGATGCTGAAGCCACTTGTCAGCGTGCTGAAGCATGTGTTCAAACACCTATGGGTTGCTCTTGGTCAACTGGATGTGATTCCATTGACCACAGACGGGGTTGCGATGGAAAGGGGAGCGAAGCAGACCCTTGGGAGAGGGACACAATGTCCCAGTTGCCATCTGAGAATGTGGAAATGGCAGATGCTGCTTCTGCTGCCTTCAACAGCTGGTCCTGTAAAACATAACACCAAAACCAGCAAAGATCTTGACAGCAGGAGCCCTTTAGCAGAGAGAGTTCCTCACTTGCTGCTTTGGAGTGACACATGGGAGAGGTCCATGTAGGCATCAGTGGAGCCTGGAGCTCCCACCAAAGCTGATGTTCAGCTTCCCCAAGTCCCATAGCCTCCGGTGAGCCCTGAGCGGCATCCGGCCAACAGACCAGAGCTTCTTAAGGCTCAAAGACTGGAAGTGTTGTTCCAGGCATAAGGCAGCAGTGTTTTAAGCCGCCGGTCCCCAGGGCTTTCTCTCACAAGCTCTGTGGTTACGTCACGTCTCCAGTGAGGTCAACGCTCAGCTATCGAGATGGAGTTTCACTTGCTGCCGGGCTTGCAGGAGCGCTCTCACCCATGCAGGATGTGGCCAAGCCATCACCAGGAGGGTGCAATGGGATCATCCCCCCTCAGTAGTTCTTTCTTTGGGGACCAGCTTCCCCCTGCACGCCCAAGTGAGTCCTGTGGTGGGAAGAAAGGGGCGCTTGTTTCTTGCCTACCGTTAATAGAATGGGTTGGAAGTGTAACCAGAAATGACAACTCGAGTGAAATGCGATGCCTCTGGAGGGGCCCAGAAGGCAGCAAAGCGGTGCCTTCCAGCCATGCCAGAGACCCTTTTCTCCCCCTCACTGAAGAAGCAGTCAGCTTGGGAAATCTTGTTTTCACAAATGTATATTTTTCCCCTCTAAAAACAATAAATGGTGTTATTGATGGGCAAAGCTGAGGTGGCCACACACTGTGAGGCTTGGCTGGCTTCCTCTGCTGTCACTACGCTCTTCGTTTCCCAAGGAGACTTTAGATACTTCCTTTGTCTGCGAGGGCCACACATAACGACAGAACAACCCACCTGAGGATCATCTATACCCCATCCAGTCACATCCAGGACCTGGGAGGTGTAGAGGGACCCAGGAGGATGAGACACTGGCCTCTGACTGTAATCTGTGCCTCCAACTCCTTCTGTCACTGCTTACCTGCCAGAAAAGTGCCTGTTCTGGCTCCAAGCTCCAGTCCAAGCTGACCAGCGTATTTCTCAATACTGAGTTTCAACTGACAAGGCTGTAAATTCATGTGCGTACAGAAAATAACATCTTCAGAAGGAGAAACAGCTCTGAGCAACAGTTGCTCTTTCAGTCCCACATACTGCATGGGCTGGGCTGATTTAGAGCCACCCTTATCTCTCAGGTACAAGTTATTTGGGAGCTTTGTTGAGCACAGATGCTCAGGCACAGGTCCAGTCTCATCTGGACAAGGTCTGAGCAGGGAAGGAAACATTGCTTAGTGTCTGGCTTGGATAATGCTTAGCTCTCAATAACTGTCCTCACAATTTTCCCCCAACACTGTCTCTATCCAATAGTTGCCAGAAAAAAAATAAAAAAAAAAAAGGTCAGACCCTAGACAGATATTAGAAAAGACAAATTAGAGCAAATAAATAGTATCTGGCTTCGTATCAGGAATCTGAACTATGAACAAAACCGAGCGGCTGGTCACTATTAAAGCAAACATCGGAGAAGAAAGCGGAAACAGGTCAAGCCCTTGATCTCTCCAACACATCTGCAACGATGAGCTGCTCTGCTGATTTACATCATCCCCTAACCCCTCTCCCCAAGATCCTGTGCACCACATCCCCCTTCACAGGCCGACCTCCACGTGTGCACAGGCACACTCACACACACTGAAACTCGTGCGTGCCCTTTCCTTCGTGTCCTCCCCAGAGACTCTTTTGGGTCAGTGCCCTTGCTTGCCGTGGCATGGATGCTGCTGATTCACATGTTGTCACTGCCCTCCCACGGTGCCCCTGTCCCCTGGATCTGCTTCACCGCACGTCGCTGGCACACAAGCGGGGCCAGGAGCATTTTACTGGCCCAAAGTAGGGTACTGGGGCAAATGCCCGCTGCATACCAACGAGTGGGAAGCAGCCCGTGAGCGGCCGCGGGGCAAAGGTCCTCCATTCTCTTTTCTTGGCTGCCGGCACATGTGGGGCAGCGAGGATGTGGGAGAGGAGGGAAGGAGCGGCGTGAGCCAGAGACAGCAGCAGGAGCTCTGTCGCACTTGGGGATGAATGCTAAGCAGACCCCACTGGGCGGGAGTGCCCAGATGAATGGGATCCTTTCACATCAGCCTGACAGAGGAGGGATTTCATAGTTCTCCGAGCAGCACAGAGCTGCCTTAATCCAGCAGATACAATGCCCTGCTCATACGGCTCAGGAAACAAAATAAATATGTTCTTGCAAAGACATCACAATGAAGCTTTCAAGGACTCAACACGAGAAGGCTCTACCTGGTTCTCAGGTCTCCTCGCATGTGTGGGAGCTAAGAGCTGGGCTTTTTATTTTCTCTCTCTCTTTGGTTTTCTCAATACTTTCCTCCACCATTGAACCTGGCCCTGAGGCGGAGGAGGAGAAGAACACTTCCATATAGGCTCTCCTCTAAAAGTAAACAGAAACAGTCACGCCCAGGTTTGTTCTAAAGAGAGCCACCACAGATACACCTGACAAAAAAGTAGAAGTACATCCAATGCTGCAGGTCAAGTAAAAATAAGCAAAAAAGACTAGAAGAGCTAAAGGGATTGTGCCTGGGTAGGACAGAGAAGATGTCTGGTCCCCATGTCTAACTTTTCTGGTGACTTTACCAAACAACCATGACAACAGCAGCATGATGTAGTAGGTGTGGCCATAGGATAACCACAGAGTGAAGCTCAACCTTGAGGACCAGGGCCTGCTTCATTCCACTTTCCCTTTAAACCCACATGCAGGCAGGAATGCAGCAAAACAGCCCAACAGGGTGCAGTGTAGCAATACTCAAGCCAGCCTGTGTTGAAAAGCACCTGTGGAGCTTGACATGAGCCATTTGCACTGCAGCTTAGTCCTGCAGCAGGTCCACTATCCTGCAGGATCAAGCACTGCCACAACTTGGCAGAGTCTAGCACCCAGCAAGCTCTGAGCAGCTTTGAGACACTTTCTCCATTTCCATCCATCTGTGGGTGGAGAGGAGTCTTTAGCACTGGTGGCGTGTCCTCCTCTGGGCATGCACCTGGCTTTTGTTGTTCTCCTTTTGCCCTGTGATGCTGCTGCTGCAAAGGGCATTTACTTTGCCATACAAGTGTGATAATGTATGGGATCTATGTCCCACCGGCTGTGCTGCTGGGGTTGGTGATGGTGCTGCAGTCAGGGCTGCCTGAGTGCCTCCCTCCCTCCCTCCTCAAGACTGCCCATTCCCAGGTGGCATGCAGCCTTGAGAGCAGGCTGGGTGACTTTAACCCACTTAGGGCATAAATGGTTCACTTCTTATTCCCATGATGATTTGGATTCCCTGATGAAGGCTACCCTTGTTGTGCTGGGAGGACATATATTAATATCTCTGCTAGGAGGTAAGAAGGCTCTTTCAAACAGTGCAAGCTGAAATGTCATCATCCCCATCCCCTCCCGAATGGCTCCCAGGAGACGGGCTCATAATACCCAGAGGTTACGACAGAATTATACCAGGTATATGGGATGAGTGACTGCTGTGTTTGGTCATCTGTGCTGTCCCTGTTGTGGAGGACCAGGTGTTTGGTGTTACTTGGGCAGCCTTCAGTGCCTATCTGGAACACATTTCAGAGTCCTGGACTCTGTGCTGTCACACATCAGCTTGGAAAGCTGCCGGCTTGTTCTGCATGTGGCAGGTGCCAAACAGCAGTATAAAACTGTCAAACCTGTTCCTGAGATAAAGAGCTCGTGTCAAGCTGATCAAAGCATGCAAGCATGAGAAATGCAGAGAGGTTTTAAGGTTTTAAGAGCAGAACTGGTGGCTTTTCCACTGGACCTCCCTGCATACACCTGAGCCATAAAATGTCACCTGGAAAATCCTGCAGTGTCAGAAATTGTTCTTCCTATCAATGCCAGCATGAAGGAGAGATGCACCTCTTGGGGTCAAAGCTCTGCCTTCCAGAGCCCTAGCAGCCAGCTATCCCACTGCAAGAATTCTGGCCACATTTTCTTTCCCAAAGCATCAAGCTCTGTCAAACCCCCTCTTTTTTGTTTTCAGTGGCAGCCTGTGCCTGCCACTGAAATGGAAACACGCTCTTTCAGACATTAGCCCTCACTGTTAGATGTGCATTAGCTCCCATGCTCTGCAGCCTGTCTGGATGTGGAGTAAAATGCCCATTTTCTGCCAGCTTCCCCTGCCCCTCTGTGTGCGAGCACTGCCGTTCCTGTGCCAGGGCTGCCGAGATGCGGCAGTGGCTTGGCCAGGATAACAGCAGCTCTGTGATTCCCTGGGCCAACAACCCACCCAAAGTGCCAGACTGTGTCAAGCAACGTGTGAGTCACCACTCACAGCTTCTGCTCAGTGGTGGGGCAGAAATCCGCAATCCTGGCAAAATTTAGGCCTCTCTATTATTCTCTCTAACAGCCTTACCGCGCTGGCATTTTCAGCGTCCCAAACTGAAGCTGAATAGAGCTGCCAAGGGCTGTCATCCCAAGTTTCTGCTTCTAATTTCCTTGCAGTGGAGATGCTGAGGCAGCTGAGAATATTTCATTTTACCACCTGGCCACCAAAAAGCTGGGTCTGCATTTCGGGTGATGTCACATTTCCTGAGCTTTGGAGAATGGTTGTCTCTCCTTTCTCTTTTGGCGCAAAGCAAGCTCGATCATTCAAAGAAAGCAATCCCTCATGAGCTGCCAAGGAAATACCAACGAGAGAGACAGGAACAAAAGCACAACTGTAAAATCAGAGGAGACAAAAGGATTCAATAAATCTGATTCTTTTTTTTCCCCACCCAGACCGTAGCATCCATGTCAACTGATGACAACAATAATTTTGTGACGTTGGAAAAAGTCAGAACAAATCTGCTCTTCCTTAGCAGCCCTATGCCTAAGCCACCCATCCCAGTGGATTTGTGGTTAATCTGGCTACGGTCTATGCCCTCTTTGACACAAGCTGAAGCTCCCATACCTTTCCTAGCAGGATTCTTCTCAGAGATGTCAAGGAGGTGACTAATAACTGAATGTGCTCTCAAGCTCAGTGACTGAATTAATTTGTGTGGCCAAAGACCCTATTAATATTCTGTACACATAGTATATATAGTTACTTTTTAAATACAGAGGCATTGTCTGGAGGTATTTCTATTAGCCCTGTTAACTCCCAAACCACTTGGGCTCAGACATCTTGACGTCTTGAGCCTAAATGTGGATAAAGTGTGAGGCAGAGCTCCAAAGGGTGAGACAGAAGGGAAATCACTGCACCAGGCAGCTTTAATGGAAAAAACATTTGAAGCTGCCACAGCTCAAGATCTCTTTTTTTTTTTTTTGAACCTGGGTAACCCAAATAGTGTGATGACTGGATTACACCAAAGGTGGGGTTTAGGAGCTCACAAAGAAGGAAAAGATGTCAGTCGTGAGAGAAACACCAGACTGGGTTGTTGGAGTATCTCACTATCAGAAAAGTCTGGAGACTGATTTGCTGGGAATTCCCACAGAAGCAGATGTCTCCTGTTCAATTAATTATTTGCCAGGGCATGGTCTTTTCTCCAATTTGCTGATGGAGTGACCCCAGTTTCTTTGAGTACACTTGCTACTCCAAAGCACCTAGCAATGAATCTCTCTTCAGTGATTTTTAGGTGCAGAAGCATCTGATGGCTATTTCCAGTTTTCACCTTACACTGGGCATTCAGGAGCTGAATTGCACCAAGTTTTGATTTTGGTTTTTGTTTGTTTTTGTTCTTGAGGGTGTTGGTTTGGGGGTTTTATTTTTCCTTTCTGAATGAAGAACAGGAAATCAGTTTAAAAGAACATTGACAAAAATAGCACCCGCATGGCAAGTGCGTGTGAGAGATGATCATTAAGGTTTAAAGAATATGGAGGTTTGCAAATATTTTCATCCAGAAACAGAGTTGCACCACCCATAAATAGCAGCAATTCAAACAGAGAGCTCATGCTCACAAATAAATGCGTGAATCACTGTTTTTATTCTTTAGTCACATTAGTTACTAAACACTTGGGAACTCCAGTTCTTCCACTCTCCTAGCTGGGCAGGGAAAAGCAAAAATGTAAGGTCAAATGCTGACTCAGAGCCGTGAAGAAAATCATATATGCAACAGAAGAGCTTTTGAGAGCCATTCTCCTCTCAGTCTGCTTTGTTCCTGCTAGAGGTCTTCTGAGGCCCTTGCTGAGAAATGTGGTTAGGTTTCATCAAAACCTACACAAAACTAAAGCTAAAGGAAAACCTGAGGGTCTATGGCTTTGGGGTGATTCTGCTGGCTGGTGTGAAAAAGGATGCAGAGGTGATCTGATCCCAGCCACAGACAGCCGTGGAACCAGATTCCTCTGCCATTGCCATCACTGGCTTAGGCCTGCAAATCCTGGAAACTGAGCACTGGAGCAGTCAGGGACTATCCTTCTGGCTGACTGCAAAGGCAGCTAGTGAGATTAGCTAAGGTCTTGGTACACCAAGAAGGCTTCTGGAGCATCTCCCAACACACCAGGGATGGCAGCCACTACACAACCTTTTTTTCCCACATTTAGTCCCCCACCCCCCATAGAGAAACGCTGCTGGTGATTTTGGCAACAATGAAAATATATCAAAAAAGAAAGGGTTTTGGGGAGAGGAAATGGAGAGGAATAAAAAGGAAGAGCCTCAGACTGCTTCTCTGTCACCTAAGGGACAAAGAGAAATAGGCGTTGCTAATTAATGGGTGGGTTTCAACATTACATACAGTGTTTTAAACAGTCTCATTTGAACAAGAGCTGCCCTGATGTGCGGGGGGATGTTTGAGCCCTTTCAGGTCTCAGCCGGCTCACTCGCACCTCGGCCCCGCTGAGCCCGCCTGGCTGCTGCTGCAGAAGCGGGGCATTCATGCTCCCGGCGTGTTAATGATTTCACCCTCCATAAACTGGGCTGCTCAACCGCACGCTCGGCAGGACACACACCGAGATGAAATGCTCTCTTTGAAGGCCAGGAGGAGGTGACAGAACTGAAGTTTCTTCCTGGGACAGTTTCACCTCCATCTCGGGGGAGCTCCCCATGGGAAGTGTTGTCTGATTCCCATCACTCATGGAGGCCTCTAGCACTCTAAGCCTCTCTGATATTGATGTATTTTAACATAGGCAGCTCATAGGGGCTCATGGAGGCTGTTAATATTCAAAAAATGATCCTTCTCTTGGCTCATGCATTGACAAAGGGGCAAGGGGACTCCATACTTCCCACAGCTCTGCTGGTGGTGAGGGGCAGAAGACCTCTTGTTGCAGAGCTCTCTACCCCAGGCACACAGGGTTAATTTGTTCCCCAAGCACTCTGTTGACAAATTTTACAGGAGGTTGGGAAAGCCATGAAAAGAGTCTGTGCTGCATGTTTATTTGAAAAATGCTGTAAAAGCCCCTGAATAATTTTCACACTGAAGTGATCTTACCAGCCTGACATGGAATACTTAAGCAGGTAACAGCCCTGGACCTGGCTGCATAACCCAGCTGGGCTGGATGCTCTTCCTTGCTGTTTTATGCTTCAGCCATTCCTGGGGGTTAGTGAGAGTCTGCTGCTGGCTCTGGGCTGAACTTGTTTGCATCCAGCTGTGGGATCCACCTTGAAACTGCCAGTGCATTGGGGTGTTCCACAATCCACCCTCCTCTGCTAGGAGCATAGGACATACAGAAGGCACCAGGAGCAGGGATCCTCCTGCACCGGGAGGTTCCTGGGTGGTGGTGTAGGGTAGTACAGCATCTTCCCAAGGCAAAGAGAAGGGGGAAGGACAAAACAAGGAAAACCCAGGATTTTCCTTCTGTTTCAAGGAAAACAAATGTTGCAGGCATTCAGATGCAGTGAATTAAACACAATCTTATCTCATAACTGAAGCATCATGGGGAGTCCCCTCTTTAGATGAAATTCCACAGGTTACTCTCCCTGCAGCTGGGACCTCTGCAGCCCAAAGTTCTACAGATCCCAGTACGCAATGGTCTCTTTCCTTCTGAAAGGCCTGAGGGAAATGTGGGTACTATGGATTAAAGTGTTTTTACTAGTAAGACTCCACACCGGTACAGATGTTTCTATAGCTTTTATCCCTGTTCCATCCGCTTGACTCTGGCAGTCAGTGTTTCCCTCTGTGACACACTAATGCTTTTTGCATAGGTGTTAATGGCAGGAAGATCCAAACCCACCAGCTCCGTAAGCAAAGCAGCTTTACACCCTCTCATACAGCGGTAACACCCACTGAGAAAAGCTGAAGGAAAACAATTCTTCTGCCTGCTGGCACTGTCCTGCTGTCCTGCATGGGGAAAATCCTATTAACCTGCCCAAGAGATCACACCAGAGGGCATGGGACAGAAGAAGATGCAAGTGAATGGTTCTACTCCGAGTACAGCTCTCACAGCTGCTGGGACAGTGAAGGTTAGGACTGAGAACTGCGGGCAGGAAATGGTCTTCCCAAAGTAGCGGTTGGAGAGGCACAGCAAGTCTTCACCTTCTGGAAGATCCACGGCCTACAGTAGGTGGAAAAGCAGGAGAGGAGCTGCACAGTCTCCATAGAACTACATGGTGCTTTTGGAGGGAGGAAGGGATTTCTTTCACGGGGTATTTGAGGTCGGAGTTTGGACCAGTGTGTGAGTGAGGCAGTAGCTCACATGCTTCTGGAAGAGTTTCTCCCAGTGACTAGAGCTCTTTCTCCCTCTTCCGTAGCAAGAAAAGCCACTTCTTTGCCTTCCCTCTCAGGAGCTCTGTCTCCCAGTGAGGTAAGGAGCAACTCCAGGAGGATGAGTGGAATCCATTCGCTGCTGGCATCATGAACAGGATGTGTCACTTAAGCATGGGAAGATGGGAAGAGGACACACACCACAGACTTCCTGAGCAACCCGGGAACTCCATCCTGTGCCTGACACAGCCGCTCCAGCCGCCTTTGCACAAGCCACCCGCTCCCCTCCATGAAACTGACCATCTGCCAGCCTTCCTGCCTGTCCCTCCCATCCATTCCTTCCTGCCCAGCCACTCTCTCCTAGCCAAGGAAAGGAAACAGCTTCTGCTTATTCCCTTTCTTCCATCTGCTAGTGCATAACATGCGCCCACTCCGCCATTTTTCCCCTTCTTTTCCCCTTTTTGCCTTGCTGAAGGAGCTGGTCTCCATTGAGCTGAGGGACAGCCACCCTCACCACCCCACTGCAGATGTCCATACAGAGACTCAGGGTCCTCAGTAGAAATGGGAAAATTTAGAAACAAACAAAATCCTTCATTTGGCTTCACCAATTTCAGTCATTTGACACAGGAAGACAAGTCCAAAATATTGACTTCACATGAAATAGGTCTCTTCTATTCTTGAGCATCCAAGGGTATTTTTTTAAATTATGCCTGCCACCTCCAGTGAATTAAGAATGGATCTTTCTAAAGGGGGAAATTAAGAAAAAAAATACAACAAACTAATTCTTGTGAATATGCTATATCTACTGGCTTTTCCTGTTCCTTCTCCACCCTACTCTGCTGTGTGGGACAGCCAGACAGTTGCATGCAGAGCAGCCCCACACCAGATATGACAGAGCTCTGTGGGATTTTGGGGCTGAGAGGCAGCAGGGAAACATCGTAGCTCACTTTCACAGCTCCTCCACCACACACTGCCACTGTTACGAGGCAGGTACAGCTGAGCACAGGACACTTGCCGTGTTTGCCCTGTTCCTGTACACTTTAACCTTCTGTGGAGCGCTTAGCCTGAGTCTGAAAATCCTGTACAAATATATAAACGAGTGTCTTTTCTAATTAGCACTTTGGTCCTCATTTTTTGGGAAGATACGGCTAGAGAATAGCTGGAGATGCAGAGGAGGTTAAAGGTCCATCGTTTTTTCTTTCTGTCTACCCGACTCATATTCTCTGCATGCGACATCAGATTAAACTATATCCCTTGCAAGGTTAGAACAGGTCCCCAACAGGGACTCACAGCAAAGACACATTTGGCAGGACATTATTTCTGTGACAGCATGTTAGCTCCCTGGCTGGATGGTCTTGCTGCCCTGCACGTGAGTCCCACATCATATATTTCATTAATACTCCCTGGAAGCTTCACTCATGGGAAGCGCAGGAGGCGTTTGTCACATCTAGAGATGACAAAACCCACCCCAGCACCTGGGAGCACTGGGAGCTGCTGGCTGCATTTCTGAGTTGTACCTCTGCACTGCACCGGTAGTTCCCAAAGCCCAGCAAATAGCCAAAACCTCCTAAAACTCACTTTTCAGTAGTGAGTGGAGATGGGAGGAGCTCTCCCACCCCCGCTGTGAGTTATCCAAGGTGAGTCTCAACTGTATGGGTCTGCTTCCAAATAAAAAACATCATTGCTTACACATAGTATTTATATGTTCCTCCGCCCTGGTTTTGGCTCCTTCCCACTTTTCTTCACAAACTGCAGGCTGAAAAGAGCCATTCAGGGAGGCTGGCCGACGCGCACACGGCTCCAGCCCCTCTGCCAGCTCCCGGCTCCAGAGTGAGCACAACAGATTTTCAGCAGGAGAATAGTCTTCCTTGGCCTGTCTTAACATTTTCACTTCTTACACTTAGACGATGCTCCGCCCTGGGCTTTGCTTTATTCTCCTCTCCTCTTTTCATGCTAATTGTTGCAATAGAGACCACAGCAGCAAGCAGGCGGCAGAGCTGCAGGCTGTGTAAGCTTCGGCTGAATTCTGTAGAACCACATGAGCCTGGGGAAGCAGCACCTTCTTCCCATGACCCCGCTTCTGAGAAAACATTTGAACCCTTGGTTTCTGCTCCCAAAACACATTTGCACCTGGTTCGCTATCAACAAGTGCAAAATGGAAAATAAACACGGTCACGGGTTTCCCTGTAGTGGGTCAAACAGGTCTTTGCTTTCTTCCGTGATTAGAGAGGAAAATGTATATTCACCAGCTGTTTTAAACGGCAGAATCTCTGGCCATCAGCAAAATGCTGCTTGCCTGCTGCTAGCTGGACGTGTAACCATTTAAATCTCTTACTGTCTGACAAACCACGTGCAAGTGTATTGGGGGAGGGGGAGGGGAAATATGCTAATAGTAAAATTGCTTTTTCTTTTTTTTTCCTAAATTGTGAAATTGAAATGCAAATAGCCTTTTGCTGTGCTGTAGATTTCCAAAGTCGCAGGGGGCTTCCAGGAGCACCTGACAGCCCCACCACAACAGCCAGAACTGGGAGGAAGGGGCAGCTTCCTTCCATAGCCTGCAGAAAGCTCAGGAGGAATCATGCCTACTGCCATCTCAGGTTTTATTGTTGTGCCTATCAAACCTTAACCAAAAATAACATCCTTTCCACTTAATCTCATCACTGTCTTTTTCTGATTAGATATGTTCCCTCTGCCTGTATAGATAACAGGACAAGCTGAGGCGGGAGTACAGTAAGAGAGAAGGAGAAAGCCGTAAGTAAATAAATAGTATCTTCAGGTTTTCCTAAAAGTAATAAGGCTGAGAGCTAAAAACAAAAGAAAAAATAAAGTATTTTACCTTCTCTTGAAGAGGCAGTCTTTATCTTTAAGGATAAGGATTGCTAAAGAAATTCTCCAGGGGATCCAAAGTGTTTTCTTTTGAGGAAAGGCTTGAATCCCATGCTGATCTTTTATTCCAACAATTTCATTTCTTCCTAAGTGATGCTGGAGTCCACATTATTTTACCTGATGGATATTTACACAGAAGGGTGCACGTTTCTCATTACAGCTCAACAGAGACATCATCTTCTTCCTAAAATAGGCCCAAGCCAGCACCAGCTCCATTTTCTTGAACTCATGGATGCAGAACAAGCACATACAATTTCTTTGGGTTGTTTTTTTTTCGTTGGAAGCTGAATTTCTTGCTTTCTAAAATATATTGCATGTGTCCTAGCAATCAGATCTGCAGGTGGGAGAAACCAGTGTGGCTACACTTAGTCACCAGTGGGGCTGATCTGTATTTCCCGACTGTTTCACACCTCAATTCCAGTTACTTATAGTCATGTACGAACACACTTCCAGTATCTCTGTAATCACTAGGAAGCTGATATTCAGAGGAAATTTGGAATCTCTTCACTGTCTATCAAGTCACTGAAGACACTCAGCTCCAATGGAAGAGCTGGGTTGATAAAGGTAGATGAGATAGCCTCTGCTCAGCAGAAATGAGACAGAAATTCTCATCAATCGATGTGCTCAAAGGTAAGTTGGACCTACTGGCAGAAGCTCATGGAAAATTCCAGAGGATGTAGAGTGACCTTGATGCTTTTGCCCAGTCCCCAAGCCAAGCACTGCCAAGCCCCACAGATGCTGGGTGTTTAAGCACACTGTCACTGGGATCAAAACTGGGATTCCTCAACTCATGAGAGCAAAAATACTACCAAGTCATAATGGCTTTTGGACATAGCCAGTGTGAAAGCAGAGAGGGACTGCTGCTCTAGAGAAAATCTATTTTATTCTCTCCAGTACTTATGCTGGCTGTGCAGTAGACAACTATTCACCCTGCAAAGGTACCAAGGTCTATTTGCTGTGATTTAGGGTCATATTTGTTGTACACAAACACTCCTCCAGCCATTGAGAGCTTACAAAAATATTTATGAGTCCAATGACTATATACATGGTAGCACAAAGATCTACCTGTGAAGGAAATGTCTAAGAAGCAGCACATTATTGTTATTGTCCTGTTTTTGAAAACATGTTCCGTACAATCAGGGGGCTGGACTCTGGTGACCAATCACCAAATGTAGTTGCCAAGTAAATGAAGGATGAGGCTCACAAATAATCCATGGGCTGGCTGGGATGACTCAAAAGCTTTTTACGAACATGTAGGAGAACACACTGGGGACCTGCTCCCCTGCCAGATCTTTTGGTGGGGGTGTCAGGGTGTTGAACAGGTGCCCCCATCAGCTCCATGACAAGAGTCATCTCGTCTCCAGGTGGGTTGAGAGAAAGAAGCTGGGAGAAGCCAGGGGCTGTGCTGGGGATATGCAAGCTCTTGTCTGGGAAACAAGGAGTAATGGTGAGTTGGGAAGAGGCCCTGCAATAAACCAGCCTGTGGGAAGGGCATGATGCTCTTTGCTCCCACAGCACCACCCAGAGCTAAATCATACTGCATGGATTGCTCCTCTGATAAATCCCACCCCAGCTCCATCTCTGGAGCAAAAAGCCCCACTATCCACCATGCTGCAACTAGATCTTCTCCTAGTGAACTTGGCAGAACAGGCCCCTGGAAGCAAAATCAGGTCATGTTTCTCTCCCTGACGTCTGTCACATCACTCTAAGACCTATCTAATTTAGGGATCTTACAAGCCTTTCTTCTCCCCCTGCATTTGCTACATGTGTTTGCTTTGGCTGCCTCACCCCAACCTCCTTTTCACTTCTAATTTTTGTATTCAATGACTTTACACACAGTAATTGGCTCTGGTCAGAGCAGGCACAGGTCCTCACTTGTTCCTCAGCTGCAGCTATAGACCACGCAGTGTTCCAAGCCACAAAGAGAAGGAGAAATGGAGACAGAGAAGAAGTGACTTACAGACACAGGTAGACATAGGATATGGCTAGTGGAGAGGACTGGTTCACAGGGGCACTGGCCCAAGGGGATCATGGTGCTGTGCTGAATTCTGCTTTTCTCAGACATCTTTTTGTTGTCCACTCAAAGGAACATCATGTTTTTTTTAAAAACCCCACCAAATCACAACTGCCAGGCAGATTACAAAATGCCATGTTGTTCCAGGTGGGGTTTTTCATCCCGGACTGGTTTCGACTGTTTTTTTCCTGCAAGGGAAAAAAAGTCACTGTTGTTTATCACCACTTGCAGTGTGTGAGTAAGATGGTGTCCGCATGCTCTGGTGAAATGAGACATGGGTGGTTTGGTTTGTTTGCTCTTCTTCAGGAAATGTGGCTCACTTGTGGCAGCCTGGTCCTGGCTCCCTCTCCTGCCTCATCATGTAAATGCAGAGGTTGTGATGATGTCTGTCCTAAAAGCCATTGCAAAAATTGGCTTAAGGGCTATGCCCAAGATAATAGGGAGGACTGGGATTAAGATGGGCAAAGAGTCCAGCTCTTTGTCTCAGGTAGTCTTTGTCCTCACACAAGGACAAGAAACTGCCATCTCAGCCATCCAAGCTAACGAGGGGACCTTGAAGAGGTAAAGCCTTGAAGTGGTGGCCATCCATACACCATGCTCTGCACCATCTGCTTTATCTGGGGTGTGCAAAGCCTCATGATTCAATTGCAATTAACAGGAGCATTGAAGTTAGCTTCAGAGCTAGATGGTAGCCTCCCTCTTTCCACCTCAAAGTGCTTACTGCCTTGGAAAATGTCTACTACGTGATGCTGCCACCTTTGTCACACAGGTTTTTATACTGGTCTTCATAAATGTTGGTACATCCACCTGTAATGTCAACAATGGCCTTAGGACTTAGCCAAAAATCTTTCAGTCTCAAGGCTAAAGTGGTTTCTCAGGATGTCATTTCAATTCTGCTTTAGCAGATAATTTATAATTGACCTCTATTATTTTGGCAGCACTGAAGAGTCCAATTACAAAATAAAACACTGCTCACCAAAGACACTTATTACTTGCAGATGCTGCCCAAACACAGACCAAGAACCTTCCAGATCACTCAGGAAAGGCTCAGAAATGAGAAGCAGAGCTTAACCTTGCTCTTAAAGAATTTCCCAACTTTCTTCTTCACTCAGCACCTTTCTAAATCTTACATCAGGAGCATCACGAAAGCAGATGTCTTTTGAGAGGGAGAAGACCACAATTAACCTGTGGCTGTGGTAGCATGGCACCAGAGGAGTTAAACTCTGGTGTGGGAGCTGGAATCCGCAAAGGTGTGCAAATGGCAGCCAGCTCCTCAGAAGTGCTGGGTTTGCCCAGGGGTTGCTAAATTCCTGCCTCTCCCCATGCAGTTGACATCTCCATCCCTATGGGTTTGTTGGCTGCTTTCTCTCCCTTGCCTACCTGGGAGAGAGAAATGAAAATAAAGATGACTATGAGGCTGGAGAAGACGCTGCTGCTGCTGCCGCAGAAGTGGTTCCTGGCAAAGGAAGGCTGGCCACATCACGGGACACTTCTTGGCTTTAGCCCTACAAACAGGTCCCACCGAGGCAGCCAGCAGCCTGCAAGGAGGAGGATGGAAAAGTACCAGTGAGTGCTCACTCCCAGCCCTCCTCCCCTGGGGGAAGCTTTGCAGACACCCCTCACACACACTCTTGTGCTCTGGTATTTAACACCACGCTGCAGGGAGTGTGATGCTTTCCGAGGGCACAGGCCTCAGGGGATCACAGACACTGCAGCAGGAGCAGGGGGAGCACAAGGGAGGCAAGACCAAGTGACCTTTCAAAGCTGGCATTAGAAAGAGTTCTCCATCTAACTCTGCTCCCATAGCCGACCTGGTACCCAAGGAGGATGATGGGGGCTTGCTTGAACAGTCCCAAGATTTCCAAGCCTGTCTCCAGACAAAGGAGTTAAATCTATAGGTGACTCTTAAAAACCTCCAAGCCCAAGCGCCAGCAGATGCCCCAGAGATGAGAGACTGGCTGAGCTGAGAGTTGTCCATGTGTTTTGCAGCCATGACTTAAAAATGGGAGGTGAGCAATTTATAATGAAGCAGTGTCACCAGCTGGCATGTGAAAAGCATTTCCTCTCTGTCAACGAGCAGGATTGAAACTGGAGGAAATTATGTGAAATCAAATTTCATTTGCCTCAATTCGTAAAATGTTTCCCCAGCCCAGCAGCTGAGCAGCTTCAGGATGGTTTTGAGGATCAAGGCTTGGAGCGTGTCCCCTGAGCCAGCAGCAGCGACTGCCTTAAGCCCTGTTCACAGCGTGACACCGATCAGTACCTGAGTTAAGGCTCAACCCGGTATCAAAAAGCATGCCAAGACAGCACATGGTGTGAGTATCAGCAATGGAGGCATGCCCTTATTTTCTTAAGCTGATGCTATGTAAGAGATAAGAAAATTCAAATCCCATGTTTGTGGGCTTCGTGCAGCCATGCAGAGGAAGAGAAACAGCTTTCCTCCGCCTCTGAATCTGATTTGCCCATTATCTCTCAGCTCCTGCCCTCCAGCCTGGGGAGTAATTGGGAAAACAGATCTCTTTATAATTCTCCTCCATAAGCACATGAGTCAGAGCTGCTGCCTTCATTTGCAGGTAATGACAGTAGTGAATGCAGCCACACCAGCTCCTTGCCTTCTAACATCCTTAGAGGGGGTCTTCAGAGTTTTAATGTTCTGGATCTGGATCATCTCTCTCGGCTCATTATTTATGGCCATTTCTGCCAACCTGAAACAGGCCTCATGAGTTCTTTGGTAAGTCATATGAGAGATCACCTAATTCCAAAGGGGTTTCTGGAAGAGCCATTGTCCTCTATTAACATCCAGAACATTTAGCTTCATGATTTTCCTGTGAGTTAATGTCAGAATCATCTCTTCCTTGCCTCTGCAGCTACTGGGGAGCACTGGGACCTGTGCAAGGATGCAGGAAGACTGCTCTGATGAAGGAAGACACTGTGCAAAACGTCTCCCCCCTGTCTGGGAAAGGGCCAGTAACGTTTTGCACCACTACATAAGTGATAATTATTATACTGATTCTCCTTTCAGCTTTACTAGGCAGTAGGTAGTCAGTGGTTCATTCATTCCTCAATTTTCATCGCTCTTGTGGCTACTGCCATCAGACTGTCTGAGTGCTCCAGGCTTCACAGAAGTCCTCACATCTCTGACCACCTCCCAAAGGTTTCAGCTTTGCTCACTTAGGAGGACCAGCTGGTGTCTTCAAGGGATGCGGTGGGTGGCTATAGCCCAATTCTCTGCACTGGCCAATCACAAGGCTGTGCTAAAACCACACAGATAATGGTTTAACTCCAAATAACAGTTAAACTTCTGCTCAATTCAATTAAACGGTTTAGCAGCAGATATCTGTTGAGGTCTGCTGGGAAAAATACAAAAGCATCAGGCATAGGAGCCTGTTGATTTAGGGAGGGTGACAAGGAGAAAGCAGCTGTCCAACCAAGCTGGGGAGCAGGCAGCCCAGTGCAGGGCCCTCTGAGCCCTGCTAAACAAGGGCACTCTGTGCGAGGAGAGCTGCAGGACTTCCAGTTCTTCCAGAAGTCCAGGTCTTGACTCGCTGCTCCCTGCCAGATGCCTGTGGTCATCAAGCTCCAGGGCACTGGCAGTCAGGACAAGATGACCAGAGCTGCCTCTTCTCTCCTCTCCTCAAATCACAGACTTATGTAAATTGCTCACTGGCTTAACAAACTGCTTTAAATTAGACACAAGTCTCTTTTTTACCTGAAGGCTGCAATGCCATGCATGCTGCCCCTAAGACCAAGAGTGTATGGTAAATTCCTGCCCTCTTTTTCCATGGCCTGAAAGAAAACCATGGCCAATAGGGAAAGCATCATCACTAATCTAGCTTGTACCCCAGGCCCAGACAGTCCTCAGTATTATGTTTAGCACCCAGAATCCCAGCTCCCTGCAACTCCATGTCATTTTGCTGATGATGACCACTTTTTATACCCCCATAATATCTCCACTACCTTGTCCACAGAGGCACTGTTTAAGGAAACCACCCTAAGAACCCTGTCTAAGACATCAGAAAACCCCTGACAATTTTAGGAAGATTCAACACCAGTAGCTGGAAAAATGCCTAGGGCCCAGAAAAAAAGACATTCTCCAAAAAATCCCTCTCTACGCATGATTAGAGCTCAGCAGCCTTTTCCACTGAGACGCTAATGAGATCCTTGGCCTCAAAGAGGGGCATTTCAATAACTGGAAGTGGTTTGATTAGTGAATTAACCACTGGACTGGGAACAAGATTCCTGCTTTTCACCCCAGAGGCTATATGCAGCTTTGGTCCTGTCCTTTAAAGCTGTTGAGTCATTTTTTCATGAGTTTCTGCAAAGAAGCTGCTCTTGGGCATGTCTGCACTGCCAGCAGCAAAGCAGAATTATACCAGGTAGCTTTAAATGAGTTAGCACAAGTGCTGAAAGGAGCCCAGCCCTCGATGTCCACATTTCTGTGGGCAGAAAACAGATTCAGCCCATTCCTCCTGACACCAGGCACCAGGCTCACCCCAATATGCTGGGACAGGAAGGGGAGCAGGAGGTTTCCAGTGCACCAAGGTGTCGCCAGGAGAGATGGATTTGTATCACTGCAGTCTGGGCTTTTGTGCTTCTTGCTCTGTGCTCTCTGGTCGGATAATGGGCATTTATTTTAATGTGTGAGTGTAATAATACAAACATGCCCAAACTCTGCTGCCTATTGCACCTCCAGCCCCTCACCCCAGACACAAACCTGGCCAGGTGGGGGTTTCTCCAGCCAATGCAGGGAGGGGAAATGCATCTCTGATCCAATCTTAAAATCCCCTTTTTTCTCACTTCTGCTTTCTTCTGCTGGTGTTTTTTGGTCCCACTGGGTGCTGCTGCATATGCAGAGGTATATGATGTGTAAAATGAAATACAGAGGTGGCTGCAGGCCCTGCAGTTAGGATCTGTGAGTCTCCAACAGTAGCAGGTTGGCAGCTTCTCTGAAGACAGCACTAGCACTCACTCCAGCACAGAAAATTATGTCTGAGTGTGTTTGAGGTCAGTCTGCTCTGAGCTGTGTCAAGCATCCTACTGATGTCTCAGCTCTGATTAACCAGTTCCTTCATTTGCCTGCAGCTCATGGTCATGCCTAGAAAGGAAAACACTTTATCCAACTTTAAGTCCTGAAGGTCCCTCAGCAGGAGCTCACTGCAGCACAGACCAAGGTTCCACTGGGAAGTCAGTTCCAGCTGGGGGAGACAAATGTATTGCTGATTGGAGAGCCAGAAGCTGTCATACTAGACCAGTTCTTTCTTCATCCAGTCTCATAAATCTCTCATGCTGTCTCTCTTTTGCCATATTGAAAAGTGACCGTTTATTCTCAATCCGTCAAATCTCAGCTGCTTTCTAATCCTGGATCTCTGACATTGATCTTGGGGCAGAAGTTTCCCATCAATTCTTTCTAGGCTTGCTGCTTGGAGGGAACTTCAAATAATTGATATGTTATTTCACATTTTATGCTAATACTCGCCTACTAAAGATTTTTCAAATTAGCTTCCTGCTCAAAGCTCAAAAAGCTGCTTGGATAACTCCTTGTCACGTAGCAATGGGGTAGTTTTCTTCCTGTGCTTAAGCTGCCTTTCTGGTTTAGAGTTATGCAGGGAAGACAAAACTAAGGCACCTCAGTTTGTTTGAGGACTGTCAGAGAGGACAAGCGTGAGAGAGCTTTGCAGGGCCAGCAGCAGGGAGGTGATGCTCTCAGCATATGCTTGAATAAATGGGCAGGGAGTGTGATGGACTCATGCTCTGAGTGTGCTTGTGGCTGAGGACTACCAGCCTTTTGCTGGTGCAGTGATTGCATACCTGACCCAGGCATTCTTGAAGGCAGGGATGCCACCTGAGACCCGTATTGTGGTTTGTGGGGTCTATAGGGAGGACCCCCACGGTGGGGAGCAACACCAAACCCCAGGCAGTAGGAAAGGAGTGTGCTTTGGGCCACTTGGTTTCTAGATTTCCCTTTCCCATCACTCGTGCTGCCCTGTTTTGCTCTGCTGTGCGCTCTTCTGCGTGTGGTGTACCACACACTGCATGGCTGTGGCAAAGGCCCTGGACCACTGGCTTTCTTAAACCGGAGACACACCAGCAGCTATTCGCCCACCTCAGGAGAAATAGAATTAATGTCACAAACCAACCTCAGCACTAACGGACGTGGAAAATTGGCAGGGGAGAGAGCGGCATAATTGCAGCAACTGAGGGAGCATGGAAAAGCGCTGCCCAAAGACACACATCAAAGGAAAATCCCTGCCAGCCTGGCTGGCTCTGCCATCAACCCTGCTTCCCTCCTCCGTCTTTTGTCTCCTACCCTGAGGGTACCAGGAGCCAGAGCATGCCTGCCAGCCCTCCGCCTCTGCATCCAGACTGGAAAGTAAACAATGTGGCTTTAAATGAAGGAAGAGTGGCAACAAAGAGACCGATGCCGCCCCGGTGTCTCACGGACTGCCGGGGATGTGTGCTGTCCTTCCATGTGCCCCAGCCTCCTCCCCACCGGCTGAGCAGTGTTGAATAGAAAAGCCTGTTCAGGGACAAGCAGGGCAGTGGCTTTTCCAGGGCTAGCATGCGTCAGGTGACAAAGATGAGAGCCACAGACAGGACAAGTGGAAAAATCCAAGCAGCTCACCTTGCTAATGGCTAGTGGAGCGTTATTCTTGGCCACCCTCTCCCTGTAAGGAGGAGTGCTTTAAACGCTGACCCAGTGCCTTCCCTGCCTCCTGGTACAGCTTCCCAATTAATCCGCATCCTGAGTTTCAGGCAATAGCTTAGTAATGGGCAGAAATACTCATCTACTTAATTTAATTCCTAGTGCCCAGTGTTCCTTGGTCAGCATGACATGTTCCTCAGCTCCCTTCTCAGATCCAGCAGTATAGGGCATCACTTTCATCTGTGACAGATGAGGTTCAACAAGTAGATTCTACCTGTCTAAGCCCAAGTATCCTCCCACTCACTTTCCTCCTTGCCACAGCATGGATTTTATCTGGGTTTTGCTCCTCTGCCTTCTTCCCTTCCCCTTGACTTCCTTGTCTCCAGCAACTGATTCAGGAAACTCTTCAAACTCAGCCTCCTCAACTCCTCCATACAAGCAGCATCTAGCACTGAGGGAGAACATTTATCAGCCTTTTGCTACATGGCACGTGTAAAGACAGAGAGGAAACAGGCTGGGAGTCAGGGATGTGCACAGAGAAATGGCCTTCTTGCGTGGAGATAGGACAGAAACTTAAGGAGACCAAGAGGGATATTCCAGCAAGCAATATCAGGCGAGGAAAGGTACAAAGTCCAAGAAGAGAAGAAAGGGGAAGAGGTCCCAAGAAAAAGGAGTGTGCAAAACTTGAATGTAGTGACTGGTGCACTCTGCTTCACCTCCATAGTCCTCCATGGACTGTGGATGCTCAACAACCCTGACTTTATGTGTCTTCTAGGCAAGTACCACCAGTCAGAGCAACACGGTATCTCATAAAGGTAACACATAAAGAATTGAGCAGCTGTTGAATTACTAAATTAACCCGGGTGCTGCCAGCCCACTTGTGGAGTAGTTCAATATACTGGTGCCCCTGACAAGGATGAGGAGACCGGGTCGTGTCACTTTGCCTCCAAAGTCAGTGGCATTGCTGTGAATGTAACTCAGGAGTCCTGACAACCCATCCCTTACGCTAACCACCAAGCAATGCTCCTCCCTAATGTCTATTAGCAACCACCACAAATATGCTTCACTCATCTCCTAAGCACAGTAGGAAATAAACGGCCACAGTATATTCATGCCTTCTGTAGAGCTGCTGTTCAGTTCTGGTGTTGCCCTCAGATAACCTGGGAAAGAGAGGCTCTTGTAAGACACCCAAGACATCTCTGGCTGCAGAGTGATGTAAGCTTTAAGAAAGAAACAAGCAGCAACAATAAGGAAGACAAACCAGCTGTCAGCAAGCAGTTTGTTTTCGTAAGGAAGAGCAGGGTTTGCAAGCAGGAGGGTCTAAATTCTGCATCCCCTGCCTGGGAACAAGCATACAGGGCCACTGCAGGGCTAGTGTAGGCAGCTAGATACTTGTAAAGCTGAGGTCTTTGACATGGCCCTGGGCAAGACCGTGCACTTCACTTCTCTATTTTTAAAGCAGGAATAATGGTACTTCTGCCTGTCACTAGTTAAAGTGACAACTCAGCATGGTGGAGAGTTCAGACAGATCAGCAATAGGTGCCTTGCAGTAAGGTCTCATGGACACATCAGTCCTCTACTCCTCAGATCAGTTTCCCTCAAGCTAGAGTAAAACAAAAACTCAAGGTCTTTGTTTTCAGGTATTTCACTGAGCCCGAGGGATCCAAAAATCCCAACAACAGTGAAAAATCCCACCTAAATAAAATCATACCTCATTCACACAACTTTCTCTTTGGAGGGAAACACACAGACACAGACACAGTAAGGTACATCAGGGAACTCAGAACTCTAGAGGATGCAGAGCCCACAGTGATGGCTTTCATGGAAATGCCCAGAAAGAAAGAGGTCTGTGGTGGGCTTGTCATTAGAGCATGGACAAGGCTGAGCAATTTGAATCTGTCCTGGGAGTTTTTGCATTAAAAGAACGGCTGTTCTCTGTGCAGTGGGACCAGTAGATGGAGAAAGCAGGCAAGAGCTATTATAGTATGTTGGAGAGGTCTTCAAGACAAAAGAACTGGCTGGTTTAACTCACTGTCACAGAGCAGAAATGGGGCAGATTTAGCTGAAGGAGGGACCATGATACCAAGATTCTTGATACCAGAGGAGTAAGTCGGGGACTTGGTCCTTGCTGTCTTTCTTCATAAGAGTGAGTGGTGCCTTACCCCTGCACTCCACACCTGACCACCCAGGTTGGCAGTCTGCAGCGTTCACAGGGTCTGGGGGAGGGAAGCAGGGAGCATCACGGCCCGCCGTAGCTTAGTTTAATCCCAGACCCTGATGCACATGCTGCCCTCCTGAACAGTTTCTTTCTTGCAGCTTGAACACTCCACATTGTCCTTCCCTACCATTTTGCAGGCAAGGTCCTTCTCCTGGTTGCTAGTGTTAACACAGGTTTCCCTTGTTCTGTCCCTTGAAATTTCCAGTAAAGCGCCTTTAATACAATCTCTCTGTGGCTGCTCTAATTATGTGTGAAATATTTTTTCCCCCCATAAACCAAAGAAAACAAATCAACACAGTAAGATCCTTTCTCTCGGGCTGTTTGGCAGGTCTCACGGTCTTCAAAAAAGTTACCCAGGGTCCACACAGTCTCTGCTGTCTTTTCACAACTACTTTTGGGTTCCTGTAAAAGGACCCAACAAAGGAAAGGGTGAAACAAATCACAAAGCCCTGAAAGGCTATTTTTTCCCCACCTGAAGAGTCTCAAGCCAAATGTCAGGCAATCTGCTGGATGGCAGACTGTCTGTGCTACGTGCCAGGGCTGTTTCTGAAAGAAAGAGGTATTTGGGGTAGGGTGGCAGCAATCAGGGATGCTTTAAAGGCAGGGATGGGTCAGTCAGTTCTTTATTGCCACAAAGGCCATGGTATCCAGGGAAAGAAAGTGAATTTATTTTGTTTTCTGAAAGCAAAGGACTGTTTAATCTTCTACTCACACTAGAACATCTCAACACCTTGCTGTTCCATCCCTGGGAAGCATCCAGGTGTCCACACAGCCCTCACAACACACTTGGGTCATAAACTATGGGCCCTGCACCCTTCTCAGTGCTCCTCTGCCCGCAGCGTGAGGCTCTCTGCTCACACCTCTGTCCTGCCCCTCAACATCCCTGCTCCAGCCTGGTTCTCCTTGGGGTTGTGTTGCCGGCACACTGAAGGCCACACAAAGGGGATTTCATCGATCTGATTAGTTCTGCTCTGACTTATCGCTTGCCCTCTTTGCAGCCCTCAGTTGCGGCTCAATTACAGTTTCTCTTGTTTTTTCTTGCCATTAGGGCTATGGTACTTGCCTTTTCCAGAAGTAATTGGGAAAAGAAAGTCTAAAAAGTGAAAGACCTTCAAAACACAACATTGCTGTCACTCCTTCCATCCAGGGAATATTCTTACCTCTTTTTTTCCAAAACCAATACCAAGCACTTACCGCTTAAGGAAACATTATCCCCATATTTAGGACTTACTTGAAACACCACAAAGAAAAAGGAAAGAAGGGAAGGAGGTCAAGTTTATATGCTATGGGAACAACTAGTTCTGAGCTTGTAACTACACTAGGTCTGTTACTCACTCGCCTGAAGAGTCCTGGCATTATGTCAGGTTCAGGCTCCTGAACCTGACATGAGGTGGCTGGTCCCCTCCTGGGGACAGTGATATTGCTCTTGCAGCTTGCCTTGAGCATCATTATGTCAAGACTTAGCTTCTTGCTCGCTATTCCCCTTTTCAGGGCTGTGAGATTCACATCACTGTCAACTTGCCCCTCTGAGGAAGCGGCATTTTGACACGGTGGCCGCACAGGAGCAGCATTATTCCTTTGGAGACATCCCTCATGCCCTGAGGCAACCATGCTACCTGTCAAAGGCAGTTCACTCATGCATTTTGTGGAAGCAGAACCACTACAGCATCAAAGCACTGCTTGCTGTCTATTTCCTTGAAGAACACTAAAAATCTCACCCAAGCCTCAAAGGGGCAGATTAGGGTTGTGAGTAGAGACATCCCACCTTCGCCTCCCCCAGCCTCAGGGGTTCCTGCATCAGCCTTGGGTGTCCCAGGCTGAGCCTGTGGCAGCTGCCCCAGCCCTGTACACAAAGGCTTGTTTCTGGAAATGCTGCAGCTGGCAGGGCCCTTCCTACTTCACAAATATTGACACTGAGATCTCTGCAACCCAGCCGAGGAATAACATTTTCAGGGAGCCCTTGATCTGCAGAGCTTCTCCATTTAACAGGGAGGATTTGAATTTTAGTCCTTTGCTTTTCACGCCACTGTAGCAACACCTCAGGTGGACCTCTCCAAACCTGACCTACCTTCAGGCACCAGGAACCTCTGGAGAGCACACAGAAACACCTCCGGGAGGTGCAGCTGCCACTTTGCAGGCCAATGAGGGATGTTTCACAGTAAAGTACAGATGCCAGGAAGCAGCAGTTATCAAAGAGAGACCTGTTAAGAGCTCTGAGCACATTCCCAGTTGGGCTTTTAAGAAAGCAACAGCAATCGGCAAAGTAGAAGCATACAGACTGCTGGGAAGGTGTCCTGAGGACTTCTCCCCTGCATCCTTAATTGGCCCGGTATCTGGCCATGAGTGTGGATCTAATCCCAACATGGATGCAAAAACCTGGGGCAGTTCAAAACGTTCTCTCCTAACATAAGCACAAACCAAGGCAAGTTTTTCTTACAAGCCACACCACATATGCCTTGACCCAGGCTCAAACATCCATCATTCATCTCATCAGCTTAGAAACTCAGTAGAGGGTACAGAAAACATCAACGTGAGGGGAAGGCTCAGCTACAAGGAGCTAATGAAAAGGAGAAAGTTGTCTGGAAGTGTGTTTGGTGATGGAGAACCATAAAAGTATCTCTCTAACTCAGGGTGTTCCTCAGAGAGCCACCCCAGTGCTAGGGGAAGGATGGGAGAGTCACAACCTGCCTTCCAACCATGGGGTTTCAATGGAAGGTTTTATCTGTCTCCCTGAGTACTTGGAGTTAGAGGTGAGGTAGGTTATATCTTCCACTGGCAGAAAAAGATGAGGTGTGCTATTAGGAGTAACCCTGAGGATATTTCTGGGCCTTCTGAATTAAAATTCCAGCTCCACCTACCCACCCTACAATCCAGACAGAGAAATGTCCTCTCTTCTGCAGCAGACAAAAAGTTATGTTTGCTGAAGACTGAAAAGGAAGGAGTGAAATGCTGAAACCAGAGGATGAGGCTTTGTGGGTGAATAAACCAAGAAAGACTAATAATAAATGAAGAAGTGGAAGAAATAAACTGCCAACTCATTGTCAACCTTGGAGATGGATAATTTATCAAGGTCTCCATGTGTCATGCCTGGAGAAGCCCTCTACACTCTTCTTCTTCCATGCAAGTTTGCCACTGAGCTCTAACCACACAATCAGGAAAAGGGTTGGTGGCAGATAACAACGTCCTGAAGTGATCTTAAATCTGTTATATGTGGGTCCAGTGTAACTACTACTATCAGTGTAATTACTACTTATGAACTGTAGAGATTTTAGTGAGATTTTGGTTTTGAGACTGACTTTTTTGTGACATTTTCTTTTTTACCAGCATGAAACCTGCTTTCTTGCAAATTAGGATCTGAGGTATAAATGGGAAAGGGAAAATTAATACTCTGGGGCAGGGCTGAGAGGGTTAAAAGGTTCAAGGGGATTCTTGTGTTGATGGGATGATAGAAAAGGCTGACATCCAAAATATGAGCGTAAACCTCCTGCTGAAGGACTGAAAACCCATTTAACTACAGTAAGAAAAACCCACTCCCTGTTGTGAATGTTCTTGGACTTTCTGCTTAAAAAATGACCTCTGGGCTGTTGCATGCCAACAAAGCCAAGTCTGTCTGAGATCCCCTTATTTATAAGATGAAGCTGTTCTGCCTGCAGAATTCCTGGAAAGCAGAAAGCTCTTTGCAACCAAGCGCCTTGTCCTTGTCCTCTGCAGGGCATTTAAAGCTGCTGCCATAATGGCCATGACCTTCTCAGTGGGAGATACAGAAGATGTTTCTCTGACTCCTAGGAGGAAGCCTTTCCCCCTCCAGAAATAACTGTCCCTGGGTGAAGAACACCTCATTTACTTCTCATCACTGAGATTCATGAGTTATTCTTCTTGTGTCTCAGCAAGACTGGCCACAAGACAAGCCATGCCCAGAGCTGCTGAGCAGCTCCTTCAGTAGAGACTGTTTCTGTTGAGTTTCGTTTTCACCACCGACGAATCAGTCAAAATATTTCTTTGTGGAGGGGCATTGGTACACTCATGTCAAAAGCCTCTCCAGTGACCTCTCCCACCTCCAAAGTGGCCAAAGAGCCTGACACAGCCCACCAAGGTCAGAGAAGCTTTTTGAAGAAGGCATATGGAGCCTCACCTGCTGCCAGACCCTATTTGCTGCCTGCTTTTTTCATCCCACATCCCCTCCCCACCTCTTCCTCAACAAGTTCAGACAATTGAATACATTTAATAGGAGCAAAACAAACACCATAAAATCATTGTTCAACAGCAACAACAACATAAGGAAATAAAGCAAAAGGAGAAACTCTCTGCAGAATTTCCTCTGAATAGCCACTTTTCCCAGGGGTCAGGGGCACCTCCAGGCTTCCCCCATGGGGAGAGGCAGCTCACCCCGCTTCGGAGACCAACGCAGGGCTAAGTGGACACCGCGTACATCACCTCTGTAGCCAGAGCAAAAGAGTGCAAGACCATAAATATCCAGCCCAGCAGACCTGCTGGGCTTGACGTAATCTCTCCGCCAGCATCCAAGGTCAACAACGACCTGTTTATACTGCACGGGGTGAGAAGAGGCATTCTGGGAGAAAAGCAAACAGAAGAGATGTCCTATGCCCATACAAAAGGTGCTGTATTCCTGTGTTGCTCCATCCCCGGCTGGGAGGAACATAAAATTAGCACTGTTTTTATTCATTCATTGTATAAATGTTCTGCGTGGTGCCCACCCCCACGTTTCCTTGCTGAGGTCTCCATCAGAGAGGCTGGGAGCGGGGCAAAGTTAGATTCAGTCCAAACAGCTGATTAACAAGGTGAGGTGAGGGCATGCATGTGTGCAAAAGGGAGAAAAAAGGAGAGCTGGAAAAGCAAGGGTTGTGTTTTGAAGGCAAGCAGTACACGAGAGGAGCGCGCATGGACCGGGAGCTACACACAGCATCATTCCAGCCAAGGGAGCAGTTCACACTGTGCCTCCCGGACAAAAGTCGTTTCACCATCACCTGGAGATGGCCAGGAGGGATGGACATGTGTGGCACAGTCTGAGCACGGAGCTGCACAGTGGCAGGGACAGTAGGTCCCTTGTGTGGTGGGGGCAACGTGGATGGAGCTGGATGGGCTGTGTAGTCACATTTTGGCTGATAACAGCCTTATTCCAGCCCTGTCACGCCCAACTGCAGCCTCAACAGTGCCCACTGCCCTCTCTAAAGAGGTGTCAGTCCTTCTCTGTACCCAAAAAACCCCAGCCAAAGGCAGGAGGGGGATGCCCTGGGGTGCCCTCCATGAGTGCAGAGGCGTAAGCCGCCCCAGGGTGCCAGCCACCCCTTCTGTGTGCCAAGCCCCAGCTCAAATGGCAGCATAAGCCCCAACACCATACGTGTTTAAGCTACTGGAATCCTTCACACCCCACCAGCAGCCATCCCAGAATGGGGACGGGATGCTGGGCAGCCAGGATGAGCAAGAGGGGCCCCATTTTGGTGAGCCTCAGCTACCCAGCACCAAATCTGTGACCAGAGGTGCCCGTCCCCGCTCCCTGTGTACAGCCCTGTTGAGCAATTCAGAAAGACACCATGAGGACAGGAGAGAGGCAAAAAGAAGAAAATATGTTTTAAAAAAAAAAGAAATCCGCTGCCAAACAAACACCGGTCTGTGCGCGCCATCCCACCCGCCGGCCTGGGCTTCTATTTTTATCGGGTGATGAACAAGCCACAATATTGGGGTGGGGGTGAGCCCTGCTGTTTACGTCTGCCGACGCAGGGACGGCCACTGCGAGCAGAAGGCAGCTCATTCAGCGGGAGCCGGAACATCCCGGTTGCTGCAGGTTGAATAGGTACATTGTCCAGTGGAGGATGTTCAGGAAGGGCACTGTTTCCAATACGGGATGCAAACAGGGCTGGAAGAAGTTGTGTGTGTGTATACCGGGTTTGCTTTTTAAATATGGGGTGAGTTTTCCACCCACACCGACAAGGCAGATATTGACTCTGGAATAAAGGGGCACAGGTGCTGTCTTTGAGGGGAGGAGGTTCCTCCGTGCCCTTTTTACCCCCAGGTGTTGACTCATTTCTTTTTGGTACTCTCCCATACTCTCAGGATAACATCTCAGTGGGTAAAACCTTTCCTGGGAGTTTCTAGACCTTTCCTAACTATTGGCTAGAGAGGTATAGGCAGTGTCCCTTCCCATCCCTCCAGTGAGACCTCAAAGTAAATACGATATGATCCCCAAGGGGTTCAGTGACCTGAGCTATGCGGGGACATGGACACTTCTGCATCACACCATGCTTTCCCCATCCTGGAATCTTGGCTTGGAGAAGTGGAGGACCCAAACACAAGGGTCAAAGCTGATGTTGAGGCACACTGGAGGCAACTCTTGTTGATACACACAGCAGTGCCTCAGCACCAGCTCTGGAGAGATTTACTCCCAGTGCAGGAGTTTCACCCCCAGGACACCTAAGGCTGTCCCTGCATGGGCTACACGCATGGTCTGTCCTGTCAGCAGCACACGGCTGTGTACAAGCCCATACATGCGTGAATGCAAGTGTCAGTGCCTAAATCCCAGTGTTTCTTTCCCTTGCACGCTCAAGCTGAAAGCCAGAATGAATGCACAGTGTCAAGCACCTGAGCAGAAATAGAAAATGGACCATCTCATTCCTCTCCCCACCCTCCCAATTAGAGGCTCTTTTCTCTTGTTAATCAGGGCACTGAGTGTGCTCGCTTTGCTGGTGCTTGTCTGGCTCCCACTGTGGGAGGAGTGGAGACTGTCAACCTGCTGCCTCCGCTCCCTATTTCCCAGCTGGCACTGCTGGGGGTTGAGCTCCAGACCAGTAGGTAGGTGGGAGCTGGCTTTTGTTTTTTCCCACCTGGATCAAAGCACAGCAGAGTTTTCTAAGTAGCAGCATCACCCTCACAGACCATCACTATTTCAGAAAAGACAGCTCAGCAGTGCAGGCAAACCCACTCCTGAAGCCGACCGAGGCCTTTGTCAGCTTTGAAAGAGGGAATAGAGATGGGAATGGAGATGTTCTGGCTCTGGCTTCACGCATAGCCTTGACCAAGTCATCTCAGTGTGCCTCAGTCCCACATGGTGCTAGGGCTTCAGCAGCACCGTGAGGCATCAGGAACTCAAATACTGTTATCTAAAGGAACCCGTGACGGCTGATCTAGAAACGCCTGTAGTAATGTGTTTTGAACTCCTCAGATGCTGACTGTAAAAGCATGAACAGTACATTTTAGGCTCAGGCTCAAAGCTCCTGGGTTTCCTGTAGACCTCCAGTGCCTTTTCCTGAAGATGGGTTGCAGAATTAAAGTCTACATCATCCCACTCTGCTAGCTGTGCACACAGTAGCTGGGATCCCATACCCCCATCTCTCCCCCTGCTGTGTTTTTGGTTTTTTTAAATGCCTACTTGGCTTTTAATAGGACACAATAACTCTAAAATGTTAAGTGCTCAACGGGCATAAAACTCTCATTTGCACCCCAAGAGTAAGAGGAGGATTTGAGCTGAGAGCTGTGAGATGGCTGCAGTGGTAGTTGCAGGGAAGGAGAAGTAGTTCATAACCATGAGTGGTTTGGTTTGTGCAGTTTTTAAAAGCAGTTTGAAGTTTTCATTCTTTATTCTAACGTTTGTTTTATTTCTTTTGGGTTCCTCTCCGTGTCACCTGGAAAACCACCCAAGCCTGCCTTTCATTGCTTTTGGAAAACTGCAAGCAACTCTCATCTTAACTGATACAACCTTTCTCTCTGGTATTTTCCTTTTCTACCTACTTTCATTCAGTGACTGCTTCCACTGTACAAATTCTGGATATTCTATAGTTTTCATGGCAAAGCCATTATTCATTCTTCCTTGGCTAAAGGGTTTGTTCTCTGTGCAAATATTTGCACTACCCAAGGGCTGAACTTCACTGAAAACAGACATAAGCCTCTTTTGAAATTTATAATGACATGTAAAAATCTTACCTAACTGTAAGCACTTTTGCAATGTGTTACCTGTATTTGAAAGAGGTCTGAGTTGTTGCTTCCCTGCTTTAAACTAAAATCAAAAGCCATCTATGTGACTTTTTTTGACTTGGCCTCTCCTTAGCTTAAAAAACAAACAAACAGAAGAGCAGTTTATGAATCACAATTTCTCTGAACATATTTAGCTGTTTTTCCAGTCGTTCCTGATACAGACAAAAAACTGGGACAGCCAGCAGGTACTGAGCAGTTTCTACCCCTTTCCTGAAGTTGCTAAGAAACCACGTTGTGTGGAGCATCACATTTTCCTAACAGGTCAGCTCCAAAGTGGAATTTTCTCTGTTCCCTGGCTTAAGCTCACTGAAAGTTTAGATGGGGTTTTCTTCGCCAAACCACAGTGACAGCAGAGGGTACACAGGGCTCACAGTTATTCCACAGCAAAACAACTAAACATATACATTTCCCAAAAGGTCTTTATGCTATGGGGAGAAAGAGCTGCAGACAGACATGAGATGTTTCAGAGTCTCTCACGTACGTGAGTCAGGACAAAATCAGCCAGGTCATATTTTATAGCTTCTGTCTACGTGCTTTTTATCCACAGCTGGAAAAAACGAGTCCTGCCTAAAGCGTGAGCTGTCATGCCCCATCTGAAGTGTGTTTTGCCTGTCCCCTCTCATTGCTACAGCCACACCATGCTGCCCAGTGCAGAGAAGCCCAACCAGCAAGGAGGGGAGACAGGCAATGCTCCAGCCCATGTGGCTCCCTCTATCCCAAGTCATCCAGCAACTGGAGGTGGGGGCAGCCACAGGATGGATCCATTTCCCTTTGAGTTGGTGGGAAGGTCCCCACTTGAACTCCACAGATAAAGGATTAAATTTTGTGTGGACAGGCAGCTTCCTCTTATACCGAAAGGCATGCGAGGTCAGGGAAATAAGTCCAAGAGTTTCAGTTGAGGCTGTAAATGCACTGTCCTTTCTAACGGTTATGGAGCTTTCCCTCACTGCCCTTTGGACTTTTAGCATTAGAGCACCCGGAAAGTTTTCAAGTTAACACCTAGCACTTCACTGCTGAAAAAAAAGGGGTAATGATCCAAGGGGGAGATTCACAACCAAATCTTTAAGATGGCAGAAGGTGCTCATGGGAAGTGTGTCTCCATGCTCTGTGATCTGGGAGCAGAGCATTATCTGTCAAGATGATGAATGCAAAGTTCTCACGAGAGGACACAAATATTACAAAAGGGTTATGAGCCTCAGGTTTAGAGGTGAGACAGTCGAGGAAGCAAGCTTTGAAACGAGGCATGAGATCAAAATAAATCATGGAGGGAGGAAAAATTATTATATCATAACCCAGAAAGCAAAGGATGGTGCTGGCTAGAGAGAGGGAAGTGCAGATATCAAAGATCTCATTAAAAGAGCTAGAGGGAGAGATGCTGAGGGCTGGTGTGTGACACAGGTGCGAGGAGGACCCTCAAATTTTATCTTTGCTTTAGATTGGTGATACTCTCTCCCATGTTAGGGAAAATAGCTTTCTCCTTAAACTCAGTGGTTTTCCCACCTTTAAAAAACCTCTTTAAGGACTATAGGCTTTACAGACTTTTCCCTCTTTCCCACAGGGACAGCAGTGCAGAAAGTGGGTTGTTAAGATTTGATATAATTTGACCTATATAATTATTCACCCCCATCTCCTGCTCTTCTCTCTGGTAGCCCATGTCACAGCCTACATAAAGATTTTCCCTTGGGCTGGAGATACAGACTCTCCTATGGTAGAGGGACCTTCACCAGGGAGGTGCAAGGAGTAGTTACTACCCAGACAGCACCATACAGTTGCATTTCTGGACTCAGAATCAAGGCACGTTGACCTCTTGGAGATCTTTTAGCAGTAGAAAAGTTGATGAACAGGGAGATGAAAAGACTGAGCCACAGCGTGGACAGCCTGAGCTGGGGCGTCCTTGAAAGCCTAAGGAACTTCCAACCCAAGACCTCTGTCCACCCTCAGGTTTCTCTGCTGAGGTACAACAGGTTTTTCAACCAGAAGAGCTTTTCTCAACTGTGAAAAATCTCAGCAACGTCCCACCTCCTCCCAGCTGCCATCTGGCCCCTTCAGAAGCCAAGGTATGGGCCTGCAGCAACAGACCCATTCCTTCCTCCCCAGACACAGATTTTTATCCCACTCAAAGTTACCAGCATCCCCCTCAGGAAAAAAATAATAATTCAAAAAATCAAAACATATTCCAACCTCTTCAGCACTTCATGACAGCCCCAGAACTGCCAAGGATTCAGTTACAGGATCATCCTTAAAGTTTTGGGGCAGTTACACCCATCTCCACCATTCCCAGGTCTCTCTGTTTCTCCCCAGTTCAACCCAACCCAAACAGCTTTTAGACAAACTGACTCCCAACAGCTTCCTTTCTGTGCCTTTATATCACTTATCAGTTAGTGATGCTCCAGATGCTTTCCGTTTCCTAGCACCGAGGATCCCCTCCATCTCTCTACTCCAAGCTCCTCTGCTCCTCTCCAGCAATGTCATGCAGGAGAGTTCCTAAACTTTCTTGTTTGCTGCTCTCCCTGAGCTTCCCAGTAAATCTGCTCATTTCTACTCAGACTGCAGTGATATTGACTGCATTGCAGACACATGGACTTTGCTCAGGTTCCTTAATTAGCTTCATCTTATTTTAGTTTGCATAAACCACGTTCTCTTTTTATTACATAAACTATTTCTTGTCTCTCAACCACTTGTGGTGCTCCAGCCAGTTTGCTTCCAAACCAGAGGGCTAAATTTAATCCCCCACTCCCCATTCAGCTTTCTCCATTTACAGTATTTTTTTGGTCATGCTTTTTTCCCCCCTTTCTTTTCTTTTCTTGGGTTTGGTTTTTTTTTTTTTCCTTCTTTCCAAGAGGCTGGGCTTCCTTTTCTGTCCATAATCCCTCCTATTTCCCCCTGCCCCCTGGATGCCTGCCTACCTTTACTCTAAAATCCAGAGGAGGATCCAATGCACTTAGTTTGCCAGCTCTTCAAGAGGTATCTAAGGAGGCTGACAGGAGTTTGATGGTCTCTCTTGCAGCCAGTGGCAGCTAATGTGGTCTGAAACCCTCTCTCTCTTTTTTGCCATTCACACACAGTACTTACTCTTCAAGCCTGCTGCTGCTGCCACTGCCTGAAAGGACCTGAAATACCACACAGGGAATTTTGGTTTCTTCTGGGGAACCAGCGAAGAGGAAAAAAAAAAAAAAAAAAGGCAGGAAAACTCATCTGGAGATTGTGAAAAAGATATACAGTAATAGCAAGAAGTGGCAAGCTCTTTCCTTCTTGAACGCCGAAAAGCACCTCATTTCTCTGCCAGGTGTATGGGACTTAGATTCTGGAAGCACTGCACTGAACTGTTAAAGGTAACGTATTGCACTTTCCTCCTTCTCTCTTTGGTGTCTTTTCCTTAACTTTCCTATTTCTTTCCTCAGCCTTCTAGAGATGTGGGCTCTCAGTCAGTGGATTGGTTGATTCCCTGGTGAGCAGCCAGCAGAGAAATGTGAGAAAAGTTGTAAACTGATTAAGCCTGAGCCTCTCCACTGAGTTTCCCTTCTGCAAGCAGTGCTGCTGTGAGCGGGGAGCCTGTGCCTGCAGTGCCTCTGAGCACGATGGTCCTCACCAGCAACCCACCCTCTATAGGGAGCAAACCTATAGCCAGAGGCAACATCTGTGTGTCAAGTTTGAGATCCTATAGCCAAAACCATGAGGCGGTAGAACAGAGACAGAGCTATCCCCCTTCTCCCTCCCCAAAAGACCCTCCGAACTGCCGGTGTTTCTTTGTGATGGATTTCAGCTACCCCTTGAGCCCTAGTGATGTGTCTGATCCTGCTTCTGAGCGCTGGGGAAGGAGACTGCCGTCATGCTGGGGTTTTTTGCAAGTGTCTTAAATGGCTGTGGAGTTTCTCGTGATGATTGCTTTGATCGGTGTCATGGCTTTGCTACAGGAAAGGCAAAGGGTGATCGCTGAGTTAGAGGGGTGTTAAGCTCTGCAGGGGCTGGCAAGTTCAGAAAGAGAATGAAAAGAGCTTGAATGCTGGAAGGCTTGACAGCGTGGTCCCCTTGCATGAGGATGGCAGGGACCAGTGGCTGGCAGCGTCTCCTGGGTTATTTCCAGTTAGCTGCTCCAGGCACTACTCAGTACCTGCCCTCTTTCCGAATCCATTCACAGATGAAGCATATTTTTAGCAATAGTTTGCAGGGAGCTGAGCTCTTCTACAGAAGTGGAGAGAGCAAAAAAGGTTTTATTTTTCAGAATCAATCTACCAGAAATATCTTCTTTTCATTCATTTACTACTTTTTGAGACTTTTCGTTTAAACTTTGTGCTAAGTAGCCTTTTCCTTTTGAGTTGTTTAGCCAAAAAAGTTCAGTTTGAAAGCTTTCCTAGCTTCCTAAAATAACTTTGCCAGATGTGGAAAGGGGGTAATATCCCACAACGAAATAGTTGGGAGAGTGGAATTTTTCAGCATTCCTTACTACTTTGGTTTTGATCTATAAGTTCCCAGTGAAGGATGTTGGCTGGGCAGAGGGGCCAGTGTTTTGGGGAGTGAGTTTGGTGGGTTTTCGGATCCTGCAAAGGAGGGCAGTCCTCGGCACTTCTGGAAGCTGAGCTATTTGTTTCTTTGGTTTGGTTGTTTGATGTTATATTTTCCTGCTGGCTTCAAGAGACTGTATCCACCTGGCAGGTCAAAGGGGAGTTGTTTTCCCTTTCTGAGATGTTTTGAGTTGCTGTCAGAGTGTGAAAAGGGAGGCATCCCCTCCCACCATCACCAGGCTGAGCACTTCCAGCAGCCTGAATGGTCTTCACAGGAGAACTCCATCTGTTTCACTTGAACTGCTGTTTAATGTTTCCTATAATCACCTCCATGTACAGTAGCAGGGTTTGACAGCAGCGCGATGGCTGGAGGATGGATGGGCAAAGAAAGCAGATCAGATGATAGGAAACTGAGGAGAGGGAAAGAGATCAAGAGAAAAACTTACTAAGGAAAAGAGGTTCAGCAGAATTAGGATTGTCAGAGCAAACAGCAGCTTGTCACCGTAAAATAATACCTAATTAGTGAGGAACATTGAGGGGTTTAGAGAGGAAGAGGATGGATGGTATCACTTAAAAGACAGAAATGAATGAATGAATGAATGAATGTGTAAATGAAAAGAGAGACCAAATTGTTGTTCGGTGCTCTGGTATCACCCAGGGATGTGCATAATGATCAGAAACCCTGAGGACTCTGAAATCCACTCCACCAGTCTTTTCTCTCCTCTCCTTCTCTCTCTGGGGCAGATCCTCTGCAAACATAAGTTGTACAGATCCAGTGACTTCATTGCCTTCCCATGCTGAATTACACCCAGCAGGAACGTGGGCCAGTGGATGGCCAACTGGTCCCCTTTTAAAAATCAACAGGACCTTTCTTAGCAGCCTGAGATAACTTTTCCGCTGCCACCCTCCTCTGTCTCCTCGCTTCCACCTTTCCATCACTAGCGCTGGAACGGCTGCTCTACCACAAACTCTTCCCTGAGCTGCTCTTGTCTTCCTCCTCCTTCTCTTCCTCCTCCTCCTTTTCTCTCCCCCTCCTCCGAACCCACTGCAGCCTCCACGTGTGAAACAAGCTGGGCTGTGTGTGCTGCTCCCAGGCAGCTTCCCAGCAGCAGCAACAAAAGCCGTGTTCATTGCGGGTCTGGACCACATACGGAGCCAGCGCGCGACGGCTGCCGAGCAGCCCGGAGCAGCCGGGGTTGTTTAAAGAGTGAAAGAGAGAGAGACGGCAAAGAGAGGGAGCTGTTATATATTTTTAAAAAAATAAATAAATAAAAAAAAATACTTGAGCCCAATGCAACAACGGAAACCTTACAGTTTACTTTTAAAAACTCAGTGCTTCCTTGTGAGAGGACAGAACAGCTCAGCCTGTGTACCGGGAGCAGGTCTGCGGGCTCTGCCTGTGTGCACAAGGGTGGGTGTGTGAGCGCTGCCTCCCCTCCCTCTCAATGGACTCACAGTATAAATCTAAAGAAGCTTTTTGTTGGCCTGATGAATAGGCGGTGGTTTTGTCGTGCTACCCGCGCAGCCTTTTTTTGAGACACTTCACACCAAGATTTTTTTCCCTCTGTGTTCTTTGCACTGGGCTTTCCTTTTTTAGTAAAAAATTCCATTTCTCCCTTGCATGATATTCCCCCTCCCTGGTAGTTGCACCATACAGACCAGGGAGCAGAAGGTTTGGGGGAAATGATGAGAAATAGCAGAATCGCTTGACTCAGGTTCAATGAGCCTCCATGTGCTTTAGCAGTTGAATGCCCCAAGGTGTTAAGTAGCAGCCTTACAGACCCCATCGCTCTGATTTCCTTCCCCTGCTTTACAAGCCCAACCGCTGTGCAATTGGCTTCACTGATTTAATGCTCCTGATGGCTTCAGCCCATTGACAGAGGTGGCTGGAGCCTTGTCACTGCTCTCATGACCAAGTGAGGATGAGGGACGTGATGTGACTTGGGCACGTTGGCCATACAGCAAAGCCCAGAAGCCACCAGGTTTTCATTCTGACCATATGAGCTGTATGGAAGCAGCCTGTGAGCAGGCTTTGCCTGCGGATTTCCATGGCTCTGCCTTTCCCTGAGGCTGGCTGAGGAGGAAACCTTGCTGGACTTGGAAGCTGGAGGGAAGGACAGAGCAGAGGCCAGAGAAAGGTAGAAGGGAGCAAGAGGTGAAAGCATGGGAACAGGGTGCCTCTGTCAATCATAGTGGTTTGGGGCTTTCACCTTTGTAGTTGCTCTTTGTGTCAGTCAAGGCACGGCAATTTGAGGTTTTTATCCAAACCCCAGTGCAAGCCAAGGACACCTGGGTCAGTTGAAGTAGGGAGAACTTCGGGAGAGACCCAAAATTAACTCTGCTGAGGAGTCCTGCCTTGCTGCCCAGGTTGTCACCGTGTCCTGAGAGTGTGCAGGCTTATGATGGAAAGGAGCAGTGATTGCTCTGAAAAACCTGGGTGATGGCATGTCCCAGGAAAGGAAGGTCAGTGCTATTTGACCTTTCAGCTGTTCATGTTACTACAGTTAGTGAGGCACCACGTGAACCTTGAACATGAGGATAGCCCTGGTTGCCACCATGTTAGCAGGGAACAACATGGGAGCCAGGGATCTTTTGACATGCTTTGGTACTGGGGAGGAGTGGAAGGAGGTGAAGCCAGCCTTGCTCCGTGTCCAGCCATGGGCAGAGCAGGCCCCAGAGAAAAGGCACTGGCTTCAACAGAGGCCACATGAGGCAACGTGAAGCACAAGGGGATCTGGGACATCAACTATATCATATTGTAGGGACAAAGTAATCAGGACAGGAAATTTCTTCTGGCAAGATAGCGCTCATGGGGTTAGGCCTGAGAGGAGCAAAACTGTCTATTAAGCCATGCCCAATAAACCTAGCTTACATTAGCGGGAGAATATGGAATGTAAATACCCGTGCTTCAAGGCATAAGGCAACCACTAAATGCCTAGTGTTAAAATGAAACTTCCTCCTCAGCAATTTATTCTCTATTTCTCGATGATGGGAACTTTGCTCTGAATCTGGTGATACAGGTCTTGTCCAAGACAGGATACTGGCTGGGACACAACATCGTTTTCATCTGGCCTGGCAATTTTCATGTGCCTTTGGATTCTCCAATGCCCTTGGCTAGCACTGGGCAAAGGATTTGGATGCTTAATTAGCAGTAGTGCAGAAACCCACTGAATGACAGAAGGAATCTCCTGTGATGGCTGCAGGAGATACAGATTTGACTTAATAGGCGAGAAATTTAAATAGGAATAATTTGACAGGAAAAAAAAAATCCATAGGGGAAACTAACAAGAAATAACTAAGGCACATCTCCTGACTGAGGTTAGATCACAGACCAGAGGAAAAAGGTGCATAAAGAAAATGCAGAGGCCAGCAGCTGATAAACAGGTGAAAATGATGGTGCTGATCCCTTCCAGCTGGAGCTCCTATCCATCATTCACACCTCCGTCAGGAGAGCAGCCCCTGTGCTGGAGATTGAATAACCTGTAATCCACAGCAGAACCTGCTGCTCCTGCTGGGACCCTGCACAGGTTCCAGGGATAAATACCCCGCTACATCCCTCAAAATCCATGGGCACTGCAGGCTTTGCACAGGGCAAGGGCAGATTTGGGAGTTCTGCTGGCACAAATCTTTTGACTTCAGAGGATTACTCTGGCTTAGCAGTACAGTGGTACAGCAGCTGTAGATCTAAGAGTGATTAACATTACATCATCTTTACCACAGTTTCAAGGTTGAAATAGTCACATAGTTCACATATTGGAAATTACAGGATGGCTTTAATATAAATGATTAACTGTCACTTTTACTTACCCCAGAAAAATAGTTTCTATGGTGTTTGGTGTATAAATAATACCCTGTACTTCTATAGTGCTCAGCTTCAAAGTAATACTTCAGCACTGCACCGTAACGAATACCCTCCCATTCTGTAATAACCGGTCTGCAAATGATGTCTTTTCCTCTCTTGTAAATTACACCGTACAGTTACTGCCACTGCTGCTATTGCATTCAGTCTGGTTAGTAAATAATACTCTTTCCCTACCATTGTATCTGGGGTCTAGATAATACCCTGTCCTCATACACCAGTTGGCATGTAAGTGTCACCCTAATCCTGCTCGGTACTTTGGAGTGCACAGAACATCCTACTGCTGCAAAACAAATTGCAGCCTTCCTCTCCATAGTATTTGCCCTCTAAATATTACCCTGCTGTTTTGTATAGCACTTATTGTATAAATAATACCCTGCTGTCTTTTAGTAATTGATATGTAAGTGATACCACCAGAGTGCAGGGTACTTAGTCTGCTAATACTGCCTGCTACACCGGCAGTAATGACAGAGCAGGGCTGCGCAGTGGGGGACACTGGGATCCCAGCTCAGCCCTTCGTCACTCTTACCTGGCTCTTCTCTTAAAAACCAGGGCTCAGCAGCCCCAGAGATGGAGCTATCCTGCAGCCATCACTGCCTATCAGCAGGGAAAGGGGGTCACTCCTTTGCTTGGCCAGCTAGCCCACAGGATCCTGTCCCTTCCCAGTGTCCTTCAAGATCATAAACCCCTTCACCAGAGACAGAACAAAATCTCTGTGCCTTCACAGTTCCCAGATTCCCTAAAGTCTGCCTCCTTAAAAAAAAAAAGCCAACAAAAGACATTGATGCTAAGAGCAGAGATCACCTTCCAGTCTCATTGTGGGGTTTCCTGGCTGTTAAACGATGGTGTGAAATGATTCAGCACCACCAGCAATGCTGAGAAAAAACTAAGGAGTTGGGTTTAGCAGAGGACAGAAAGATCTTCACCACTCTTATTGCTCAGCTCTGAGTCTGTCCAGGGTTTCGAAATGCTCCAGGCCATCCCCAGCATGCCCCTGAGACTACAGCTCTGTGCAGCATTGTGCCATTTCATCTGTGTAATTATTCCCATATTGCTACACCGATAGGCATGTGTTCTTTCCTTTATACCCCTCTGAAGTATGTGAATGCTGGTTTGGGCATTCTCTTGTTGTAACCAGGCAGGCCTGTTGGTTACAGCATGAAGATCTCACAGGCTGGAGGGCAAATGAGATCTTCATTTCGGTTCATCTTCAGTGCTGTGCTTCCAGCTCTCACTAACGTACCCAAAGCGACTTTGAATTAGCTAACCCAGGCACCATCACTGCTCTGACCAAGACAGCACTGAGTTCAGAGTGAGCTACAAACCTTCCTGAGAAGTGAGATAAGTTCTTGGGTTAGTTGTCCTCTGCTGGACACCACACTGCCGTGGCATGGCGCTTGGCCAGCTGGCAGCCAGCTCAGTCTTGCCTGCAATACCTAGTGACATTCCCCTGGAAGAAATTAGGGCAAGTGCCCCTCAGTCTTCATCTACATTCTCCATTAGGGAAACCATGTATTTTTCCCTAGAGACCTAATTTCAAAGAGTTAATAATCTTCTGTCCTTCCTTCTCCTAACCCCACCAGATGTCCTCCTTTAGTGAGGTAGGGTTTTTAGGCAGAGGTGACACCTCCAACAGCAGCTCAGAACACTGGAAAATAAATATTCTTTGGCTAACACAAGCGCCTTTTCCAGCTTTTCAATCCAGACAGGCCACTTCGCTTCTGCTCTGGTTTTGGTCAGTTTCATACAATTGCCACTGTCAGTTGACTTAGAACTGGCCTCCTCCTTTGAATAAGTGCATCAAAATGACATAAACCTGTGTATTTTGCTAATATTAAGCTCAGCCCTTTCTTTCCTAGGTACTAAGGTCCCTCGCTCTCCCTGTACCCTCTGTGGTGGCTCAGCTGTTCATGATTGTTGGAGAGAGGGTGTTTTGGGAGCTTCAGAATCAGTCTAGCATCAAAGACAAGAAGGTTAGGTTTTTTCACACTTAACATTGAAATATCTCTTATACTGCAGTCTCAGAGTAAAATTGAAGCTTTACTCATGTCTCCATTATGGGTGTTGGTGAAAGTGAAGACACTTAAATACGTTGGTTGGCACCTTCTCCCTAATCCTGGCACAGTTTATTTCAAAATTCTTCCACTCTGTAACTGGATTTCTCTCTGTTCTGTGACTGCAAATGTAGCTGGCTGCATTTTTGTAGATCTGCACTACCTCATCCATTAGAGATGCCTCTCTCTTCTGTGCTGTTTGTGTAATTAAACAACAGTATTTAGAAACTGATTGGATATCAGGGTCATTAGACACTCAGCTCATTGGATTTCTCTCACTTACAAAATTATATCCTTTTCCAGAAGTTGCTTTAGGGACTGAAGGCCACATTTTGCAGAAGCAGCAGAGTGTCCAAAGACACGGAGAGCACTTCTGTAAATTCCATTAGGTGCCTCTTTCATCCATCCATTTGCATCTTTAAATTCTGAAATACAGTGGACATTTTGGCAGGCTATCAGAGTTTTGCTAAACAATTTTGACATTCCCAGAAATCTCACTGCACCTCAGGAGAGTGCACTGTATCTTTTGCTGTTGTATCAAAACTTGTATCCGAGATCTTCTGGAGCTCAGTTTAGAAGACTCCTAACTTTGTCAGTGACCAGTGGGGCTTCCTCTCCAAAATATTTGCTTATACTTTTCATTCTCTTTTGAAATGAGAGAGCAGAGAGCAAGAATAGAGCACACAACCTATTTTTGTTTTGAACATTTATCTTTCAACCAGCTTTCCTGAACACCACTACTGCTGGGTGGTTTGTTGAAGTGGGGCGGATCAACGTGCATTAACGCTGGGAAGGCTTTTCAGTTGCAGCTATGGAATTACCACGATCTGTAGGCTGCCCCATGACAGTGCACAAGTGTTATGTGTGATTAGATCCAGTTCTCAGACTGTGTGTAAAAGCCGAACAGGGTCTTCCTTGTTATATTGTCTTATGGAACCAATTTTTCTTCTGCCTGAGAGCAGAGTGGTCTGTACAAACTTGTGGCGAGTTAGACTTCCTTTTGAGAGCTTTCCCTGCTGTCTCTTCAGGACTTGCAAGCAGTTACTCGTCTAGACTCAGTTTTAATACCAGAACTCGAACTTAATGTTTCTCACCTGGGAGGTAAATGGCATCTTTTCTGCCAGTTCCAGTGGTAACTGGATCAGGTCATCAGACAATTTACCTGCCTGTCTTATTGGAAGAATTACAAGGTAGTTTGGTTAAAATAGATCATAATTATTATTTTCCTTTGAACTGGTCTTTTATGCCAATAGTATAAAACAAATTTTACTTTTATACAGTTTCTTTTGCTACTGTTTTGCATCTGAGTAAAAATACCAGTGTAGCATGCTCCAGGATCCATTTTAAAGCCCACATCTCCTCTATAAATGCCAGACCGTATTTGCTGGTTTGAAACACTTTGCCAGCCAGTTATTTAGCCTACAAGGGGATCTGTGTTGGTGTCTTTCTGTTCCCCTAAATGTGGGCACTGTTGGTTTTAAACTGTTCCATGTACCTCTGGAAAAACAACATTTTCTGTTGCCCTTACAAAACGCTTCACCAAATGCTGGGTGATTTTTTGGCTCCCTCCTTCAACCGCATCTCATACACAGGAATTTATCTGGCTCTCAGAAAACTTTGTATTCCCATCTAATTGCTGGTTTGCTTTCCTCCATACCTCCGTTTCTCTTTTTGAAGGTATGACATATGGACTTTGCTTAGCAAAATGAGATTTGGGTTCAGCAGTAGCAGCTCTCAAATGTCTGTGACTTATGTTAAGGTTAAATTTCTTTCCCTTCACAGTCTACACCTCATAGAATAATTTTATATTTCATGTAAGAGCCTTGATTTTATTCAGGATTCCCATGGTCTCCCCAGATTCACATTTGTGCTCTCTGGGCTTGGTCAGCAGCATGCTTTCTAGAGTGCGAGATCTTTAAGGCAGGGACTGTTGTCTGCCTGTGCTGGGGTAATTCAGTGGAGCCCTGAAACCTGAGCTGCAGTCAAAGGATTATTTATACGCATTCATTGACCCTAAACTGAAACTAACTTTGGAGAGGCTAATTGTCTCCATCTTGCTCTCTCTTTCAATGTCACATCACCGCAGTTGCTTCCTAAGTAGTAGCATACCTAAGCCCATTTATAAATTCATGTATATGTAGAGAGAAAGCTCTGTATATACACAACACGCATTCAGGTCAAAGAGTTTGGCTGATTTTAAAGTGCAGTGTTTCTATTCTTCAGGCCAGTTTCACCATGAGTTTGAAGGGTACAGACCTTTTAGTGTGAGCAGAGTTTTGTGAAGACACAGAGGCATCCTTTGGAAAAAAGTAAAGGCTGTGGTTGAGTTTTAGATTGAACAAGGGGTTTCATGTGACTAAAAATTTATCCTTTTACATTTGTTGGTTGTTACAGAAAGTGTTTGTTTGAAGGGTTTTCTTGAGAAAGTTCTATACTGACCTGAAACAGGAATCTCAGCCAGGGAACTGAAACCTTTCTCCCAATTATTCCCTCTCCTAAGCTGAGGTGTCCCATTACCTTTTCTCCTGGGTGGATGAATACATCACCCAGAGACTGACATCCACTCTCGTGGAGGGGCTGGTGGCTGGAAGAGCACAATTTCTAGGTGTCATCTTGCCGTCACCTTGTTCCTTCCCTTCCCAGCTCCCTGCCAGTCTCATAAGGTAGGACTTAAAGCTTTTGAGGTCTCTGATGGATGGTCTTTCTCTGGGGCAAACCTAAAACAAGCTTGTTTGGCTCTGAACCATTCTGTTGTTATCTTTCTTGTCATGTTTTGTTTTCCTCTGTACAATTTGGCTTGGCTGAAAAGCATTACTATAGTAGAAAAAAAACAAGAGGAAGATTTATTTTCTGCCCGGAGTCCTCGTTGGTTTCTTCCCAAGAAGAAAGGAACAGGCTGAACCAAAGGCAAGAATTACTGTTCAGATAAAGTGACTTGACAGGTGAATAGGAGCAGTGGATGAGTGTCCATGCCCAATGGGACTGCCCCTAGCAAGGAGAGCTGAGCATCCCTCAGTGTTCCCAACATGATGAGATCCCCTGGGATTGACTGGTGCAGGACAGGGCAGTTGACTGTTCTTTGAGGTACCTCCATCCCCCAAAAGGAATGGAGCAATGTTAAACTAAACAGGGAGCTTATTGACTGAGCCAGTTAAATTGAGTTAAATACATACTGTGTGTCTTGGCTAAGAGGAAAGAGGGCAGTGCATGCCAGAACGGTCTCCTGGTACGTGAGCACACAAAAAGAGAAGGAATTGTACAGTGATGCAGGGCTACCAGGTGCCATGAGATGGCACTGGCTGGGGGAGTGACTGGGGGTGAATACAAAGGAAAAACCTGAAAGAAGAGATAGCTTGGTGAGATTTTAACAGGGCATTAAACCCTTCACACGCTTCAGGAAAGCCCCTGATCTGTAACCACCAGACAACAACCACAGGCACTACCCTGGCTCAGCACCTGCCTCTGTGTGACTCAGGCCTGGAAAGGGAGAAGGGGAAGCACATTGTCCATGGTCCACATAGTCTTCCAGCACTGCTAAAACTGCCAAAAGCAGGACAAAGTGGGTTGGGAGAGCTGGCCTAGGAGGAAATGAGAGGAGACAGCAAACTATTCTCCTGCTGTCATGTATGAGGTGGTTTCAGGGGGTACAATGCCCAGCCATTGGTTAAGCTTCCCTAGAACCAAAGATGGAAGTGAAAAGCTGCTTCTTTTTCTTAATCCTTCCTGTACTATTCAGTCTCCTAGTACAAGCTGGCATGGCTGTTTTGTGCTCAGTCTTGTCAGACGTTTGCTGGCAGAGGAAAATGAGAAGTAGGAAAGTCTTCTCCAACACAGCCAAGGCAGCAAAACCCTCGTTATAGTCTGAACATGAAGTCTGTGGTCTCTGTTTGTACTGTGTGAGCTCTCTATAAACTGGAAGGCAAAGCCAGCCCAGTTTCTCCAGAACTGAGGTCCACCATATCAATTCCAGACAGCAGATAGCTTCAATGAAAGCCTACTCCAATGTTTTGGTAAAGACCCTTCTCCAAATAGCGGGGTGCGTGAGATCCTTCACCAGCAGTAGCAAAACCCACACTTGCATTATGGTTAGGGGTTCACGTTGCTGCCATAAAAAAAATATCTGAAGTCCTAGTGACTAGAGGCTTGAGAGGAAAAGCTCTTTTGCTCCTAGGAGAGTCTCTATGCCTGCACAAGGAGTGTGTGTGAACATTTGATATGCACATGCCTTTCTAAGGAGTCACAGAGAGTTTGAGCATCTGGAAACAGAAGAAATTAGAGAACCCTTGCTTCTCAACTGAAATGCCAGTGACCTGTTTGGTAAGAAAAGATGGTTCTCCATCTTCTGGGGTCATGAAGAGAGAAGAGAAAAAAAAAAA
>VXBW01004057.1:109537-167908 GCA_013400375.1 Thinocorus orbignyianus | reverse complement strand
AAAAAAAAGAAAAGAAAAAAAAAGCCAAGAGATTGGTGGATTTCAAATCTTGCAGTTTATTAATGGCAAGTAGTAGCATTCACTTGGATCCCTGCCACTGGCTCCTGAACAGCACGTAGCAGGATGTCTCCTCACTTTCCAGCCAGTCACCAGAAAGCCCCAGATCCTCTTCTGTGCCATTTGCCCTTTTGTCTTCCAGGTCATCTCAAGGGGAGAATCAAGTAGAGATTCCACCTTCCTAGCAAAACTGAACTGTGCATGTCTTGAATTTATGAGACAGGAAATCTACTTGGGAGGAAAGCTAGGGCTGAAACAGCCTCATTTAAGTAAATCTAAGCACAGTGTTTACACAATGTCTGGAATTAATGCAGAGAAAACTTTCAGGTGCCAACTCTGGAAAGAGAAAATGGGGAGCAGAAAGAGGTAGATACTGAGACTGTGATGAAGCTGGAAGCTCTTCCTCCAGGTTGGTTGTAAGGTTGCTTTTACCACTGTTAAGCACCAGCAGCAGGCTACACTTGGTAATGCAAAGGCCAGATAGGGTGTGATTACTCACCTATCTCTTCTTTGTCCAAGCTGTGACAGTGGGAGAATGTTTAGTATCACCAGTTGTGTATATTGCCAGCGTGGAAGGCCTCCCCAAAGACTGTGGTGCAGCATGATGCATGATGCACATAGCACATCAATAGAAGATATCCTTAAAAAAAGCTTGCTGCAGCCTTTGTATCTTATAAGAGGTGCCTAATTCGCAGGGAGGGACATTAGTGCAAGTTGAGGCTACACATGATTCATACCAACCAGAAATGTGGTCACAATGCATGTCATTACCATGACCCAAATGTGCTGTTCTTACAGAGGCCCTACAGCTGTGCACATGGTCTTGAGGGTCTCACATAGAATCTCCTAAGTTTGTTGACTTTCCAAGTCAGCATGACGTTTTCTGTCCACATGGAGCACAGCACAAGGAAAAATCTTTACCACTAAGAGGCTGAGAGGGACCGGATTCATGATGTGTCTTCCAGTCCTGCCCAATCCTTTGTTAGGTGGGCTTTCACATCACATTTCTTAGAGGGGGGTATGTTGCACCCAATGAAATTTTGGGTAGCAGAATATTAATGGATATCAGAATTGGGCAGTACCTAACAAAGTCAATGAAGACTCAGGCCACCACAGTTTCAAAAGCGTTACTGATTTCTGGAAAACCAGCCCTCTGAAGGGCTGAGCTGGTTCAGAGTGAAAGAGAAGCAAGGCAAAAGATGTCCATGAATCTTCTGCCAGCATAGCAGCGCTGCGGAGATTTGCCTCTCTGCAGTCATTTTTGCATCTTGTTCTGTAGCCAGAGAGGGATATTTTCTCATTTTTAAGGCTGCTTCTTTAAACAAATGAGGGTTTCAGTTTAGTCATGAAACAGGTGAAAAGTCAAATGCTGCACAAGTGAAAATTTCCAGTGCAGCCTGTGCATCACTCATGCTCCAGCAGAGTAATGGGTCACCCCACAACAGGAGCAAGCAGCTGCCATCAGTTGGCTGAGTTTTAATCATCCATGAGGATCTGTAGGGTCTTCAGCTTCTGTAGAGGATCTACCTACCTGTTCAGCTGATGCCTGTTTGGGTCAGGTAGATATGTGGTGATATGAGGCCTTACCAAGTTAATAGGAGGACAGTTTTCCGGGTCCCTCAGTCTTTTCTTTCTCCTGCTCTGTACTGGGCTCAGATAGCTTGGAGCGTAAGTGGACAGAAACGGCAACTTTCATATTTCTCAGTGGGTTTTATAGTGAGCCAGTGTATTTGAATGGGAAAAGGTGTCACTTAAAGGACTCGGTCTTGATTTCCTTAGCCCAAGCTGCCATCTTCACACCTGACACCCAGGGAGGATCTCATTTCTCTTGTGTTTTGGAGACAGCACACCCCAGAGTAAAATGATTTCCAAATTCCATTCCTTCTCTGTAGGTTAAATTCTTCCTTCCTATCCCATGCAAAGAGATAGATCCCAATTACACCCAACTGATGTGCATTAAAAATAGGTTATAAGGAGGCTTTATAAAGTGCACAACCATGTTCCTATCTCTAACAGTTAGATGTCTAACAGTGCTCCAGGCTCCATTACTAGCCGACAGAGAAATGGCTGAACGACTCTTCAAACGTTCTCAATCGAGACATCTGTTTCATGAGGAGATGAATTGCTCTTTAGAAGTTTCTTTTTCTCCCCTTGGAGTAGAGAAGATTCTGAGTGTGAGCTTCAGCCAGTCTCAAAGGCTCATTGTTCCCTCGAATTTAGAGGCTCTAGAGGCTGTTTGACTGTGGCTCTTGCTTTCCATATTGAGCAGACACCCAAAGCCATGGCATCTCAGGACTTGGGGCTGATCCCACACCTTGCATGAAAGGCTCCAGATGTCATCTGCTTACCATAATGGATATTTTGCAACCTCTCTGTCCTTGAAGGATAGGAAAATTGCTGGTGTGTGTGCTACCAGTGACAAACAATTCTGGCTTTCCTGCAGGAGAGCTAGGTTTCGGGTGGTCAGTGGTATGGGTTTGCTGTTCTGCAGCCTATGTGTTTAGCTTGTTTCTGATCTCTCAGAAAAGAAAAGGGGAAAAAAAAGAAGAGGAGAGGAGAAGTAGAAACGCTGCTGAAGTTAATAGACATGTAATGAAAAACCAATGTAAATCAGGGGTGCATGAGAGCTATTCTGTGGTAGACACCAGAAAAAAAAAAAAAAAGAAAAAAAAAGATAAATGNAGGAAAAAAAAAAAGATAAATGCTAATAAACATTTTTGTGATCAGTAGGACGTTTGTTCCACATCATGCATCTGCCCTTGGATCACTAACAGAAGCTAGCATACGACTGTTTAGGTTTTTAAAGATTTCCTGTGGCATCTTGCTTATTGAAAGCATCTCCACACATCCTTGGGTATTTTGGCTTTTCCTGTAGTGTATGTGAAATATTATGAGATAAACAGTCAAATTACAACAGACTGCAAGTCTTTTATTGAAGAAAAAGCCATAAAGACACTGGAAATGTAATTGCATAGAACCAAAATTACTGGTCCAGTCAACTGTGGTTCTTTATGGAGGAGGACAGAGAGGAGCTCTAGACTATGCATTATGGCTGAGGGGCATGCTGGTGCCATCACCAGCATGTATTAGCAGAGCTGTGTCTGACCACATTCATGCCTGCAGGATCAAGAGGTGCTTGAGGACAGGAGCCAGCTGAGACTTTAGGTGAAACCTGGTGTTATTCAATAAATGTTCTCTGTTTTGTGCCTTATGCATTGAGACCTTAGAGTCATCAGTTTGCCACCTTCTGCAGCAATTCAGGCACAACTGTCAATATCTGGAAGACTACGTTCCTGGATGACAAAATATCTGAGTAGTTACTGTCATGTGTCTTTCTGATTGGAGAAAAAAAGGACTTCATTGTTCCAGGGATGGTTTCAGAAGCAGAGCAAGCAGGAGCAGCATCCAAGCTGCTCTGTACATAAAGACTTTACTCTCAGAATGGTTTGGAAGCCAGACAGAATGGAATATTTCTCCTATTTTCTTTACAGCTGAAAAAACATGAAAAATCACAGGAGTGCATTTATTGCCATATTTTAGTTCCAAAGTTTGCCTTATTTAAAAAAAGAAGAAGAAGAAATAAAACTGGTTTTGCCCCCCCTTCCCCCTCCCCTTCACTTTCCCCCCCGCCTTCCTTCCCTCCCATTTCCTGGACCAGGCTGAGGTTTTTAACAGAAAAGCTCTCAGTCCTGCAGCAAGGCTGGGAACATGCAGAGGGACAATAAAGTGTTTGTTCATAGAGATCATAGAGGAATGGTCTGTAGTTTTACATGGGAGAGGAGAAACCACCGTTTGACTCTGAAGTTGACAAGGGCATGGGACATGCTGTCTAAACGTAACAAGAATCCTCCTGATGTCCCTGCTGGGTGATGGTGTCTCCTCAAACCTCACCAAAGCTTTGGTCCCCAGTGCTGATGCCTGAAAATAATAGTGCTGAAATAAGGCCGGATGGAGGTGACCACGTGTCACCTAGAGAAACTGAGGTCCGTTTCCCAGTGGGGAATAAACTGGGAATGGAATACCAGTTGAAGAGAGAATCCAAGGCTAAATGAGTAGTGCTGATTTTGACTTTTGTTCAGGAGCCTCTTTATATCCACAATTTTAAAAAAATATTGTCTTTGGAAATACCTTTATGCCCAGGCATGTATTCTAGGTAATGAGTGGCATTTTATTAGCTGCCAGAAACAATATGTAGGTGTGTTAAAGGTCTTCCAAAACTGAGAAACAAGGAAGCTTAAAGTGACCCATCTGCACCCATCCAAAAAAAAAAAAGGGGGGGGATAGCAGGGGGGATAGCAGCAGGATTAAGGGTGATGAAAACAACTTTAATTGCAACAAGGGTGATTAACATGGTCTGGTACAAGCAAAGGCCACAGGAGAAACTGCAGATGGGACTCAATTAAAATAGACTAGAACAGAAAATGCTTTCCAGCAAGCAAACAAGTTAGACTGTGCTGCAAATGGGCCATCTGGCTATTTTCCACTGTACAGTCTTACTGTGTAGGCACTTTGTTGGACTTTCACTGTAGTGACTTTTCCTTTTTTTGCGCTCTCCAGAGTCTTCAGCCTTTTGAAAACCTGGGGACAGGGTTGGAAAAGCAAGGGATTAAACCTGTCTGCACATATGTACACACTTCCCTCCACACACACTTAGATTCTCAAATAAACATATTTATATGCAGCCAATTTAGGACAGTCTGCACACAACCTGATACAGAAGCACGGCCTTAGGCATAAAATAAAGTGGCAATAAACTTCAGTGAAAGAGACAGTTGTTCTCTGGGGTGGAGAGCTCCTGAGCCTACCAGCATTTCCTAATGCTGTCTTTTTTGGAAAGGCAGGAGCTTTTCCTGAATTCTTCCTTGCCCAGGCTGAATTGGAGGGGGGCTTGTTTCTGTTTTGGTCACTGGTTGCAGAACGTAAGATAGCCAGGATTTTTGTGGCAGTTTGGTTGGATTCTTGCTCTTCCAGACTGCTTGGTACCCTGCACAGGGATGGTTATTCTGCTGCAGAGGTACAGCCATGACCTTGCATAACTTGTCCTACCTCCTCCTCCATTCTCACCACAAAAGCTGCCTGCTCCAGCTGTCCTCCCAGCAAGTACAACTGGAGTTTTGCAAGAAAGTAATCTGCAGGACTGGAAGATTTTTTTGTAGCATGGACCTTGCAGAAAAGCATAACATGATCATTGCTGCTTGTGTTCAGGCCTCTGTGCTGCAAGAATTAGTCCCTCATGGTGCTTCCCCCTAAAGCTTGGGCAATCCTCTATTAGTAGTCACACTAGGAAGAGCTCCACCAAAGTATCTGGAGAACTCTTCAAGGTGGCTTTTTGTACTAAGGACTCTGCAACCGAATTGGAGTTTGTCAGCAGTGACCTGGTAGCTCCTATGAGCTTTTTCTAGTAGCCAGGCTACCTTGATGATCTTCAGAATAATAGTCAAATGAATTTACTTCCAGAGGCCTGTCTTATTAATGACATACACAGTAGGGACATTGACTATATCCCTAACATGTCATTCAGATCCACCTCTCTCCTTGGCCATTCAGCTACATTTGGGGGCCAATTAGTAAGATGCTGACCAGGGGATGTTCCTGCTACTGCTTAGCCTGCTCCAGGATTTACTCTGCCCTTGCTCAGTCGTGCTACTCAGGCACATCCTTATCGCTGAAAACTTTTCCCCTGTGCCAGATCCCATCTCAGTGAACACACACTGCCCTGGGCTGTTTCTCCCATGTGATGAACTACCTTTGTGCTCCTTGAGCACAGCTTATCTGATCTGAACTTGCAGCACTGACTGTAGAGACAACATCCACATTTGAACTAATCACCCTTCTCTGCTCTGACAATCAATAGAGAGGGATCATCAGTTTGGAGGTATGCGCAATATAATGTGAATTAGATGTTGTTGTAAAATGAGAAGAACAGCCTCTTCAGTTCCCTTGGCTAGATAGACCAGGTCTTCATCATCTGTGCTACCCATATCTACTCAGAGAGACCTCTGTCCTTCCATGCTTCCAGAACTGCCCCTTCAAGCAGCTGTTTGCTCATTACTATGTGCTTGGGCATCCCACTAGAGACAACACAGAGTAGAAGTGTTGCAGCATGGAACCACTGCTGTAACAACGGGATATTAATCAAAGGCATTCCCATCACAGTGAATCCTGACCAGAGCTGTGTGCAGACTCAGGGCTGGATCTCTTTGGCTTGCTTAAGGGGAATGAAAAATGGAGATCAACATTGCAAACAGCACCCTGAGGAGTAGGCTGGGTTTCTTACTGGCAGGGAGTCAACATTTTCGCAGAATACACCCAAAACATTGTTATTGTGATTTGTTTAACCACTGCTCACAAGGAAAATACATTGCCTCTGGGCTTTTGTGGGATAAAAGGAGGTTGAGTTTTTTTCTCCATAGCTAAACCAAACTGCAAAGATGCCGCTGGTCCCAGCTGTTGTCATAGGGGAGGGTATTTTTCCTTGTGAAAGATCAGCATAAATCTTGAATAAGACTAAGAGTACATGAGCTAGTCCTAGCTTTTGGGACAAAGTGAATTCCCTCTATTTAGGGCATTTTGTTCTGTGATGCCTATCTGATGCACAGATGAACTCATTCTGCTCCTATCCCTTGCCAATGTACACAAAAATAATAACTGTGTGGGACTTAGAACAATACCAGTTTGCTGTAGGCACAGACCCTAAAAGTCTTTTCAGCCAGTTAGCTCTCATTGTATTTAAACAGCTCTGTTCCCATGGTCTAGGATGTTTCTACTCTTTAGTAGGTAATCCAGGGCTGAAGCTGCCAGCCTCTCTTAGCTGTGACACTCAGGATTGGTCATTTTGGATTCTGGCAAAATGCAGAGCCTGCTGAAAGGTACCTGATTTAAGGAGCTTGAAGAAGAGCTTTTATTTAATGTTTGGGCAGATATTTACTAAATGCCAGGACAGTGTCCTCTACCTGAATCCCCTCCCAGTGCCTTCTGCTAAGGAGGGCCTACTAATGCTCCTAAGGACTCATATCATCTTTGCCTTCCAATTCCACCTTTTATCGAAAAAATGAGAATGTAGGACATCCACTGGAATGACAATTTTGGGATGGTGCACATAGCCTACCCCACAAGCTCAGTTCATTCCAGGAAGACAGTCCCCAGTCGATGTCGAACTGGTTCACAGTGAAAACAGTGACCTACTCTAGTAAGGGTCTGGATGCACAGTCCCATGGTTCTGTGTTGTTTTACAAAGCATTCCTCCAGCTAAACAAGAATATGCTTCAGAGAATGAACTTCAGTTTCCTCCCAAAGCTCAAAGATACATCAAAGTGCAGAAGCTGTGTTTGGTTCAAGTTTTCTACAGTGTCTCACATGATAGCAGTGACTGGTCTGTAACCTGGAGATCTTCCCCAAAATACAGGTTAAACCCTTTTCCTTCTCCTTCACTGATCAGCTTGCCCCCAAATCCCTTTCTCCCTGCCTGACAGGGAGCCAGGGGATGCCTCACCAGTATGGACTTTTGGGCATGGATAGCTTACATTAAGCAGGGAAAGGGGGTAATATTACAGGATGTCTCTTTTGCCTTAGATCCTACAAGTCGGGTGAAAAATGTGTCTGATATTCACAAACATGATTCTTTGTACTGCCTAGAGCCAGACAAGGTGAGTAATAGAAAAGCAGAGATGAAAAACAGTGATACATTCATATTCATTGTCTTTAGTGCCAGAAGGGACAATTCTGGGCTGATCTCCCATGTATGTAGGCTCCCTAAATTTTACCCACTTACCTCTCTATCAAGCCGATGAACTTGTGTTTGCCTAAGCTGTGTCTTCCAGAGAAGCTTTCAAGTCTGGACTTGAAGATATCAAGAGACAGAAACGCCATTGCTTCCCTTGGTACTACTTCCAATGATCCATTAATCCCTGTTTAAAATGTGGGGAGGTTTTCCCATTTGAGTTTGTTTGGTGTAAGGCTCCCATCTGTTAGTTCTGGTGATGACTTTCTGTCAGATCAAAGAATGCCTTAGCATCAGCAGCTTCTGCTTGAAACAGTGCTTGTGCACTGTTGTCATCTTCTCAGTCTTTTTGTTTCTTTGCGTGGTGGTGTTGCAGTAGATTCAGACCTCCTGGTCTCCCCCATAAGGCATTTCTTCCAGCCTTCAGATTCTTTCTGGCAGATATGTTCTGTACCATTTTTCTCTGGTATCCTTATGCCAACCCGGAGGTGCCCACGTTATTCCTGTTGCTCAACACTGATGCACAGAGAGATATTCCCATTTGGTTTTGTGGATGGCAGTAGCTGTCCTGAGCCACCCTTTCTAGGACACAACATTCCATTGTCAGGCACGTCCTGCATCCCTTGTATAATTTTGTATTGGCTTCTATTAAAACACAGACTACTTGGAAACACATTGGATCTAATACTGACCCCTGTAGACTCCCATTAGAAATACCTCCTTTGACATCAGTGTCCCTCAGATGGCTCCTTTTTGAGACCTGCCAGCTAGGCTTCTGCTGAACCGTCTCAATGTATGAACTATTGATTTTATATATCCTCATAACATGGAACCCTACTGAAGTGAAACCTTATCAAAATCTAATTACATTATTATGTTACAACCACGCAGGCAGCTTTATCAGACAAACTTAGAAGCATCTGGTTTATATACAAGTGCCTCAACTAAGATTAATATTACACTTATTCTTCAGTGCCTAATGAGTTGGAGCCTGTATCAGATTTTCCATTATTTTGCCTGGAATTTGTGTCAATCAAACCAGCGTGTAGTTATGAGGCTCATTGTTGTATATCTTGGCTGACTACTGACACAGTGCTTCAGTACTTGGGACCTGCCCCAGTGCTCCAGCACAGATTATAAGTGAACATCAGTGGGCCAGCAATTAACTCAGCCAGCTCTTTAAGGACTCTCGGGTACGGCTGTTTAGCCAAGCTGATTTCAGACTGTTTATTTGTAGCAGATGGTGTTTCCAGTTCTCCTTGCTTACCAACGAGCAAAAGGCACTTCATTGTCCCCCACAGCCCATCCTATGGGCATGTCCCCCTGCCATTGTCCAGGTACCGACTGCCAAATGTTTTGACCTCTTCTGCAGCAGGACAGTTGACTTGGTGGTGACCACCTGTAGAGGGAAATGGTGAAGTCAACTGTCCTGCTGCAGAAGAGGTTCATAATATATTTCTTATACAGATGTCATTCCTAATAGGAGAGACACCCAAAGAGGCACACAAATCCACAGTTTCTCCCTGAGGCTGGCACTTCCTGATATTTTATTCCCAGGCCCAGCAGAAATTGCAATGTGTCTATTTGATCTTGTTCATCCCTACAGCTGCAAACTCAAGACTCCATGGTTCTCTGTCAATGTGTTCCAGCCCTGTTCTCCTCTATTTTCTGCCAGCATAGTTGTCTCAATTAACTAAAGAGTTCAAAAATATAAGATCTTGTGATGTGTCAGGTTGAAATGAATGAGTGCACAGAGGTCAATTTTTTCATAAGTGGAAGGTTAATGCTGGACTATACAGGATGGGGTTTATTTTTGGCCTTTTCTTGTGCCAATGTATTTAATAGACTTTTCTGCAAGGCTGGTAGGCATATATTTAGAATGTTCCAAGTCAGCTGGGATCTTTTGAGATCACAGGAGTTAAACAGCCAATATTTGGACAGGTGACCTCAAAGGAAACACCAGTGATTCAGTAGGTGTGGTCTTTCCTTCTGAGTCAGCACTGAAATGTGATGCCAAACGATGCTGTGTTGCTAGAAGACATGGGTTTTATATGAAATACTAAAAACAACTTGAGCATTTGTGACTATTTAAAATCCCATGATTTTACACTGGATAATAATCCAGTTAGGATTAATTTAGCTGGCTTCCCTAAACTTCTTCTGCCATTCAGTGTCAAGAGGATGCTCCTTTCCTTTCCTAAACCTTTCAGAAGTAGCACATTGCCCTGACAAATTGAGGCATCCCAAGAGCATATTTTTAGAGTAGCTAAGATGCCCAGAATCGTATCCTGTGGATTTCTTGTATCAGTTCAGGTCCCATTTGCTGTCAAGGCTATGTAAGTTGTCAATGCACAGGTATTGAACCAAAGCATAATAACCTTTGGCTTTTCCACCATATAGACGGTAGATTTTGCTTTGAAGCACGTTAAGATGTACAGAATGCATCTGATCACCTGGCCTGAGAGTCAGTGTGGGCTTCAATGGAGGATGTTGGTGAGGGGTAGGTCCTATTCTAACGTGAAGGTTTGGTGGATATGATGGTCCCTCTTGAGTAAAGACATAATAAGTGTGAAGATCTGATGGAAAAATGTCTTTCTGCTCCACAGGAAAGACTGAATCACACGAGGGAGAATGGGAGAGCAATGTAATGAGCGATCTATAATAACACTTCAGTCTTTCGTACATAGCACAGCATCTTATTTATTTGTCTCACGGACTCATTTCCTGAAGCGAGAGGCACTTTGAGACAGCGTCCTTCCCCAAGGACCAGCTTTCACTGCCAGCCACATGTAGGAAGTTTACGGGGTGGCTGAAAGCATCGCACTGCCCTGCAGCAGCATCCTCACCACTCGATTCCCAATGAACACGCAGCTGTCATAAATCCTTTCTCCCTGTGTTGTTTCTTGCAGGTAAACTATGACCACTTTACTATTAGTGTTTGTGTGTCTGCGAGTCATCACAGCAGCCGTCTCTGTGGAGCTCTCAGGTACGTGCCCAGGATGCGGGAACGTGGGGCTGAGCAACGTGCCACATTCTGGTCCTGTCTCCAAGCATGGATAGCTGCCAGAAATAAGTGCACCCAAGATCTGCTCTGTGTACACACAGGGCTCATCTATCTGGATACCTGCTATGCCATAGATTTTCACTGTTCTTGTGCTTGGGGAGCCACAGAGATAGCTCCAGGCAAAGGCAGATTTAACGGGAAACTGAGGGAATTTCAGCATTCCCCTTTTTAAGCCCTATCAGATGTCATCTCATTGCACGGGCAGCAGCTACACTGCTGTAGAGCCCTTCATCCCTTTCATTTCCACATCCAGTGCTGGTCCAAATTCCAAAAGCAAGCATGGCACAAGGGTCATGGTTGTAACTTCCCTTTTTGCAAGTTATTTTCAGCAGACTAGACCAAAAAGGGTATGCCTGAGTATGGAGGTACAGATTTGCAAAGGAGATATAAGCATTGCAGAAACACTGGGTATTTTGGATTAAATGCATTATTGATGTAACTATTGCTTTGTTTGGGAACTGGCAGACAGTAGTGATGGCCTGGAAGTGAAGATACCTGAGCAGTCTCCCCTGCGTGTTGTCCTGGGAAGCTCCCTGAACATCCCCTGTTACTTCAACATCCCAGAGGAAGAGGACACCAGTACACTGCTGACCCCACGGATCAAATGGAGCAAACTCTCAAACGGGACTGAAGTTGTCTTGCTAGTGGCCACCGGTGGGAAAATCCGACTCAACACTGAGTACAGGGAGGTGATCTCTTTGCCCAATTACCCTGCCATCCCCACTGATGCCACTTTGGAAATCAAGGCTCTGAGATCCAATCACACTGGGATTTATCGCTGTGAAGTGATGTACGGGATTGAGGACAGGCAAGACACAATAGAGGTCCTAGTGAAAGGTGAGATCTTGCCCTTGCTCTTTCCTCTCAAGATCTTGCTGCCTGAACTGCTGAAAAGGGAGGAGGGAATATATGGTAATGCTCTCCCCATAGCCATAAACCCATTCATTCAGGTCACAGATAAGGTGATGGGTAGGTGAGCAGAAGCCATTGGCCAGGCATTCATTTTAGCAGCTAGGACCAGACTAAACAGACCAGTAGAATGACTCATGGCAGAATATATAGCAATAAAATTACTCCTCTGGCAGAAGGTGAGTTACAGAGACAACACAACGACATCCTTGACAGGAGGTGGTACTGGATACTCTGGGCTATTGCTCAGAGGGCTGAAGCTGGAACAGGGCTGTTATAAGACCTTTTATTTCTTCCAGACATTTTAGGAGACGGGATGCCCTCAGCTGGAGAATTGGTCTGCTCTGGAAAAACTTTCTTTGCCTTGCAAAGCTCACCCTAGTAATAGGTGGATAAAATAACAAAAGTTTCCTACAATCCTTATCTTTATCATGTTGGGTTTGTTTGGTTTTTTTATCATGGTAGAACAGGGAGACGGCCTCCAGTATAACAGTCACCCAACCAGTCTCTGCTGCTTACATGCACTGGAGAACACCTCTGACAGTGGAGGCTGAGAGCCCTCTCATGCCTCCTGTTGAATTTTCCTCTTGACTTAAAGCCTGCTTGTGCCAGACCAGAGTGTAGCAATAGACATTCTTTATAAATAACCCGGTTCAGCAGAAAAAATAAAATTTAGATATGTTTGCAGCAGAGCCGGAGGTTTTAAATGTAGTTGCCTCTTGCTGTTGTTTCCTGAATGTTTTACAGTGATTGACACTCTGCACTTTTGGTCCTGAACAGGACCTTGAGAGGTAGCAGCTTCCACACCTGCACACCAGCACAGTCCCTGCTCTGCCCTACTGGCTGATTTCTGAATTGTGTGTTTAAAACACTGCACAGAACTCTGTCAAGGAAGTCTTGAGTCCTCCTGACAGTGATATAGCTCTGTGTTCTGGGCTATATCCTCCCACTGTTCACACTGTTTGGGTACCCTCTTGTTATACACCGTGACTTTGCTACAGCACTGTGGGAGAGCAGCTGCTGTCCTAACTCACCAATGTGCTCCACAGGGTCCTGTGAAAGGAACCCATCAAGTCATTCTTGGCTTGAGATGCTCAATACAGACAATTAGCATAAATAATTCACTGTTTCTAGTAGACATGCAGTATCTGTTCTTTGAGTCTGTAGCTTCTTTAGAAGGAAAGGGGCTGGTTGCTCCCTAGCAGATGTATTGAGTGATGGCCATTGTGTTTTCCAGGCATCGTATTCCACTACAGAGCAATCTCCACAAGGTACACCTTGAACTTCGAGAAAGCAAAGCAGGCCTGTATTCAGAACAGCGCTGTGATTGCTACCCCCGAGCAGCTGCAGGCTGCCTACGAGGACGGGTACGAGCAGTGTGACGCTGGCTGGCTGGCGGATCAGACTGTCAGGTAATGAACGGCGGAGGGCTCAGGAAAGCCACAGCAGCACCATTAGGGAAGGACTTCTGTGATGAAGCCACCAATCAAGAGTGGTTGAGAAACAGTTGCNGGGAATCTACATTAGGAAGGCAGAGTGACCACTGTCCTCATCACCTGGTGGTGACAACTGAATGGACAGTGACTTAAGGATCCTTCCTCCTCCCTGTGCAAAATAGATGTTATGCCACGATACACATGTGTGGCTCAACCGTACCAAGTTGTGCATCCCTGGCTGTGGAAGCGCCTTGGCCTGATGTCTTTGGCTGGTGCCCCCAGGGATCTGCTGTGCTCAGAACCATCGATGGGAGGGCAGGAGAGTAGATCATTCTTCCCCTTCCCCACATCCAGGAAAAGCCATAAATCATCACACGGCACAGTACTCCACAGCTCCCTCCCAGCTTCCCTGTGGCTACCGGGGTCCTGCTCCCACCTCTTACACACCCTTTCTCCTCCAGGTATCCCATTCACTGGCCCCGGGAGCGCTGCTACGGCGACAAGGATGAATTTCCGGGAGTGAGGACCTATGGTGTCCGTGAGCCAGATGAAACCTATGATGTTTACTGCTATGCAGAGCAAATGGAAGGTGATTTGATGCTTTTGTTGTTACTAGATGCAGAAGCAGCAATAGCTCTGATTGTGTCTGGATTGGACAACAGCACATACAGAGGAAAAGAGCCTTAAGGCAAGACAAGTTAGATGGAAAAGCACATCCCCCAGCAAGGCCAGATGTTCTCTGCAGTTGGCTTGTTAGACCTTGGACAATTTTAATGTCAAATGACTAATGCAGTACAGAGGGTGGAGTCCATCTGACCACCACCACAGGCCATGCCATCCTGCGTGTCTCCGGTCATCCATTTGAGGGTGTGACATTCAGAGGTGACCATCACCGATGCTTACAGCAGGGGTCTATTGAAATATTCAGCACATCAGTACTAAAATCGTCCTTTATCTTCCACTTTTCCTGTGGTTCCAGATAGTTTGGTACATTTTGCTCCAGTCTGTGTTCAGTCTGTAAGAACCCCCCTTCTTCTGATCTGTAGAGTCAGTCACCAACACGGGGTTGCAATTCAGCTGTAATATATTTTTAATCTTTTCCAGACTCTCAGAAATGGGAAGGGGAAAGAAAGGGAATTGGGATTAAATTCTACAACTAATTCCTAGGCTAATGGATGGTGTGATTGCAGGTAAAGTCTTCTATGCTACCGCCCCTGATAAGTTCACTTTTCAAGAAGCTTTTGACAAATGCCGCAGTTTGGGAGCCCGTTTGGCAACCACGGGAGAGCTGTACCTGGCCTGGAAGGATGGCATGGACATGTGCAGTGCGGGCTGGCTGGCTGATCGCAGTGTCCGCTACCCCATTTCCAGAGCACGGCCCAACTGCGGAGGAAACCTGGTGGGCGTGCGGACGGTGTACCTGTACGTCAACCAGACGGGGTACCCTCACCCCGACTCTCGCTACGATGCCATCTGCTACAGTGGTGAGTGCATCACGGCTGTGAGAGTAAGAAATGTGTCCCCCAGCTTCTACAGGCAGGAGCTCCCTGGCCAGAGCGAACCTCTTGCTTCTTTCTTTCTTTTTTTTTTTTTTTCTTTTTTAAAAAGAAGGGTGGGGAGAAGTAGGTTTGACAAAGGACTTAGTTCATGTTCAGGTAGGAAGCAGATCCAGAAAATGCACACCCTGTTACAGATTGAGTGTAACAGCCCTCTTCTCTCCAGTCCTCCCACACCTTCCAGCTTTGGTAGCTCTCCTGGAGACATGGAGTAGAGCTCAGGTGTTTCATGTACAAGATTTGGAACGCTGGAGATGGAAAGGAAAGAAAAAGAGAACAGATCTGCCCACAAATGTGTGTAGTGTTGTTAGGTGGTGCAGACCTGAGACTGAGTTTCCACTCTGGGATAGATCAAGGACTGAGGCGGTCTCTGACAATCAGAAACAGGGCAAAATTGCATCTAGGAAGTTCAGAGCATCCCAGCTATTCCGCCTTTCTTCTAACTGCACTCTTCTCCCTGAAGCAAGAAGAGGGCAAAGCACCGTGGTATATGATCTACTCAGGACAGCCAAAGGCTAACATTCATTTTCATTGCCATCCATGAAAAATTGATAACAGTATGTTAAAATACATTTTGAATCCCTTTGATACAGACCCATTGTGCCCAGATATGTGCATGATCAGTGTGTCAGGAGGCCCTGTAAAACCACACAGTCCCCTTGGAATAATCCAACTATGTGGCCAAGCTAAGGACAGGTCCACCAAGCCACAGCCTTCTGGTTACCTCAGGGCATGCATCTGAAACTGCTGAGCACAGCCAGTCTTTTCCTGAGCATCTCTTTCTAATTCTCTGAATCCCTTGAGGTCTGGGAGGTACTGGTTAAAATAAACTAGCAGGAAAATGGAATTGGAAATAAATAGAGCAGGGAAAGCAGTATTAGGGGGAAAACCTGACAGTGTCTCATTATCTCTCCCTCCCCAGCTGAGACCTGCCTCGCTGCATAGCCGAGATGTTCCATCCCTCCTTAACCTGCACGTCCTTGCTGCAGGGTGACCTGCTCAGTGGGGCATTAAGCATGTTCTCCTACATCCAGGAACATGAGGGAAAAAGTGATTTGGGAGGGGAAAGGTGGGAAGTTGGTTGAATGTACTCGGTACAGGAAGAAACTGCCTTGCCTGCCTTAGTGATGGGGTTAGCACGCTTATACGTGATGAAGTTTTGCTGAGGCGGAGCAGAAGGAGATAGTGATCCTTGTGAGACATCATGCATTGTATGTGAGGACACAGTTGTCTTTCTCCCACGGCTCAGACCTGTTGTGGAGGTTATCCAAGCTCCCCTCCTTCCCTCCGGCCACCTTACATTCCTTACAGCAGGCACTAGAGGTCAGTGCAGACTTGGCTATGAGCAAGGTGTTCCTGGGAAGGAGAGCAGGGAAAGTCCTCTCTGATTTACCACCTGTGGACTATGAGGTGACTTATTGCCTCTAACTCATGAACATGCCTTCCACGTTGAGGTGTTGCAGAGAGCCATAATAGAGGAAGGACACCAATTTATTTTACCAGAATGTCATGATTTCCCTGCCAGCAAATGCCCAGCTTTTTCTCAGAGGCAGCACCAGTGCAGGACACCTTGCTAGACTAACCATGCCCTCTCTGATTGCTGCCTTGTCTCCTGATGCAGGGGATGACGTTGAGACTCTGATCCCAGAGCAGTTCATCGACGAGACGGGAAGTGAGCTGGGCAGCGCTTTCACTGTCCAGACTGTCACCCAGACTGAGGTGGAGCTACCTCTGCCACGCAACGCCACAGAAGAGGAGGCCCGTGGCAGCATCGCCACCCTGGAGCCCATTGAGATCACACCCACCGCCACCGAGATCTACAAGGGCTTCACTGTCCTGCCAGACGTCTTTGCCACTGGCATCACAGTAGAGACAGCTGCCCCAGGGGAGGAGAACGTGACCTGGGGGGATGTCACAGGGGTGGGGACTGTGCCTGAAGAGGTCACCACCATAGCTTTAGGCACTGCCATCACCACTGAAATGGCAGAGGTGAGCTCGGTGGAAGAGGTTGTGGGGGTGACTGCCACACCAGAACTAGAGTCTGCCTCAGCGTTCACAGTGGAAGATCAGCTTGTGCAAGCGACAGCAGCCCCCAGTGTTGGTCTCCTCCCTGAGCAGCCCATCTCCCCCATGGGTAAGTCACCAGGACTCAAAGAAGCCTGAAGATCAGTTTTTCCCATTTCTGAATGGGTAACCATTCAGCTGAAAACAGCCTGAGCTTCTCTCATCACTGAGGGCATCCAAGCCCCTGGAGGCACACAGGCCTCTTTGAGGTCAGGGACAAGCTGAGTGCCTCCACTGTGGTAGGATAGGAAGAGTGAGGAGGAGCCTGTGGGCCACTCCATCGTGTGCTGAAAAAGGCTCAGCTGCCTGATGCTTGGGGCTACAGTGGCCACATTCTGAGCTCCCATGTGCATCTGGCTCCAGGGAAGGGGCAAGTCAAGGCAGAAAGGTCCCGGAGGAAGGCTAAAGAGATCTCCAGAACATCACCCTCAATGGAATGAGGCATCTCCATCAAAGTGGGTTTGGCAGGTGCTGGTCCTAGCACTGCTGTTGGGAAGACACTTTCTGGTCACTCATCTTAGTGGAGGGGCTGTCCTGTATTTGCTCTCTCACCACAGCTTCTCTTCCCTCAGGTGTGGTGTTTCACTACCGTGCTGCTGCCAGCAGATATGCCTTCTCCTTTGTCCAAGCCCAGAAGGCCTGCCTGCAGAACAACGCAGTTATTGCCACACCTGAACAGCTCCAGGCTGCCTACGAGGCTGGCTTTGACCAGTGCGATGCTGGCTGGCTGCGGGACCAGACAGTCAGGTAAAACTATATTTTCTTGGGGAAAACCCCTCTCAAAATTAGTATCCAGCCACGAAATTGGGGCTTTACTCTGATTTGTCCTGCCACTCTGCTCATCAGCATCTAAAGCTTTCCTGACCTAAGGTTGTCACCAAGCTATGATATCTAGTGGCCGATAGATTTCTTCTTCTTGACCAGTCCTACCTATTTCCAATCCTGTGTATACATCCTGTAGTGGTGAGTTCCCCTGACACGCTGGAAAAGTGAAAGAAAATTTGTCTTCATTGCGCCAAGCTGTTTGTGGACTTGTTTCCAAGTCATGCTGGGGGCTCTGAGCACCACTAATGGTGAAGTGTTCTTGTCCTGCTCCCAGGCACGCTGAGGTTCTTCAGGCCAGGGTACATAAAGCTGACCTTGGGTTGCCTCCTCTCTTCTTCTTTTGGTAGGTATCCCATCGTGAATCCCCGAAGTAACTGTGTAGGAGACAAAGAGAGCTCTCCAGGTGTGCGGTCGTATGGCATGCGCCCGGCCTCAGAGACCTACGACGTGTACTGCTACATTGACAGACTCAAGGGTATCTTTTCCCCCTTCCTTTAGGCATGGCTGTGGAGCAAAAATGTGCTTCACAGCTCTAGATCTGTGTATGTGTGGGTGGGATGTGAGAACTCTATCCTGTTTTCTCTCCCATCTCTCAGGTGAGGTGTTCTTCGCAACCCAGCCAGAGCAGTTCACCTTCGCAGAAGCTCAGCAGTACTGTGAGAGCCAAAACTCCACGCTGGCCTCTGTTGGCCAACTCCATGCTGCCTGGAAACAGGGCTTGGACAGATGCTACGCTGGCTGGTTAGCCGATGGCAGCCTCCGCTATCCCATCGTGAGCCCCCGTCCTGCCTGTGGGGGGGATGTTCCTGGTGTGAGAACTGTCTACCAGCACTACAACCAGACGGGCTTTCCTGACCCCCTGTCCCGGCATCACGCATTCTGCTTCAGAGGTATCCTCCCACCCCTTGAAGGGCATGTACACCTGTCTCCTTGGGGAAAGGGAGGTTTGGCACATCGGGGTGCCAGTTTGGGCAAAGCACTTCACCAGCATCTTGGACTGTGAATTTTTGGAAACTCCCTCCAATACTTTTTTGTTCCAGCTCTGCCACGTGCGGAGGAGGAGGGGGTCACCTCATTCTTTGAAGAAGATGTGCTGGCAACCCAAGTGATCCCTGGAGTGGAGGGGGTACCCTCCGGGGAGGAGGTGACCGTGGAGATGGAGTTCGCCACTCAACCTGAGAATCAGACAGCCTGGGGGACAGACGTCTTTCCAACTGATGTGTCACTGCTCTCAGGTGGGTCAGAGCTTCCTTGTCTCCTGGGTCGCACTTGGCTGGGATTGTGGGGTTGGGACACTCCCAAAATAAATGGACAGGGTCCTTCTTGAAGAGAACTCCCACTAAATCTAGACAATTATCACCATATTAGCAAAGTCTGAGGCTGTGCACACAGGAAGAGCTGCACGTGCATATTATTGAACTTTTCCCTAGGACTGAACTAAATGCCCAACAGACCAGCACACACAGCATTGCCAGAGCACCTTACAAAATATGCTGCTCTGTATCTGGGGTGGGGAAGGCAGGCTAGAAACAGCTCTCAGGCTGTGCCTTCTAGGGAGGACAGAGCTACAGTGTGATCAGAGCAGCAGCAGACTTTTTTTTCCTTTCACATGTTATCTCTGAGGAAGCAGCAGCTCAGTTTTGGCACCTGGGAATTGGTGTCACTATTGCCATTGTCCCATGTCAGAAGATTATATATTCTGGCAGTTTCCCAGAGATATTTAATTCATAGTTGTGTAAGATATAGTGTTCATTTAACAGATCTGAAGGCACCAAATTATTTCTGCAAGCACAAAGGTCTTTGTGCCTTTATCCCAAAGCATCAGTTTGGAGGTAAAGTCAATCAGGAAATTAATAATAGCTTCTTTAAAACAATTTAGTAAATAATTTTCCTATTTCCCTCTCTTTGTTCACTCTTTTTTTTCCAGTAAGCCCACCTTCTTTTCCTCCAGCTACTGTAATACCAGAGGAAACAAGTACCAATGCTTCCATCAGTGAAGTGTCAGAAGAGGTGACTGAATCTGGAGAACATCAAGTCAGTGGTGAATCTTCAGCATCTGGGTGGGTATCTGGAGTCCCAGATACAAGCGGAGAAACAACTTCTGGAGTTTTTGAACATAGTGGAGAGCACTCAGGGATCGGAGAAAGTGGATTGCCATCAGTAGATGTGCACACCAGTGGCTTTCTACCTGGAGAAAGTGGACTACCTTCAGGGGACTTGAGCGGGGTGCCTTCTGGCATTGTTGACATCAGTGGCTTATCTTCTGCAGAGGAAGATGTATCAGTGTCTATTTCAAGGATACCAGAAATTAGTGGGATCCCATCTGGAGTGGAAAGTAGCGGGCTGCCTTCTGGATTTAGCGGAGATATCTCTGGCACTGAGCTAATCAGTGGTGTGTCATCTGGAGAGGAAAGTCGACTGACCTCTGGTTTTCCTACTGTCTCTCTTGTGGATACTACATTGGTGGAAGTTGTCACAACAGCACCAGAACGGCAAGAGGAGGGAAAAGGATCCATTGGAGTCAGCAGTGAAGGAGATCTGTCAGGGTTCCCATCCAGTGAGTGGGACGCCAGTGGCAGAGCCCATGGGTTACCCTCAGGTGCTGAGCTTAGCGGGGAGCCCTCTGGAGAGCCTGAGCTCAGCGGGGAGCCTTCTGGGGTGCCCAAGCTCAGTGGGGAGCCCTCTGGAGGGTCTGAGCTCAGCGGGGAGCCCTCTAGAGGGCCTGAGCTCAGTGGATTGTCCTCAGGACTGGATGTCAATGGAGAACCATCTGGAACACATGAGGGCAGTGGCCTGGTGGACCTAAGTGGCCTTACCTCTGGTATCGAAGGAAGCGGAGAGGCTTCAGGCATCACTTTTGTAGATGCCAGTTTGGAGGAAGTGACAACAACTCCCTCAATTACAGGAGCAGAAGCAAAAGAGATTTTGGAAATCAGTGGATTGCCTTCAGGAGGTGAAGATGCATCGGGCATTGCATCTGGGAATTTAGACATCAGTGGTGAGCCTTCTGGGCATGTAGACTTTGGTGGGAGTGTTTCTGGAGTGCTTGAGATGAGCGGACATCCGAGTGGAGTGATTGACAGCAGTGGAGAGGTCTCTGAAGTTGATGTCAGCAGTGGTCTATTGTCTGGAGAGGAAAGTGGACTCACGTCTGGCTTTCCCACAGTTTCTCTCGTGGATACCACTTTGGTGGAAGTTGTGACACAGACATCAATTGCACAAAAGGTGGGAGAAGGACCATCTGGGATGGTTGAAATCAGTGGATTTCCCTCTGGAGACAGAGGACTATCTGGAGAAGGGTCTGGAGCTGTGGATGCTAGTGGGTTTCCTTCAGGGACAGTAGACTTCAGTGGAGAGCCATCCGGGTTCCCATACACCAGTGGAGATATTTCTGGAGCCACAGATCTAAGTGGACAATCTTCAGCAGTGACTGATATTAGTGGGGAATTCTCAGGGCGTCCAGAAGTCACTTTAGTCACTTCTGATTTAGTAGAAGTTGTGACAAGACCAACAGTATCACAGGAACTGGGTGGGGAAACAGCTGTCACATTTCCCTATAGTTTTGGTCCAAGTGGTGAGACCTCCGCGTCTGGTGAACTAAGTGGGGAAACATCTGCATTGCCAGAAAGTGGTATCGAAACATCAACAGCATATGAAATCAGTGGTGAAACATCTGCATTTCCTGAAACTAGTATACAAACATCCACAATTCAAGAAATCAGTGGGGAAACATCTGCATTTCCTGAAACTAGTGTAGAAACATCCACATTTCATGAAATCAGTGGGGAGACATCTGCATATCCTGAATTTAGCACAGAAACATCAACAATTCAAGAAATCAGTGGGGAGACATCTGCATTTCCTGAAACTAGTGTAGAAACATCCACGAGTCAAGAAGCCAGGGGTGAAACATCTGGCTATCCTGAAATTAGAATAGAAACATCCACAAGCCAAGACATCAGTGGGGAAACGTCTGCATTTCCTGAAATTAGAATAGAAACCTCCACAAATCAAGAAGCCAGGGGTGAAACATCTGGCTATCCTGAAATTACCATAGAAGCATCCACAGTCCATGAAACCAGTGGAGAAACATCTGCATTTCCTGAAATTAGCATAGAAACTTCCACTCTCCGTGAAATAAGTGGAGAAAGTTCTGCGTTTCCTGAAATTAGAATAGAAACCTCCACAAATCAAGAAGCCAGGGGTGAAACATCTGGCTATCCTGAAATTACCATAGAAGCATCCACAGCCCATGAAACTGGTGGAGAAACATCTGCATTTCCTGAAATCAGCATAGAAACATCCACAGTCCACGAAATCAGTGGGGAAACATCTGCCTTTCCTGAAATTAGCATAGAAACTTCGATGGTCCACGAAATCAGTGGAGAAACATCTATATTTCCTGAAATTAGAATAGAAACATCCACAAGTCAAGAAGCCCGAGGTGAAACATCTGCCTTTCCTGAAATTATCATAGAAACATCCACAGTTCAAGAAGTAAGTGGGGAAACTTCTGCATTTCCTGAAATTAGAATAGAAACATCCACAAATCAAGAGGCCCGAGGTGAAATATCTGCATTTCCTGAAATCAGCATAGAAACATCCACAGTCCATGAAACTGGTGGGGAAACATCTGCATTTCCTGATTTCAACATAGAAACATCTACAGTCCACGAACTCAGTGGAGAAGCATCTGCATTGCCTGCTGCTAACATTGAAACAGCTGCCACCTCTTTTGCCAGTGGTGAACCCTCTGGTGCTTCCGAGGAGAAGGAAATTCCTGATGCTGTATTTGGAGCTGTGACACACCCAGTCACAGGCATTTCAGGGGAAACCTCTGTCCCAGACATTGTAATTAGTACCAGTGCTCCAGATGTTGAACCAACACAGGGACCCAGTACCCCTGAAGAAGCTCAGCTTGAAATGGAGCCCTCCCATCCTGAAGTGTCAGGACAAGAGATGGAGACGGCTGTTGTTCTAGACAATCCTCATCTGCTGGCCACCACCACTGCTGCCCTGCCTCAAGTCTCACAAGAAGCAATAGATGCATTAGGACCCACTACAGAAGGTACTGTGTCTTCTTCTCACATGGAAGGGAACGCACTATGGAGGGGAAGGGAAGGAGGGGGGCATAGCTATCATATTTTGCTTCTTTTACAGCAGAGAACATTAACACAGAAGCAGGCCTGAGCAAAATATTACTGTGGTGGGAAGCCATAAACATGTGGTCTTCCACAGGTCATGTTCAATAGCTTCTGTCTTAACAAATGATAGTTTGTGTTTGGGCAAGTAATGCAATTATCCAGCCAGCATAACCCCATCCATAGAAGCCTCCTGGACCTCCCTACTGCCTGCCCACGGCAATTACATGCCCCAGGGGAGAGTAGCAGGGGACCAGTTGAAGGGAAGCACCAGGAGATGCATATCTGACCTTCCCCCAACTGCACTATAGCAGTTGGTATCAGCAGCTCCTCTGAACTGATGTTCCTGGTGGATACAGCTGCTGCAGCAGCCTTTAGGAGCAGCCTGGTGGAGCTTGGCACCTGCCAGAAACATGACAGGGGCATCATCTGCTTGTACCCAAGCGATTGCTGGGATATAGGTGAGCTCTCCCCTCTGTGCTGCCAGAGGTGGGGGTTCAGAAAAAAAGTATTATGTGAACAGTCATTGAGAGCCACCGTGACCAGGCTCCCGGAGCTGATGTAGCTGGAGACGGGACTAGAGCATTCACAGCCCCTCTGACATTGGTCTTAACCATTGCTATAATCTAGAGTAAACAACAGTTTTTTCTGCTCATGTGGAAACAAGAGCAAAGACAGCTCCACCCACCAGGGACTTCCACCCTGGCCAGTGGACGCAGCTGAGAAGTTGGATGAGACAGGCTGCGAGGCTCTGTCCTGTTTTGTTTCTCTTGCTGTGATGTGTTGACTCACTGCCCATGTCCCTGGGTGCTTCATCGCACTTGCTCCGGAGCAGGAGTCTGTCCACCAGCAGCTTTGCAGTGCCAGGAGGTAAGAGGCAAAGCAAGACAACTGGGGACAAAAATCACCGCTATTGGCATCATCCATGCTGAGAGCAATGTTTGCATCGAGCAAGTTGCTCTGGTCCCTTTTGCACAGAGCGTGATGTCCTCTGGTCTGTGTCTCACGCTGCTCTCTACAGCTAGAATGGGCTAAATGTGTGAGACGATGCTCAGAGCATCACTACCTTTTGTCAGCTCTGCTGATAAATGTCCTTCCTCCCACCCAGTCCATTTTTGGTGTTTCAGCGCTCTGTCTTTGGTAGGATTCCCTCGCTGCCAAGTATAAACAGACACAATATTTAAATCTGAGTAACCATTTATGGTGAAAACACTCTTCTGGCTTTCTGATGAACATCCTCTGAGCAGTGTTCAACTGCCATGAAAGCATTAGGATACTACAATGAGAAGAAAATGAGATGGGACATCATTGTCCTTGCTGGTGGCTGATTCTTGGCCAAGGAAGGAGCCCAGTGCCAGTAATACAGGGTGTCCCGTGACATCCCTGGCCACAGCTTGGTTTCACTTTGCTGCAATCAGGAACAGGTCCCAGGGACAGGCCCTTTTTCAAACTCATCAATATTTGTGCTGTTGTATGAAGGTCCTACGTATGGTCCACACATTTCTGTAGGATATGTTTCTTATATATGGTACAAAATGTACGTGCAAGGAGATTTGCTCAGGTCTTTCTAGACAAAGTAATTCCACCCCCTTCCCACGTTACCTCCTGAACTGCTTCTTTTTTGGTTAATTTACACCATTCAGCACAGGTAGCTCTGGACTCAGTAGGGGTCTGTAAGTGCAGGGCTTTGTGGAGCTCAGCCTGGTTTCTAACATCATTTCCATCCCCGAAGTGTTTTGAATGAGTCACTGCCTTTCCCTCTGCGTCAATTCTCTCCCTCTGAGAAAACAGGTAATCACAAACTTTTGTTCAGTCCTGCTCGCAACGCGGCTGAGGTCCTGCCTGTCTCTGCTGAGCACAGCGGATGCTGCAGGAGTGGGTGAGGGCAAGTCAGCGGGGTTGTTCCTGTGGCACTGGTCCAGCCTGGCGCAGCATCCGGGGTCAGGCAGGGTGCTGCAGGGGTTACACACCCGAAAGCCCTCCTTGCACACCTAATGGGCTTTTGGGCCATGCCCACTGCCACGTCCAAGCCTGAAGATAAAAACAAACCAGCCAAGGCAGAGTTGAAGAAAAGGAGTGAAACTAGCCAGTGAGGCTCAGCAAAGAAAACAACAACAACAAAAAAAAGTATTGGCCCCAAAGAATGGTTTTATTTCACTGCTTTTTCTTATTATAAATTACCCACAAGGCGATTGCCAGGTTCTTCGGAGCAGTTGTTAGCCAACATTCTTGTGAAGTATTTTGAAAGAAAACCATGTGTTCGGCAGCTCATGTGTGAAGAAGCTTGAAAAATGTTCTGAAACTGGAACATGTTGTATGTTTGCAAGTCACAGAGATGACGATGTAGCAGCTGGGATTTTTGAGCAGGTGACAGGGAGAGGTAACTGATGACTGCATGAAGTTAGGTTGTAGACTCTTTATAAACTAGATATGGGCGTAAGAACATGTGCATGGCTGGTGCTCCCACCAGTGATATTCTAAGGTAAAACTTCTCTTTTTATTGGTAAGTTTCTTTGTCCCTGTAGGGTTAAACGCAGGCCTGGTCAGGGTCTGAAGGAAGCTCATCCAGGTGGAAAGAAAGTGCATTGACCATGAATGTGCAACACCCCTGCAACAAGGAAAACTTCTTTTAGAGAATCAGAACAAAGTGATGACAAAAGAAGGAGGAGAAAAGGAAAAATAATCACATATTTCCTTTTACGGGTCGTTACTTTTTACAGTGCTCTGGGGACTGTGAATACGGAAAATCTACAAGGAAGAACCAAAGGCTGGAACACAAAATGCTACTTCCCATGCGGCTGCTTTTTTACCTGAAGTTTTCCAGTCTTGAGATTTAGCACTTGCAAAAAGATCGGTTACAATACCCATACCTCGCACCTCAGAGTTTGTAGGATGTTCTACTAACATTAAAGCACTGGTGAAGCTAGTTGAGCTTAAGGAAAGAACTCAAAGTGAGGAGCAGGGAAGTATGTGGCTGTTGCCCTCTTGTCCTGTGGTTGAAGGGTTCCGCTTAGATCCAGCAGTCTTTTTAGTGGAATGGTTTACAAAAAATTATATTTTTGCTCTGTTGTAGCTTTTACTTCTCTCTAAAAGCCAGAGCCAAAAGCACAAGAAGACTGATGATTAACGCTTTGAGTGCCAGTATCTTTTAGTATTTAAACAAATTGAAGGCTGTGCATGCCCAGATCTTTAGTCAGCAGTTTGATACCTCCATGAGGACAGGAACCCCACAAGCTTGAAGAATTGTCTATAGGCTTGGCTTTTTCAGCTAGAGTTTTGCCAACTCAGCATGTCTTTTTGCTTCTGGTAACATTTGAAGACAAATAATTATTAGCTGAAAAAAGCACACTGGCGCTTCAGTGAAAGGCTGTGGTTTGGAGCACTCTGACCAGTCAATGACTTAAGCATTTCGCTTAAGTTGGGGGAAAAAAGAGAAATGTGCTGAAATGGCAGATATTTATGTTCAGTTTCGCTTGTCTCTGGTGAAATGAGTTCATGAAGTCTGATGCCTATGGCCCCGATACAAGCAAAGGTTAGAATCCAAATGAGGAAAGGTCTTGATGATCTTTTCTCATTCCTCATGCCTTCAAAGTGGAAAGGATAAAGTTTTGTTGGTCCAGAGAAGATCAACCCAGAAGAAAAGACGTCTAGAAAAATTCACCTGATTCATAATAACCATAATTTTTCACCTAATGTGGAATGAGGAGTATGCTGTCAAGAAGGAGATGGAAGTACCAGTCCTGGTTGAGAAACAGCAAAAAGCACAGACCACTTGTGGCTGATCAGATGGTTTGATATCTTCTGGATATACTGTTTATTTTGCATCAGAAGTTCATTAGCCTAATTAAAACTTTTCCCTGAAGAGGCAACCTACAGTCCTGGACTTCTTTTACATATGTGCCAGTTTAGTTCTACACATAATATTTAGAGGCAGAGATGTCCAAATTTCCCGAGCACTCCTTCTATGAGAGTGTTGGACAAATCAAAGGTCCCAGCAGGTCAATAAGTTCTTCTGGAAACTTGCTAATCTCTAGATAAATATGGCTTTTTAAAGCTGTAGCAATATCTGCGTGGCAGCTTCGGTTTAATTATTGTAGTTAATTATTTTAATGATTTAAGTGCTCATCATAAGTTGCTAGTTGGCAACTGTGATGTCTGATACTAGCATTTTACTTAAAATGTGAAAGAACCATTCTTCCCAACTCCTCCTCTTCTTTTCTTGTAGGAGTCACCCTACAATTGCTCCAATGTTTTTCTTCCCTGTTTGTGCTGTCAGATTGGCAGTTCAAACTTGCCAGGAGTCTCTGAAAAGCAAATTTAATTTGTACCTGGAATTTTTTTTCCCCTCGGTGTCTAGAAGATAATTATCTAGCTGGTCTCTGAGTCCCTGTTTGGATAATTGCTCTTACAATTAAGTAAGTAAGTTAAGGAGGAACATTTACTTATAAAGAGAGAGTGAGGGGCACAACAGGGACTATTGGACACCCTGAAAATGTCTTGCCTTTCAGTCTTACCTTTTCCTCTCTGCAGAATGAAAACAGAAGTTTAGGTGCCGATGTATCTTTCTAAACCAGTTGCTCACAGCTTCAGGAAAGCTATACAGTTTGTTCAGGGTTTGGGTGATAGCATCCTCTCTGTTCACAAGCTGCTCCTCTTTAGTAGATGTTTTAAGCATAAAGCCGACCTTGTGGAATGGGGATTTTTGCTCATTTTCCGTACAGACTGCCACAGAGAGAAATGCACAGACTGTATTATTTTAGAAAGTGTTAGCATTGTCTTTAGTATTGTCTTCTTAGCTTGGGATGGAGGATTTTAAAAGCATTTCCTTCTCACTGCTTACAATGTGTGTTCACTTTTGCGTGTCATGGGCCTTCTGAGCAAAACCAGGTCTAATCTGTTTCTTTTTCACTTATAAAAGATTTATCTTTCCAATTTCCATGATCTAGTACAGCAAATTGTTTTCAAAGGCATTGGGAGAATACTTATGTTGTGTTCAGCTGCACCAAAAGAAAATAGTTCTGACCAAATATAGTACGTATCTGGCAATGTAAAAGAACTCTTAGGAAGAAAATGGTGAAACAAATTCAAAGTTTGCATTGTAGCTATGTAACTCCCCTTGCTTTCTCCAGCCAACAGTTTACATCTTCCAGATGCAAGACCCTTTTCACATTGGATATTTTGTTTTAATTGTTTTTTAGGTTTGTTTGTTTGTGGGTTTATTTTAAATCTAGAAGTTAGACCTGGGGTCATGTTAAGTAGCAAAAAATAGAAATTGCTGTGACAATAGATTTGAATAATCTTTTGCAACTTCTGGGCAATATTAACTGCAATACGAGTCATCTTCTAAAGAGCTGCTAATTTTGCATTATCCTCAATAAGTGTGTTAATAATACGTTCAAAATGGGCTTCCTATTCTTGGCACTGTAAGGCATTTTTCTACCCTGTCTTTGTTTCAGAGCTAAAGCTCTTGAAAGCGATGCCTCTGTTCCGCATCCCATGCCACATCTCTTGTCTTTTGTTAGCGCTGGGTAATAATAGCAGGAGTCTTGTCTTCTTGTTGGTTGATAAGCACTTGAGCTGCATCTCAAAGCAGAGCCGACTTTTTGCATGACTGCTCACCCAAGCAAATAAATAGCTCGCCTCTGCGTAAGTTCCTTGGGTGTCAAGGTACTTGGCAGCCAGTACAGTGGAAGTGGAGGCTGAGCAGAGCTGGCACACCTAGCACGCCGCAGGCTTTTCAGCTGCCTGAAGGGGTGTACAGTGATTTACTAACCCCATCTAGCACTAAACTCTGTGGAAGTGGACACATTTATGGTATATAAAAGATTATGAAGGAAATAGCCAAACATGATAGATGGGATTTATTATTTTTTTTACTGGAGTTCTCACCTCCCATAAATCCAATGGCTTAGATGTGATATCTTAAAAATGCTCACAAACTGACTTGCCAGGGTTTCCAGAGATAACATCATTGCCAGTTTTACCATTTAGAACTTATTTTTCTAAAAGACCTCCAAGACCCAGGTTTTCTGGGAGGACCGGAATCGTCAATGCTTTCTCCAGCCCAGTGGATATGTATGTTTCCTGACTCCAGCTCAGTGCGGGGATTCTACATCCAGATGGAGACAGTGTCACCACCCCCAACTGCCCAAGAGCTGAAGGGGGAGTTTGGGGTTTATGATCATTATGTGTTTAAAACATCTTCTCTCCAGCCATTTGCAGCATGCTTCTGGGAGGAAAACCTGTCTGTGTCCCACCTGTATTTGTTGTCTGTTTTTCCAGCACTACCCACAAGTACACACCCTTTGTCTATGTGTCATACATAAATATATATATGTATCTTTATGGCGAGATGCATAACATATATGTTCTATGCAGAGATTTGTTTTTACAAAATATGTAATATGTGCAACCATATTATATACAATACCTGTAAAAAGAAATTCTGTTCCAGTGTTATTTCCCAGCTGGAAATTTGTGGCAACAACTTTGCACACGCGTGTTTGCTCCCTCCTCCTCCAAGACCAGGGGTGGCAATTCACAGTAGGTCTCCTGCATCTCAGAAGAGATCTTGGACGCGCCAAGTTTTGGTCCATGGGGCTGAAGACAGCTGAAGACTTGTTATTGCCCGTTAAACGTTCTGCTTTAGCTCTCATATGTGCTTTGTTCCCACGTGTTCTGCAGAATGCTTTCCACTTCATGGAGCATAACTGACAAAGGAGAGCCTTGCCCTACTTGTTCAGCTGGAACCCACTGGAATCAACATGAACTTCTGCTGCCACTGCTGTTGGGAAGCCCAATGGGCCTCTAGGGTTGCAATCATCTTTCAAGATACCTCATTTTGCTTTCCACTCTCTGTTTTCTAGGAACTCCAAGTATGACTAAATAAGCCATAGTCAGCCAAGCCCAGCTCCTCTCTTCTACCAGGTCTGTGACCCCCATTTTGTTCAAAAAGTCTCTAAAGGTCATGGAACAGGAATTGTCTTCATGTTTCAGTGAACAAAGAAATTCAGAAAGCTTTCGCAAGTATTTAGAAGGGAAATCCAGAGGAAAAAATTCCTTCTCTCAGAGAAGAACTGCAAGTCTGGAATAAGAGGTTCATCACCTATTGAAGGAATAATTGCATCACTCACAGTGATACAGCCTAGGCTAAAGATGACAATCTTCACGCTCCAAAGCATGAACGGATTTACCATCCAAAGTCAGAAAGAATTTTCTTCACCACTTAGGCATGTTACAGAACATGTCAACTTTTGGTTGACAGATCAGACATTGGCCACTAAGCAACTAGACAGGGCATAACATGCATCTGTTCTCATATGTCTGGGGACGTTGAGTAGCTGGGCTATGATTCTGCAGAGAGACAATATCCAACCAAATGTGCCCCAATCAGAAGATGAACACAGACCCTGGGGAATCACCACTCTGGTATTTCCATAGCCAGATAGTTCCCCACTAATCCTTCTCATCCACACGAAGAGCATGGAGTGTTAGTCAGCATTTTTAAGGCCTTACATACCTTCTGAGTGTGAAAGAGAAAGCTTGTCTTGCATGAGGACCTAATCAGTCATCATTTAACCTAACCTGCATGGATGTGCTCACAGTTTCTTCCTTAGTCTTCCTCCTTGTTTCTGTGTTGAACATCTCTGAAATCTTTCCATTCTAAATGACTCTTCTTCTCATTACAAAGCTCAGTAAGTAGGATTAAGGCTCAATCTGGACAGATACTAGGAGAAGAGCTTTTACTTTCAGCACAAAATAGATTTTACAATATAAAGATATACACTGGCTAGCTATGGTCTTCAAAGCACCTGTTTCCTTCTTTCTGCCCCAAGGTGACAACAGATGGAAGTGCTACCAAATGGTGGCACATATTACCATATCAACTTCTCTTTTCACCTCCAGAAAAGCATAAAGGACCTTAAGGTCTGCTCTATCTAGATGGGAAACTAAGTGTAGTTTTCTCCACCAAGACAGAATCCACAGCTGAAAAAGATGTACCAGCTTCTTCCAGCCACATCACAATCAAAAGAGCAAACAGTGGGGACACATCTGGAGAAATTGGTGTAGCAGCCTAGTGTTCTTCACCAAGGAAAAGACATCCATAGCTAGGCCTAAGTTCCTCAAAGAGAAAAGTTGAGGGACTCTGAACCACCTTGAAGCCACTTCTGTTCTTCTCTGCACATTCTTGATCTTCATCAAGAAGAGATTTCTTGCCCCGGAACTTCATCTAAATTATGGGTAGGAAGAAACCAGTAGTGAAAACTGGCAACTGGAGAAGCTGGTTAGGAGATAGAGATCTATTTCAAGATGTTACCATCACTTACGAGAATTCCACATTCTTCCTTGTAGACCCATAGCTGGTGGAGACACAGACACAAGTTTGCATGTTTGATGCATCAGATAGAGACAGCGGACAAGGAGGAGTTACCACAGCTGTCAAAGTCACTGAGTGTGTGTACTGGATACATCTTGCTGATACATCATGTCCTGATATCTTCAGAGTGGTGTTCAAACATCAAGTGACAGAAAAACAATGTCTTCCTTGTAGGGTGGGTTGGGTCTCTTCCCTTCATTCTTCTAGCAGCAGCAGTGGCAGTATGTTTTAAAATAAGACCCTAGCAACTCCCGAGTTCCCCCAAAACAACTGATATTCCCTCCTAAGCAAGAAAGGAAAGAAGTTCTCCTGTTAGTGGAGTTGTCTGCCAGAGCCCTAATGGAAGCCCTTGATTTCTTGCAGACACTGATGAGTGCCACTCAAGCCCCTGTCTGAATGGAGCTACCTGCGTTGATGGCATCGACTCTTTCAAATGCTTATGCCTTCCCAGCTACGGAGGGGACCTGTGTGAGATCGGTACGGCCTACCTGGCTTCAGCTAATCTTACTAATTGCTGTACTACCTTATTCCCATCCTACCCTGCAAAAAGCTGATCCCAAGTTCTTCCAACAGTCCTGTGCTCAACTCAGTGAGCTAACCTCTAATATCAGCTTAAAATACACTTGGGAAAATCTTTCAGACTTTTGCTTTTATATTTTGATTAGTTTGTCCATCACAGCACCGTGTCATCTAAGATTCCTAAGTGGGAGCTTCTGGTACCTTCTTCAACTTTCTCTTTTTCAAGTTTCTCTAGTGAAGTTCCATACAGATTGTATCAGTGTTGATCACAGAATTCACTGTCTCTTTGGGTCAAGGGTCTTTCTATTCATTCGTAATGGTAGGGAAACATCTGAGTACATCTTCACCCCAGGCAAACTTTCTCTGCTGGACTGGAATTTCATGGAAGGATGCTTCAGCTGAGCCATTAAAAACAATTGTGTTTCTCTCTGTGAAGATGTAGTTGAGAGAAGCCTTTTTCACTCCAGGAATCTCCACCAATTTGACACAGCATGACATTTTTGTCACCTCTTCAACATGGCTTCCTGTGGCAAAACCAGCAGGGAATGTATATCTTTGAGAAAACATGAAGTGACCTATTTTTCCATCAAAATTAAGTACTCTGACCAGCACTAATACTTCTTTTTGTTTCCACAAGGAAAGAAAAAGAAGTTGGCTTTTTTCTTAAAGCTGATGAAAGTCCAAACTTTTATCAGCTTAGCTGAGCTAAGCATCTCCTGCCTTGTTCAAACAAAAGAGAAATAAGGTTGCAGTGTCTTCTTCACCTTGACAAAAGTAATATTAATATATATTGGATTTTCTCCTCCCCTTTCTCTGCATCTCTCTTTCTGCTTCCAATATGAATACACGGAGTAGGCCATATGAGAAGGCGGCTCAGGGTCACCGGACTGTCTGGGCAGGAGCTGTGCTGTCTTATCATTTCCTGATGCAACTTAATCAGCCCCTGATTTTCCCATCCCTGCTACCTGTTGTTGAAGATCCCCAAAATCCAACAAGAGACTTTCTACCCTGCAGCTGCTTATGATTTCATTAGGTCCAAGCCAGACTTAATTTATTCTCTTCTGATTTATGGGCTCATGATGCCTGCGGGTTATAGCCTGGGAGATGCAAGAGGAAGCCAGTGCCTGAACTCAGTGGAGAATGAGAATCTCCACTATTCCCATTATCCCTTCTGTCAATCTCCAAGAAGAGCAGGACACCGTAGGTGACCTCTGCCGTCTGTGCACACAGACAATCCTTCTTGTCACCGTGACAGTGTCCTTACCAGGGAACAAGATTTTTGTCATTCTTTTCCAAGATGATCACTGTCATATTTCCCTGTAAGTAACAGCTATGTAGAAGAGTGGCCTTTCTCCTAGGAAATGTCCTGTTGAGCTTCTACACCATGTGCTGTGCCATCCCCAGGCTGTGATGACAAGGGGTTGTGTTCAAGCTGCTGGAAAAAAAGTCTTAAATCTCAAAGGACAGAGCGTGTTCTTTGCTCTGTGATCTACCTGCAAAGACCAAGACTCCTTAGAGCTTCAGCTACTTCCAGATAATCCATCTGATCTGCTGAAGAAGATGGAAAATGTTTTTAATGCCTCAACTAATTACCAACCCTTCCAATGGAGTGCCTGAAATCTCCAGCTGGAAGAACACCAGAAGAGTGGATTAGGAGGAATTAGTGCAATTGAAGATGACAAGCGCTTTGACTTACCAAGTTTAAAAACAGAAGAAAGAAACTGAGTACAGAAAACCTTAGTGGAAATAGAAAGAGGCATGAGGACCTATGAAAGATGACCACTCCAAGAGCAGGAAGTTCCTGAGAAAGGATGGTAGATTGGGCATCTGAAAGGCTGAGATTAAACACATTTCATTTTGTGTTTCCTTCAGTCCCATGGAGCACATGTGTGGTGTTGCATTGCATGGCAGCCACTGAAGGTCTTTTCTGGTGATTTCTCCATTTGCCTCTGCCCTCCCCATCTGTGGTTTCGTTTTTTCTAACTAATGGGTTCAACTCTTCAGTGTTTTCAAATGAAAAATTGGAAAATTGAGAAAATATTATGCTCCTCTAGCAGCTTCCAAGCTTTTTCCTTGAGATTTCATTTTCTCTCTCCACCATGGTAAGTTCCTGCCTCCATCTCTTCTCTCCCACCTTGGTAGGATTGCTTCTCCTCATAAGCACCAGAACCACACTAAGTGATGCAACCACCTGAACCTGGACTCTCCTCTCCTCTTTACTTTTCAACATGTATATGTTGATTCTGGACATCTGGATTCAGGTCTTGGAGTTTTTTCCAAACCAAAAAAAATCCGCAGGCAAGCACAAGTGGAAAGAGAGGGGTTCTTGCTTGGTCTGTTCCTCAAAAACAGAGTCCAGGAACATGATACAGGGATTGAATTGCTCAGGAATAGGTTTGTGTCTCTCATCTTCTAGTAGCACTGGTCACATTACTGTGAACATGGGATCTTCAACCCAGGCTCCCTTCTCTGCATGTGTCTTAGATGCTTTCTGATCATTTTCCCTGGGATTTCCCACAGACAACAATGTCAGGGTTTGCTTTTTAGTGGAACTGACCAGGTGCTGTCCTATGCCATGAGAACACGAGCTGCTAAGAGGTGAGTTGGAAGGCTTCCAGACTCATACACCAACTCCTTTTCACCCCTCCTTTGTGTGTTTCAGACCTGCTAAACTGTGAGGAAGGCTGGACCAAGTTCCAGGGCCACTGCTACAGGCACTTTGAAGACAGGGAGACTTGGATGGATGCAGAGAGCAGATGTCGACAACACCAAGCCCACCTGAGCAGTATCATCACCCCAGAGGAGCAAGAATTTGTGAACAGTGAGTGCTGAGGGAAACCTAAAACTGGGCAGGGGTCCATCCCTTGGACTCTCAGTCTACAGGCAGATGTATCCAAAATTACACAAAAAACACAATTTCCCCCACTGGTGCTCAGATATCTCTTAATGGTACCTCACCTTTGCGTAGGAGAGAAGAACTGTCCAGACATGAGACAAAAGAGGACCCTTTTTCAATTAGGACAGATCTTCGCTCTTATCACATTGTGGATGTGGCTTGTTCACAAGATGTTCATTTGCTGCAAAAAGCACAGTGACCCATGCCAGCCCACATGGCTCCATGATGAGTGGAGAGGGAGATGGACAAGCACTATGCAGGAGTAAAAAAATTACACCAGTGACTGGGAAGGAGACCAATGTTCCAATGGATCCAGAGCCAAAACCAGCTGAGATGGCAAAGAAAGACTTCCAGCAAGGTGTAGGGGAGTCATAACTCACTCTTCTCTCCCCCTCTGGCTCTTTCAGGTCATGCACAAGACTACCAGTGGATCGGTCTCAGTGACAGAGCTGTGGAGAATGATTTCCGCTGGTCCGACGGGCACTCCCTGGTGAGTCTTTAACCCAGAGCAGGAGCAGGCACTGTTTTTTGGTGCGGGGGCAAGAGGTTCCCCTTGGGTGGAAATTGCCCCATGAGTTACATGCTGAGTGCTTGGGTTGGGCATTGTGTGGAGGCAGCCCTAAACTTTGTAGGGCTCATGGTTTTTCCAAGCCTCTAGTAAAGGTGGTCAACTAAGCTCCTGGGCACCATCACAATGGAAATAGCCACTGCAGTAGCAGTGCTGGAAACCCATGGTCTCTGCTGGTGAGATGCATGGGCGAAGAAGCAGCAAGGATGAAGGAGAGAGCAGGAGAGGGGAGGGCTCAGCCTTAGGCAAAGGACTTTCCTCTCTCGGCAGCAATTTGAGAACTGGCGGCCCAACCAACCTGATAACTTCTTTGCGGCGGGTGAGGACTGCGTTGTGATGATCTGGCATGAGCAAGGCGAATGGAACGACGTTCCCTGCAACTATCACCTCCCTTTCACTTGCAAGAAAGGAACAGGTCAGAACCCTGCGTCGCGTCAGCAAGGATCGGGGGCTTAGGCAGTGGCTTTAGGGCTGGAGTGGAGCCCCCAGTGCACATGAATGGGGAATTTGTCACTGCCAAGGGTGGTCAAAGAGGTGGATGAAATTAGCAATAGATGTTGGCCAGGGCTCTAGGAGAAAGTTTGCCAAGGACTTGAAAACAAATAACACGAGCCACCCAGGATGGGGTTTTACATCCTTGGGCAGAGCCATACCCTGGCTGCAGCATCACACCCACACACCAGCTCCTTGCCTTCCCACAGATGCAAGCGGCTGCTGTGATGCCCAGCTCTCACTGCCTCTCTGGGAGGCAGGAATGGAGCCCTGAGGTAGACTGCTGCTTAATTTCAAGGCCCATCACAGAATTTTCATGTCCTTCAATCCGTTTTGTGGATAGAGGCAACCTCAAAAACATTTAAGGTTTTATGTGCAGGAGGAGTGACAAGGCTGTGCATTCCCAGCCTGCATCAGCCAGGCAGGACTCCTCACATTCTCCATATCTCTGCCCATCTCCTGCAGTGGCCTGTGGGGACCCCCCTGTAGTGGAGAACGCCAGGACCTTCGGTCGGAAGAAGGACCGCTATGAAATAAACTCCCTGGTGCGGTACCAGTGCAACCAAGGCTACATCCAGCGCCACGTGCCCACAATCCGGTGCCAGCCCAACGGGCAGTGGGAGGAGCCACGGATATCCTGCATAAACCGTAGGTTTTGTCCTTTTTACCTTTGGGTTAGGGCTGATGCGTCCCTGCAGCTGGGAGAAGCAGGTGGGAATGAGGGGGGCATCATCTTAAGGTGCTGGTTAGCTCCGAGACAGGCAGAGAGGGACATCATGCTCCCCTTGACTTATTGAAAGCTTTCCTGTGATGTAGCCCCTGGGAGCTGGCATCTTCTGGGCAGGTGAGGACCACAGGTGCTGGCTGGAGGGGCAGCCTGGGCAATTCCTGCTCAGCAATTCCTGCCGTATGGGCAGAGCCAGAGCCAGGAAAGGGCAACAAGGATTTTACTGAGGACCTAGTCTACTTAAAGAAAGGAAAGAAAAATAAACGGCTTCTGAAAGGGTGGGTTTTGGCACCACCTGCATCAGCAGAGAGAAGAGGAGAGGGGAGCTGTGGTCCCCCCCATCCCTTTCCCAGCATCCCCCTGCCCTGGGAGCAAACAGGAGCCCAGCTAAAGAGCTAAGCTGAGGGACAGGGCTGGGCTCCTGACCTTTCTCCAGCTGACAGCAGTCAGCCCTCTCCCACTAGTGTCCCAGCCCACTCCCAGGCCTGCCTACACCCTTGTCCCATCCCTGCTCGCTTGCAGCCTCCCAGTAATCTTGTCAACCTTGGCCAAATCACATCTGTCCAGTGGCCTCCATGCCAGGCTATGGTCCAGCTGGGCAATTCCAGCTCAAGCAACAGCCTCACTGACAGGGGAAGTCGATATGGGCTTAAGGGACAAACCTCCACCCCAGGGAGGATATGGAAGGAGGAGGAATGGAGGAGGGATGGAGGCAGAAAGCAGAAAGTGTCCATATGGTGTGGACCAAGCCACTGACTCCCTCGGCTCTGCCATGGACCCAGAAAGCTGCAGGCTGCTCCTGGCATGGACCACCAACAATCAAGAGACCTAAGCTGTTCCCAGTCTCTTCCAGCTCCAAAAACTGGAGCAGTGCTAGCTTTGAGGTAGACTGGCAGCAAAGATCAGGGGGAAACTTTGTCCCTGCCAGCCAGATGGGGCTGTTACCCCTCCTGTGCCCTGAGCACATCCCACTGCTGATGGTATTTCCCTCTCTGTCCCAGGAGGTCAGGGAGGGACTGGCAGAGCAGCAGGGGAGATGGGAAAGGAGTCTCCATGCCCACCCAGTTAGCAGAGCTGCCCTCCCAGGCGGGCAGAGGGAAAGGATGGGACAAGCATCCACAGAGAGGATGCTCCTGCCCAGGTTCCTGGTAGTCACTGGGCACCTCCAGTCCTGCGTGAAGCAAACCCCAGCTGCAGGGGTGAGAGAAGGGCCGATTGTACGTGGACAGGCGGGCTGGCGCCGGGGCACACACAGACACCCACTGGGCAACGTTGCCTGCGGCTGCCCGTGTTTTTCCAGGGAGCCAGGAGCTGGGGCGGCCAGTGCGGGACAAGCAGCGTCTCTGTCCCATCTCCCGCCAACAAGGTGCCTTTTCTTCTCCTCCCTCTTCTGCAGCCTCCAACTACCAGCGCAGGCTATACAAGCGGAGCCCCAGGAGCCGGTCAAGACCCAGCGGCAGAGCCGTGCACAGACCCACCCATTAGAGCGGGGCCAGAGACACCCAGGGGGAAAGCGAGAAAGAGAGATTTTTAACAGAACAGTTATATTAACAGAGTCAATTTCTTCTTGTTGTTGTTGCTTTTTTGTCATTTAAGGAAAAAAAAAAATTATATTAAAGACAAACCCACCTTTGTGTATATATATATATAAAAAAATTAATGTTGTTTTTTTTTTTTCCAAGCACCAAAGCAAAGTGAATTAGATCTCAGTATTTTTACTAACCGTCCGGTTCCAATTATCTTTGTGCCTTCGGGGACAGGGAGGGGGGTGGGTTTGCAGAGGGCAGAGGGTTAAGTTAAATAATAAAGATGATTATTTTTTCCTGATTTTATCCACGAACAATGTAACTATTTCTGTTATTTAATCTCCAGGGTGAACAGCACCTTTTGGGGTTTTATTTTATTTTTTTTTCCAGAATCCTCCTACTGCTGCAGTGCATCGGGGTGGGTGGGGAGGGCCGGGGGGCTGCAGTGAAAGGAGCTGTGGGAGGAGGGAAGCGAAGGGATGCTGAGACCCGGGACCCAGGCACTGGGGACAGCGGCCCCTCTCTGCTTCCCCACCCCCCACCCTGCAGCTCAGAACCCGTCCTGGGACAACGTGCTCTTTCCAGGGGACCGTGCGGGGCACCAGTGTTCCCTGCACCTATTTATATTTTTGAACATATCCTATTTTGAAAGAATGATAAATAATAAAGAGAGTGAAATCGGAATGGACATTTTGCCAGTGTTGTTTTTTGGAGGAAAGGAGGTGTCTGTGTGGGTGGAGGTGTCTCCTGTAGCAAGGCAGAAGGGAAGGAAGAGGAGCCCAAACAAGGTGCTCGGCCCCAGCCAGCACTCAAGGGTGCAGCCCTGGGGACAATGGAGGTGTTGGGAGGTGGTTCCCAAGCGCAGACTGAAGAAGGACCCTGGGGTAGGACACCACCACACTGCCCTGTTCAGGTCTTGCCCCAGGAGGGGGTTAACCCACATGCCCAAAATCCATCTAAAACCCATCATCAGCAAAAACTGCTTCACCCTCCAGCTTTCAGTCCTGACACCCAGGGAGTTAATTAACATTCATTAATGAAGAAGCATAGGGACCCTTGCAGGAGCTCAGGCAGGCACAGGGCTGAGCCATTGGTGATGAGACGATGCTCAGCCAAGGACCAGATAGTCCCAGATGTCCAGCCAGGGATCCCCAAATCCCCTCTCCATGGCAAACCTCTCTCTTCTGCTGGCACAGAGATGGGGACACAGCCATGTTGCTCCAGGGTTTTCTCCACTGATTTATTAGAAGAGGTCCAGGAAAATACATCTTTTCATAACAAAATGCTTGAAGAAAAAGGCACCAGAGTTCAAGTGGAGTCCGGGCGAGGAGTGCATGGAGATAAGGCACTAGCACTCCTACAGGGACAGGCACAGCAGCATCCTTTGGTGGGACGGGGACAGGACTAGAAGAAGGGCCAGGATGCAACGGAGATGCCCACTCTCTGTCAAATCCAGCCTCCCCCCATTCCCACCCCACAAGTCCAGCCTGGAAGGGCAGGTGGGTGTCAGTGACATGATGCCACTGTGGGAAGGGGCCAGCACCCACAGGGTGGCAGGGGACAAGCAGGGTGGCAGCAGCCCATGAGGATCATCCTCACGCACAGCCTATGCCAGAGACGGTCCCACGCTGCCCCATCTGGCAGCCAACCCGAGCAGCTGCATGTGCCAGCTGCTGAGCAAGAAGACGTGGAAAATATAAAGGAAGGAAACAAAATAAAACAAAAAGAAGCCTCCCCCCCATCCCAGTCACCTCCCCCCAGTCACCCCCAAAACAGCCCTGGGAAAAACCTGATGCCAGGCACCATCAGGCTGGAAACATCCTCTGGCAAAGGAGCCCTCCTGGCTCCTTATCTCTCCTTGTAGCAGAAGACTCCAAACTTGCCCTTGCTGGGGAAGCCAAAGCTGCGGACACCAGGCTCTGGAGGACCACAGTTGGCCCGGGGCTTGGTAATGGGGTAGCGGACACTGCCATCTGCCAACCAGCCAGCATTGCAGCGGTCCAGCCCCAGGAATTTCCAGGCAGAGTAGAGTTGTCCCACCCGGGCAATCTCAGCCCCTGCATCCTGGCAGCTCTGCTTGGCCTCCTCCAGTGTCATCCCAGCTGGATGCTCCAGGTAGAAAACCTCTCCTAGGAGGGAGAGGAGAGCATCAGTGCTAAGCATCATCTGGAGTATCCCCATCCGGAGCACCCATACCCAGGCTGGTGGAGATGGGGAGGGAGGACGTGGGATGCCACTGATCAGGCACAGCATCTTCCCCAGGATCTCACACCCCAGCCCCTGGAGCAGCACCCACCTTTGAGCCCAGATGAGAAGCAGAAGGCATCAAAGCGGTGCAGGTGCCGGTGGCGCAGCCCGTAGCTGCGGATGCCCGGGGCAAGGTGCAGCCCACCACAGGGCTTGCGGGGCAGACGGATGGGGTACTGCACGGTGCCATCAGCCAGCCAGCCTGCGTTGCACCAGTCCAGCCCCTCACTCCAGGCCTGGAAGAGCTGGTTGAAGGTGGCAAGGATGGCGCCCTGCTCCTGGCACACTTGCTCGGCTTCATGGAAGTTGAGCCTGTACTGCCCGCGGAGAGGCTGGTAGGGGAACACGATGCCTAGGGGCAGATGGGGCACTCAGCCAGATCTGTAGGTAGCCCACCCACCCTGAGTCTGGCCCAAGCAGGAGCTGCAGGGGTCTCTGACCCATCCCAAATTCAGGTTCTGGGACAGGGACCACCCCAGGGTGGCACAGCCCAAGGTTCAAGCAGGCAGGGACAGGCTTGCTTCATGCATGCAGCCACCAGCGGCAAGTTGCCAGCGACATCTGGTGGCATAGGGACACGGGAGCTTGGTCATGGGGACACACAGACCACCCTTGAGGAGACAGCACTGGCACACACAGGGATGCAGAGACTATGATAACAGGGATGCGGAGATCACCACCACACAGACATATGGATAACAGTCCTGGGTACACACAGCCAGTGGTCCCAGGGAAACATGGACCACCTCTGTGGAGATGGGTAGACCATTATCATGGGGATGCACAGGAAGAGGGACACAAGGAATAGCATCATGGGAGCTCATGAACGACCAAACGGGGATGGCTGGACCATGGGAACATTTGCACCACCACCGCAGACCACAGTCACAGGGATCAGTGGGAACAAGCCACCACGGGAGCCGAGGGGGTGGTCAGGGGCACAGCAAGGGGACTGTTTCCCCTGCTCTGAGCTTGGCAGCAGAGCCAGGGCTGAGCCAGGTCCCTCATGGCAAGTGAGCGAGAGGGGGGTGCACCAGTCACCAAGGTTCATCACAAGATGCATGGGGACATGCAAAGTTAGGAGGCAAGGGGGTGGCTGCACATGGTACAGGACAGCAGGAAGACGTGGAGAGGAAGAAGAGTAGGAAGAGGCAGAAAACACTGTTGTCATGGGGTCACCACCAACTCTGACTCCACACCAGCATCCCAGCTGGGCAGACTGCTCTGGGTTCATTCACTGCTGAGACCCCACAGTCACACAGTCCCAAACCACCTCCCCATCACACCAAGCACCCCAGCCCCTTTGTGCCCATGCCTGGACTCCCAGACCCCCCTGATTTGTGAATTTCACCAAGGATGGGGTGTCATGGGAAGGCCAGGCTCACTGGCTTGGCGCAGCAGGTCACACATTCCCCACTGTGCCCCTACCTCGCAGCTGGAGGTCCACCACATCGCTTTCATCCTCCAGCCCATCGATGACCTCGCAGCGGTATTTGCCACCATCCCGCAAGCGCACATCGCTGACAACCAGTGAGGCCTCATGCCGGCTGGCCCGGCGGAGGTGAGCACGGCCCAGGAAGTCCCCAAAGGCTACATAGGTCTTGCCGATGGCCACCAGCACATCCTGCTCCTTGGTGTAGTCATCCCGTAGCTTGGACCACTTGATGCGGATCTTCCGCTTGGCCTCCGTGTCAGGTTCAAAACGGTAGTGGCAGGGCAGGGTGACATTGGCACCATTGGAACTGTAGATTGGGTCTCTGGGGGTCTCTACCACCAGCCTGGCCCCATTGAAGTGATCCACTAGGGACAGGGAGGGAAGGCGTGAACTGTAGGTCGGGGTCCAGGGCTGGGCAGCATCTCCAAATCTCCCTGCAGACACTCTGCTCCCTCCCTCCAGCCACCTCCTCTTCTCCATGAACATCCCATGAGCATCCCCCAGACACCCCTGAAGCACCCCCGCCTGCTCCTCTGAGGCCCCCACCCCATCACCAAGACACATGTCTCAGCAACATCCCAGAGGAAGAGGGGATCTTCAGCCCCTTGCATCAACCTGCCAGCCCTTCTTTCCTTCAGCCCTGAGAATCCCCAATATACCTTTCTCCTCCCCGTTTCCTTTGTCATTCATGAGGTGGTTGTAGTAGAAGCCGTTGTAGAAGGGGTGGTGGGAGCCACTGGCCAGCTGCAGCAGGGTGGCCTCCAGGAGCAGCGGAAGTAGCAGCATGGCTGGGAAGTGAGGCTGAACCCTGAGCTGCCAAGGGAGAAAAGGGCTGTGGTAACACCCCAAAATAACCAGGAGGGCTGCCTGACACATGGCAGCAGGCAAACCCCACTGCAGGCATGCAAGGAGAGGGGTGGGAGTAGCCAGCAGAGTGGCTCTCCTGCCCGCAGGGGAGGGTCAGGCAACCTGAGCCATGCCCTCAGACCTGTCCCACAACCAGGGCTCCCATTCCCCTCCATCCTCCCGCCTGGGGTCCCACCATGGGATTGCAGAGCAGCTGGCCAGGAGAGGGGAAACCGAGACCAAGCCTGGGACAGGGCAGATGGGGGAAACAGGATCCCAGGGCATCCTTTGAGCAGGGAGCACTGGGAAAAAGTCACGTAGGGGGTGCAGGGGACGAGACGTGGCCGAGCCCCGCTGGAAGCTGCAAGCTCAGTTTACAGAGGCAGCCGAGCGTGCAGCCCAGTCGAGGAGGGGAGGAGAGAGCTTGGGGCTGCCTCTGCTGCCCCAGCCCCAGACAAAGCCTGGAGGCACCCATAGCCTGCCCCAGGACGCCCAGCTCCAACCTGGGGCTGTGCTTTGTGCCACAGAGGCGGCTGGTACTGGCCCCATGCAACACATTTCACTCCCAAACCACGTCCCCTGGGTGCGGGGGAGCCTGGCTGCCCTGTACCATCACAGACCTGGGATGTCCCAAGCTCTAGATGCCCCGGACACCCAAGGGTGCCTTGCATGGGGCAACCCCAGGGCGGCTCACAGCAGTATTTGCCAGCTTGCGAACTTTCTCGGAGCCGGCAGAGGGGGCCCGGAACCCAGCGATCCTCCAGCAGACCCCCTCCAAGCCTGGGAGGGATCTGACACCTATGTCCCCTGCTTGGACAAGTTTTCCCAGTGCCTGCAAAGGTACGCCAGGCCGGGGGCTGTGGGAGAGTGGGTAGTGACCCTCAGTAGGGTCCGGTAAAGGTTACGGCAGTGGTCTCTGGGGACTAGAACATGCAACTGGCTGCTCTCACCATGGGCGGCTCACTCTGGGCTCTCCTCCACAATCGGTGCCCTCCCGTAGGGTGCATCCCACACTTGCCACCCACCAAGGGTGCTGGAGGGCATGGGGTGCACCCACTCAATGGTCAGTGCCACCCCAGTAGCCCAGTGGCAGTGGTGCACAGTGCTGCAGGCACCAGAGCCCTGCAGGCACGCTGCCACGTGCTGCCCACGCCTGGCAGGGACGGCTCGAGGCACCAGCAGCTTCACACATCAATTTGGGAGGCACTAGCACTGGTTCCTTGTGCCCCCCAGTGCCTAGCCACCCCCCAGAGCCCAGAAGTGCGGTGACACGCCGGGGGGCCTGGTATCCTCAATGGTGATGCGGGTGAGCATCATGGTCCAGCGCCCACCGTAGTGATGCCCGGCACACTCCACGGTGATGCCCGGCACCCTCCAAGATGATGCCATCCCCCCCTTGCCCTCCCCTCCAAGCTAGGTGCCCACCACCCCAGGGTGCCAGTCCTCCCTAAGCCCGGCTCTGGGTCCAAGCCCTACTCACGCTGGTTGCGGGCAAGCTGCAGGCAGGCGTGCGGGCAGGCTGCAGGCAGATGCACTGTGTTTAGGGCTCTTGCAGGGCTGAGAGGAAGCAGCTCCAGGGCCTGCCTCTTAAAGGGAAACACACGCCTTTCCCAACCCCCTGCTCGCAGCCCAGAGCTGGGGTGGGTGCCCCCCCGGCCCCTGGCCTGCCTGCCGTGCCCAGGCAATGGCCTCATCCTGCACCAGCATGCTGCCTGCACGCTGCCCCCATGCCTCGTCTCTCATGTGCCAGCTGCCAGCATTGCCACCAGCTTGGAGGGTAGAGCAGCGTGTAGCAGGGTGCCCAGTCAGGGCTGGTGGGACCCCGAGATGCCACAGGTCTGGGAAGGAAGAGCCATCCCTTGTCCCGTGTCCCACCGGGTGGACTGGGAGCAGTGTCTGGGCAATGGTGGTGTTGGCAGGACCACGGTGGGCATGAACACCTGGGGATGGATGGGTTGCAGAGGGAGGGGTGCTCCATGCCCAGGATGTGCAAACAGTGCCCACCTTCTCTAGGGTCCAGGGGAGGGAGTCTCAGGGTTCCGTCTCTTCAGGGTCTGCTTGAGGTCATGGGGGCAAAACAAAATCACAGAAACCAGCACAAAAGCTTTGAAGTGCCTGGTTGTACTCATCTGAGAGGGCATCACCCCTACACCTGGGTGATGCCCTCCATGCCAGCTCCCACTGGCACACGGACACGCAGCCCCAGCTCCGAAGCTGCAGATCCAGCCTTCAGGACGGGCAGCACAGCGCCAGCACAGCCGACGGACGCTAGTCCAGGGGTGGCCAGTGGGACCGAGCACATGGAGGAACCACGCAGCGGCGTGTGCCCTGACCCGGCGACCCGCCGCCCCAGCCCGGCGCGCCACTTTGCCCCCCGCTTTGTTGTTTTATGGCAAGGAAATGAGGCACGGGGGCCCCAGTCCGGCTCTTGCCGCCACGCAGGACGGCATCAAGCCGGAAAGAAAACAACTCATGTAAAAATAAACCGCCCCGGGACTGGCTGCAGGGTGAAGGGAGTCCGGACCCTTCCCGATGGCCCCCCGGTACAGTGTGCTTGGGGTGCAGTCTTGTCTGCCCGCCGCCGCAGCGCTGATAGGGAGCAGCCAGCAAGGAAACAACTTTATCTGCCACCAGCGTCAGCCCAGCAGCCCTCATCCCCCGTGGGAAGTCCCAACTGGGAATGGCTGTGCGACCCAGGGTCTGGTGGCATTGCTCTTCCTTGCTCTCCTTTTCCCTGCACAGACACCCATGGGAGCCTGCCAGCCCTCCCCAAATCAGGACATAGGAGGGCTGGGCTGCTCAGGGACATGGGAGCGTGACGGCCGGGCATGCTGCCTGCTTGCCTGCCCAGAGCAGTCTGCTCTGCAGTCTACAATGGAGGGGCAATTACATCTCGGGGCTGCTGCACGCCTGCATCCCTGCCAAGCGTCCCTGGGGACCCCAGCCCTGCCCCATGGCCAGAGCAGGTGGTAAAATGGCATCTCAGCTGCATCCCAGCTGCATCCTGACTGTATCCCAGCCACCGGTGCCCCTCTGCAGTTGCTTGCCCAAGTTGTCCCTGTCCAAGTGAGCCAGCAATTGGGATTATATCCTTCACCCCTGTGGCTGTGCGGACAGATGGACAACTTCATCCAGACAGGTCGCTCCTTGACATGGCCATCCCATTGTTTCAGAGCTGAGGAATAAGCCATACAGTGCCCTGTGCTGCCTGCACTGCCTGCACCATGACACCTGCCAGAAGCCATCCTCTGCCCAGCCCAAGAGAAGCTGCAGTGGGGAAGGGGAGATGGTTTTGTGCATCTGTACTCAGCAGCAGCTCATGGATCACATTCAGCCATGGCTCTTGTCTGAATGTGGCCAATGATGCCCTCCTCCTGGGGAGCAGGTGGCATGGGGAAGGATCCAGCCACCTGAGTAAGGAGGATATCCCTTTGCTCCTTCCTGCTTCTCATCCTATTTTTGGAGCTTTGGGGATGATCCCAGATTTGTTTTCTGTTCACCGAGGAGGACTCTGGGTAGGACTTGTGGGTTTCAGGTTGAGTGAGGCTGTGCGGGATGAGTGTAGCTCGGACCTAGGAGCATGTGTTCAGGGCATGTGTTTATGGCTGGCTGAGTTTTTGGTTGAACAAGAGCCATAAAAATGTCATCCCTGTCTTCCCTGCCTCAAACCCGACAGCTGACAGCTCTGCCATGGCCCCACCAGAGAGATTCCTCACTGAAATGCCGCTTGCATCAGACAATTCCAGCAGGAACCTGTTGCCCAAGGTTCAGACTGGGGAGGAAAATCCACATTCTTGGTGGGATGGAGGAGGCTGTGATCTGTGCTGGCCTTTCCGGGTGGAGGCAAGAGGATGCTCTCCCCGACGGCTGCTTCCTGAGGAACCAGCTCACAGGCAGCTGGCAGGACCGGCAGCCGAGTCAACAGGCAGCAGGGTGCCATGGCCACGGCGTGCTGGCCCTCCCAGCCTTCCTGCTGTCCCAGCAACCCAGCCGCGTCCGGAAAGAGCATCCGAGGGACGGGGACAAGCCATGAGGGGCTGTGCATTGGGTGGAGGGCGCCCAGGTCCTCATAAACTCCGGCATCCTGGGGCTCAGCAGGAGGAAGGAAACACCGCAGAGCTGTGAAGGGGCTCAGCATCCGTCAGCAGGGTTGGGTTGGGGGGGTGGCAACAGGCAGTGGGAAGTGGTGGCCAAGCACTGAGGATGCGTCCCCTGCTCCAACACACAGCATCTGCTCCCACCACCCTCCCCATGGAGCCTCTGCCGTGCCTCCGGTTCAGGGTTGTCTTGGCCGGACTCAGAGCTGCTCTTATCTCTGCCCCAGCTTCCCGGTGATAAGGGTGGCATGTCTGGAGGTGAATGGGGCTGACTGTACCTCCTGTCCGCAGCTCTAGCTGTGGCTGCTATTTGTCACCAAGCAGCCACAGCCACAATGAATTCAGCTTGGTCTCTGGCAGCAGCCTCCCAGCTCTCTGGTGCCCAGGGTTGGCACCCACAGTCCACCTCCTGCAGGTAGAGCCTGTGGAGGGGATACATGGCTGAGAACAGCACTGCTGGCAGTGGGAAAGTGCATGGAGGTAGTGGGATGCAGGTGAACCTGGACCATTCATGCCGACTTCAGGGGTCCTCTTCCAGTGTAGCAGACGACTCTGGAAAGGAGCAAAGCTCCTCTGTCTCATTCACCCCAGTGCTCCTTCCCTGTCCTCGATGCCGGGGGATCCTGCTTCAGCAGCATCCATCCCCCAACCCTGCCCAGGGGGCTCTGCTGGGAGCGCCCCTGCAGGCACCCTGACAAAAGCCACAGCTCCTGCCCACCCCAGGAGCACACTGGGGTATAAGAGCAGCTTTTGCTCCTTCTTAGCTGAAGGATTTGCTCCAGGATCAAAGCCAAAGGAGGAGACAGAGGGCGTGGGGTGCTGATAGAGGCTTCCCCTCCCCAAATCCCATCCCGCTGTGCCTGGCCAGCTGCGAGTACAGGCTCTGGCAGTTGTGATGGGGCGGAGGCAGTGCAGAAGATGCACAAAGCCCTGGTACCCTGTTTTTGGGCAGAGAATAGAGCTAGGAGGGTCTGTGAAAGCAGGAGAGGTGCAAGGGTCAGCATGGCAGCCAGTAGTCCCCCAGGATGGAGGAGGCTGGAAGCTCAGAAGGGATCTCGAAGGCTCACCAGACCTGCTGGGCTTTGGGGGGGGTGACCCTCAGGGAGACACAGAGTGGCCAAGCCAACAGCCCTAAAGTTTCAGCTGGTTTTAATACTGACAAAGACATCCTGGAGTGGAGCTGTCACCACTCCCACCATCCCCACCTGGGCTCCCTCGGCACTTGCCAAAGCAAACCCGCCGCCAGCCCAGCCCCTTGGCCGCTTCACATCCCAGCAGGTGGGGAAGTATCGCTGCCAGCGCCACTGCCGGACACCCTGCCCACAGCCCCGCCTGCCAGCGCCAGGTCTCACCCATCTCTTACTGCTCATCCCAAAGGTGCAAGCAGGGCGCAAGCAGGCTCCCCTCCACCCCATGGAAAGGGAAAAAATCAGGTTACAAAAAAGGGTCATGGCACAGGTCTCTCTCTACTGCATTTGGGTAGTTTAACCACCACCCTTCTCTGCACCCTTGTGGCTACAAACCATCTCTCCCTCACTACCAGACTTCAGTCCCTCCAGCTCACCGCTTCGTTCTGGGGACAAGAGACCTCCAGGCACCCCAAACTGCAGTACAGCGGGGATGGTGGCAATGCTGAGAGTTGGAGGACACTGGAGTTAGTGCCCCAGGAAGGGGAATGGGCAGCGCCTGCCAGAATGCCAGCCGTGGTGCCGTCTGGGAGCGCTCAGCGAGCGGAGCCACCGGCAACAGGGACCCGGTGCCTCTTGATAGGAGCCATCTCATCACTCCCCTCGCACTATGCGGCACTGACACCACAGGCAAGGAGACCCAGGGCCTGGAAAAATGGGTGAGGGACAACAGCCGAGTAGGTTTTTCAGAGCCCTTGCTTGCAGCTGTGCAGGGAGCCAGAGGGACATCAGAGGCTGCGCGCCCGAGGTGCCTGCCCTAAGCCCCCCTAAAACTGTTGAGCCCTGAGCCTGTGCAGGCAGGGGACTGCTGCTGGCTGCAGCCTCTCTGCTGGAAGCAGAAGCAAAAAGGGGAGAAAATTTGTCTCCAGGCTTAGCTGGGAGGATGCAGCCAAGCCCTGGTTGCAGGAGAAGGTCCCCCAGCAAAGGCCCATTTGCAGGATGGGGTCCCCCAGCCAAGCCCCAGTTGTAGGAGGAGGTCTCATCCCTGGTTAGCAGATCAAAAGGGCTGGAGCCATCCCCACATCCCACTTTCAAGGGCCCCATAAAGTGCAGTGCTGCAGCCCCAGCACCCACCCAGGGCATGGGAGGCCTCCTGGCTGCCTCCCGAGTTTGGGGACACAGAGAAGGGGAGTGTGAGGTCAGAGCAGGAGCAGGCAGGGGTGGGCAGGGTGTGGGTTGGCAGTGGGGAAGAGGAGCCCCGTCCTTCCTCCCCCGGGCGCCTACTCGTCGCAGCCCAGCAGCTCCACGCGCAGGGTGATGCGGTTGTGCCAGGCCACGGGCAGGATGCGGACAAAGCGGGCGTAGAAGGGCACGTCAAACACGTTCTTCTTGTGTGAGTAGTTGTCGCTGTTACCATGGAAGATCTAGGCAGGGGGAAAAAAGTGGGTGTCAGCATCATCAGGACCTTTCCACCACCATCCCATCCCTCCCCACAGCGGCATCCCCGAGCCCCGGGGGTCACCTTGCTGGTCACCTTGCCCTGTCCCACACACCTTGGTGCTGTTTGTCTGGCCATCCCGGTAGAGAGTCCAGGACGTGCCATTGTCACTGTAAGCTACCTTGTAGGCTGCCACATATTGGATGTGCCCAAAGTCACGGGCTCCTTGCGTGATGATGCCTGTCACCTTTTTCTGGTCCTGAAGGTCGATCTGGCATAGAGACAAGGCTTGTCAAGGCTCCTCACAGGAGCAGTGCTCCCACCCCAGAGCATCCCATGTGTCCCAGAGGCAGCAGGGCTGCACTGACCCTCGGGGGTCAAGAGTGGAGAAAACGCCACTCGACCCCTGCCCCAGTGCCGGAGTGACTAATAAAACACTACCACAAAATATTTGACCCTTTAACACTCGCAGCATCCCTCAGAGCAACCCAAAGCAGGACACAAACCCTGCCACCTCAGCTCCCTTCCCCATTGCTGCCGCCTCAACATCTTTTGCTGAAAAAGTCAATGTGGGAATGATGGCAAAAAAATCTCAATACAAAAAAAATTATAAGCGATTCCCGGAGGAATCCACTGGGAAGTCATTCTGGCTGAGAAAATATGCAATTCAGCGTGGTCTGACATTTGGGTTGTGAGATGGTTTCTATTCTCTCCACTCTGCCACACTGCGCTACTGCTGCTGGCATGCTACGGGGCAAACCAGCAAAGGGGATGAAAGTCTCCTTAATTTGCTTCCTATTTTATGCTCATCAAGAGCAGTACTAGCTGTATGTATACACATAGATATGAATATACATAAGCACACATGTAAATCTATGCACACATACACAGGCAGCCTGTAGCGTGACAGCCCAACTCAGCGTGTCATCCTGACCCCACCAGCAAACATCTTGATAAGCTCGTTTATTTAGGGCCATGGAGCAGCTGCTTTTAATCATTTCCCAAATAAAAAGCGGGACAAATATCTAGACTGCTTTGTCCCATTATGTCATGAAATCATGTGAAAAGTACAAAAACAGGGGAGGAAAGGAAACTGAGAAGGGAATTTCAAAACTATTTGTTCCCATTCCAGATCGGGAAGAGAAAAAGCAAACCTGATTTTTTCCTGCAAAACAGAAACACGGTGTTCTGGGCAGCTGCAGGGTCGTGGGACGGTCACGCCAGGCTGGGATGGCATTTCCCCAGGGTGCAATGCAGAGCTGGGGTGCTGTGGGCTCAGTGCACCCCACAAGAAGGCCTCCAGAGAGGGCACCACCCTGTCCCTGTCGCTGTGGGTGCTGATGTTTCTCACCCAGCACTCCAACACTGCTGCTAAAAACAGCGGCTGCAGTCCCATCCCAACTTGTCCCTGAGATCCCAGCCCAGGGAGAGCCCTGCTGGGCTGCGTGCCCCATGGCTGCACCATCCCAGTGGCTCTGCCCAGTCTCTCCCACCATCCTGTGCCATGCTTCCAGCCACTATGGCACAGGAGGTGGCCCTGGGTACAGCTGGAGGAGCTGAGGAGGAGAAATCAGGCTGCAGAGGGAGGGAACTGAGACCCACCTGCAGCCACTCTGACTGGCCGTTGTGGAGCGCCGTCCAGGCGTTGGTTTTTCCCGTCTTGTCCAGGCGAGCGTAATGGGGGTGCCAGGTAAAGGCGTCGATGCCCCAGGTCTTGAAGACACTGGAGGCTGTGATCTGCTGGTCGGAGATCAGGCGGGATTTCATGCCCAGAGGCTCCGAGCAACCTGCCGTGTTGAAATACACTGTAACACAACAGTTTACACAGGCAGTGAAAAGGAAAGAGTCCACAGCACCATCGCAAGCAAAACCCCAGAGACCCCAGATGTGCCATCCCCATGTCCCCACCTTCCCACAGCCCGGAATGGTCGGAAAGGCCGGGCGGGGAAAGGCTCAACAGAAGCACTGGGTTGCGGCTCGCCAGCCTTTCCCTGGGAATTTTAGCTACCAGGCATTCCCTGGCTCACAGTGCCTCCTGCTGCAAGGATGCATGGATGTCCCTGCGGCACAGCCTGGCCCGGGAGGACAGAGAGTTTCGGCAGGAGGCAGAGGAGGATGCTTTCACGGATGAAGAGAGCAAGGCAAAGACATCCCCAGCCCACGGCATGGCTGGCACTGTGTGCAAGCAGCAGCAGGATGCGACCCAAACCCCCCCAGAGCCCTGCACCCACACGGGTCCCACTCGGTTGCCGGGGACATGCCGCAGGGCAGGAATCCATGAGGCACAGGGAAAGGGCTCAGGCTAATCATCCCTCATGTTCCCCACAGGACTTTGATCCTTGGTGCGTTTCAAACTCTCCAGCAGGAAAAGCAGCCAGTTTGCACCTCGGATGGGGAGGGGACACAATAAAAACCCCTCAGCTGGGAACTGGGACAGCTTGGGAAGGTGTTAGCAGCATGAGAATGCAGCTTGAGCCTGGGTGAGCTGGTGGGATTAATGGCTTGTGCTCCTCAAAAGCACCCGTGAGTATTTCCAGGCATCACGTAGCCGGCACGAGAGAAAACAAGCGCTGACAAAGCTCCTGCCCTGGGGGACCAGAACCGGTACAAGGGGCCCTGTGTCACCCCCCCTGCCCTGCGGTCCCTGGCGAGGGGAGAGCTACTGACATTTACCGTTCATTTCACAGCCAATGAGTTCAAAGCGCAGCGTGCAGGCGCGGCGGCACATCACAGGGTAGATGCGGATGAACTGGGCGGTGATGGGAGGGTTGAACATGTTGGTCTGCATGGTGCCATAGTCTGCATTCCCTTCGAAAACCTGCAAGGGCAAGCAGGGCTGAGTGCCCCAGCCCTCCTGCAGCCTCGTGCATAAAGCCCCTCCTGCTACAGCAACACTCCCCAAACCTCAACAAGCAGAGAGGTGGCTTGCTTCTTTCTTTTTAACACAATAAAACCAGTTAGGTCATGTTTTCATGCATTTTTTCCACTGCTCCAGAAACAAGATAAACTTCTCTCTTTTTTAAAGCACGGCAGTTATACCCAGCCATTCCCTAAAAATGGGAAATGTGCTCAAAAAATCAAGCACAAGTCGTTTGCCGTAACAAATGAGAGCGGGGAGTGCTGCGTTCAGTGGCTATTCCTGCTTCAAGAGCAAGAGACACTGTCAGCTCATGCTGGGTGCAGACACAGCACCGAGCCATGTCAACCATTTGCTGGCGCTTCCAGACCATGCCCGGTTCCCACAGTGTGTCAGCGATAAAGATGTTATCTAAATGACCTAAATTAAGTCAGCGCTGCTTCTTTGGTTCTGCTTATTATGGTCAATTAAACAGAGACAGAGAGTGTTGCCACAGCTGGAACCATCTGTGCCATCTCGTTTCCTAGGACAGTTCCCAACGTGCCTTTGACCCAGGCTAAAGGCACTTTCCCAAACATGGGTAGAGTCTGAGATGCAGCTCACAGCCACGATGGCACCCACAGCACCCCTGGGTGGGGGTGCCCGTATGGCCCCTGCACAGAGCATCAAGCCCACCTTGTCTATGCCCTGCTTCTCGTCCTTGCAGTAGGTGAACTCCCGCCCATCCAGGCTGTAAGCAACTTTGTAGGCACGGACATACTCCGGCTGGCCCACACGGCGAGCACCTTGCGTGATGATCCCGGTCAGCCGCATCTTTCGCAGCAAGTTGGCCTGGGCAGAAGAAAACAACATGATCTCGGAGAGGGTACACAGCTCCTGTGCCACCCCAGGTCTCCATCATCCCCACAGGGACCTTGTATTCTCCAGACATGTCATAAGATGCCCCTGGATGGCATCTTGCAGCAGCAATTTAGTCCCTGCCATTGCCACCAGAAGCAGAGAAATGCCATGACAGCAGCCCAGCAATACCAGGGTACCAGGGCTGCCTGCTACACCAGTGCTCCCAGTCCTGTGCAGGTACCTGGATCCAGGGGTTCTTGTCATAGTTGCTGGAGGTCCAGGCATTGACGATGCCATGGTTGTTGAGGCGAGCGAGCTCTGGTCCCCAGCGCTGCAGACCGAGGAAGCCATAGTAGACAGAGGATGCTGAGAGCTGGGCATCGGAGATGGCTCCTCCTTCCATGCCCAGAAGAACTGCACAGCCTGGGGGCGTGGGAAAGGGAGGGCATCAACACCAAACAGAGACTGTGACCCAGGAGCAAAACACAGGGGTCATTTGCCTCTTGTATGGGGACAGGGCAGGAGATGGAGGCCAGTACTAGGACCTATTTGTCCCTTATTTGTTCCCTCTTCCTCAGCCTTCAGTCAAAACCACATTATTCATCAGCTCCTCTGTGGGTGGGGAAAGGGCCACTCTGAGTCCCCCCCAGAGAGGAGATAGCATCTTCCAGGGGATGTTCCCCCATCGGCATCTGGCTTGCTGGCACCAAGGGCAGCTGGTCCACAGACACCCACAGCTCCCCTCCAGATCCTCTAAACTAGCTGGTGAGCTCTTTCCTGGCTACGCTTCCCATGGGGGATGGGGCAGTGGGGAAGAGCGAGGGAAAGGGAATTCTGCACAGTTGGTGCCAGGGACTTACGGACGTGGCAGGTCTTCCCCAAGAAGGGAGAAGGACATTTGCAGGCATAGTCACCATCCAGGTCCAGGCAGGTGCCTCCATTTTTGCAAGGCTGGGACTGGCAGTCGTTCTTGTCTAGGAGACACAGTAGAGGAGCTCAGGAGATGACACCAAAGCCAGTGCTGGGAAAGAAACCCTCCATTCAGTGCAGCAAGAAGGGGAGAAGCTTTCCCTGAGCAAGGACCACTGCATCCCTGCTGATATGGTGCCACAGGTTGAAATTCTAACTTCAAGGAGCCACCTAAGCCATGTCGCCGCTGACTGCAGCGTGTGGATGCATCGGGACATGCAGTCACAGCAAGGCTGGGAGGTCATGTGGAGCAGGCTCAGCCTCCAGGCACCCCCTGTTCCATTACTTGAGGCACCATGTCCCCCCTGAGCAAGGCTCAGATACAGCTGCACCACGGTCCTTCCCTCAAATCTGCAAGGTCCAAATCAGCCCATGGTCCCCAACAGAGCACAGAGCCCAACTCAACCACAGCTGCAAACAGCCCCCAGGTGTCACTGCGGTGCTGCCCAGGGGTTCCCCAAGCCCTTAGTAGCAGAGTAGCCTCCCCGAGTCCTCCCAGACTCCACTGTACTCACTGTTCTGGCAATGCACTCCATCGTACCCCGCGGGGCATTTGCAGATATAGTCAGTGAAGACATCTCCCCGGTTTGGGACCAGCTGGCACTCACCATTGTTGTGGCAAGGATTGGGGTGGCAGGGGCCTGGGAAGGGGAAAAATGGCTGTAATACAGGCAGAGGTGGAGAATGAGAACATCCAGTGGGCTACTGCTCCCTGAAGACATTGCACACACAGCCCCAAGTGATGGAGGTCACTGCACCCCTGGTTGGATCTCCATTCTACATGTTCATCAGCAGGGCTGGACCCCAGAACCAGACCCTAGGGCCAGTGGTGCGGGGACATGATGAGGGCACAATGCCACACTGCAAGACTCCTGTTTTTCACGGAGCATCTCACCTTTCTCTGTCTCATTGCAGTCAATCCCAACATAGCCCTCAGGGCAGATGCAGAAGAAGGGGGTTTCATTAATCCCAGTTAGGCAGGTGCCCCCATTCTGACAGTGGTTCACTTCGCAGAAGTCACCTGGAATCAAAGCTATGTATCACTGTAAGTCATCTCAAAGGTGGTCATCCACCACAGCCCCATGGATGCACACAGAGGAATCCCCAAAGGATGCCACAGGGAGGGGAGCACCTGACAGGGGTTAGTGGGACCAGCTGCCAGTTCGCACATGGGACTGCCAGCATTTGAGTGGTGGCTGAGACCAGGAGTATGAGAGGACAGCCAGGACCTACTCTGCCCTGGTTTGGCACACTGAAAAAGGGGTTTAACACAGCTTATACGTCAAACCAAAGCCAGGGGAAACCCAGGTCTTTGGTGCATCAAATGTTTCCATTGCTCAGTTGGGAAGGTGGCCAGGCTGGGGCTCGCTCAGGCATAAGCAGGACAGGCTTATTCAAGGGAATGGAGCTGGTCCCATGGCTGGGTTTTGCTAATCACAGTCAGTACTCACAAGACTTAAAAAATCATCACAGGGGGAGCCCGCATGCCTTGGTTCTCAGATGCCAAAGACACACAAGGAGGAAACATAGGGTCCATCCACAATGCCTGCACTCTCTAAGGAGCAACTACTAGGCAGCCCCAGCCTACGAGCAGGTCCCCCTGACCAGCTGGTGGGGCTCTGCTGTCCTCCCTATGTGCCCATCCACCTCCAGCATCTCCCGCGGTATTTGGTTTACTTGGCAAGATGGTGGTAGCTGGAGGGGCTGCAGGAGCGGCTTTTGCAAGAAAACACCGTGGAGCTGCCCCCAGGCTGGGGACAGCCAGTCAGTCGTTGACCACTCCAAAAGAGACCCACTGCTGCCCAAAGCTAAGCCACCACAACACTGGTGTTGCTTCTGTGACGATATATGTAAGATAAGGTAAAAAAGTGCTGCACAGTAGCTGTGGGAGAGAGGAGTGAGAAAAACATGACAGAAACAGCCCTGCAGACCCCCTGGATAGAAAAAAAGGAGGTGAAGGTGCTCCAAGCATGGTAGCAAGGCCCTGCAGCCCATGGTGAGTACCATGGAAAAGCAGGTTGTCCCCCTGCAACCTACAGTTCAACTACAGTAAAGCGAGTTGTTCCCCTACAGCCCATGGTGGACCCCACTGTGAAACAACCTGTTCCTGATGAGCTGTACTCCATGGAAAGGACCCATGCTGGAGCAGCTCATGAAGAATTTCCGCCTATGGGAAGGACCCACACTGGATATTTTTCATCTTGTTTTCCCCCCCTTGTCCTGTTGAGGAGGGGGAGTGAGGGACCAGCTGGGTGGGAATCCAGCAGACTGTCGAGGTCAACTCCACTGCACCCATCAACCTTCTGCTCCCCACTGCAGCACTGAATCAGATTGTAAGAGTCAGGCTAAAATTCCTCCTATCCTTAATTTATTCTTGCCCCAAGAGCTCCAAAATGGCAACACTCTTCATAAACCAAGGCCAGATTCCAACAGATCTAGTTGAAAGCCTCAACAACTCCTCACCAAGTACTGGGACAGCACATCCCTTGATGCCAGGCTCTTCTTTGCCACTCTACAGTAGTCAGAGCAAGGGCTGAACTCAGGTGGAGACCCAGGAATAACACCCCTCACTACCTGCATGCCCTGGAGAAGGTGGAAATTAATGTGCTGTGGGCTCGCTGCCCGAACCCACGCCAAACAGCAGAGCTCTCATTAGCCTAAGCTACTACTCAGTGAGCTCCTACTCATTAAGTCTTTTAATAGCAGGGGTCCTTTGAGTTAATCCTACTCTTCCCGACACTCCGCATCTGCAGGGCACACGCTGGTGGCAAACAGTGGCTGCACTACATGAGGGTTTCCAAAAAGATGCTGTAGCTCCCTTAGCCCAGCCTCGGGAGGCAGAAAAACTTGGGCACCGGTTCAAGTCGCTGCCTGCGCTGCCCAGCCTGTTCTGCATGACCTCATGCTCCATCAATGCGCTGCCATGAGCTACAGCATGGGAGGAGAACGCTCCTGCTGATACGTGGGGATGCCTTTGCCCCACGCCCCTACGCAGGTCTCAGGCGCATCCAGCCGCCCCATCTCAAGGATCTTTCCCGGCAGCCGGCCAAGACCCCGGAGACAGAGCTGCTTCTGTTCAGCAGTGGGAGCCAGCTGCTTCCCTAGGCACAGAACGCCAAGGAACGTGTGCTTCCCAGCATCCGCACTGCCTGCGACTCAGGAGTGTCCGGGGCGGGACACAGCAGGAAAGGAGCAAGGGTTCCTCCTGGGGTTGGGACAGGAGGGGTCCCAGTTTTATACTTTTAATTATCCCACTGGACTCCTTTTTATCTCCTCCCAGGAATACTCCCTTCCAAGGTGGGTCTCACTAGCCAGCCCCCTGCCCAGCAACAAGGCACATGGGCCACATTTTCCACCGTGGCAAGTAGTTTGGATGCTCCTATTTCTCAGCTGCTTCAGCCCTGGTTTTGGAGAAGTTCAGTATCTCCATCCTCCCCACACACATTTTTCTCCAGTCAAGGACAGAACTATCACAGGCTGGACAGTCAGGAACCAAGGCAACAACGATCAGCCACCGCTTTTGGAAATGTTTGCTTATACGAACCCACAGGCTGGCTGGAAGGCAAAAATAACATCCTCCAAAAACTAGGGCGGCTCATTCCAGCAGGGCTGGGGGAGGTCAGGTCAAGCCTGTCTTGGGAGGGCAAAATGGGCACCTCTGCAGAGGGAGAGTGAGCAAAAACACGGCCTTCCTCGCTGCACATCCTCCTGCTGCCCTTTGTCCCCTGGCCCAGAGCCTGCATTTGGGCTTTGCTCCCCTTTTCCCTGGTCTCACCCACCCCTTTTGGAGTCAGTCACCCCAGGCATGACCCACAGGATGATGATGGAGCTACTTCTCCCCCGGGGTTCCCCTGGCCAAGCCAGCCCAGCGTGCTGTGCCAGGCGGTTCCAGGGAGGCTGTTTACCTCAGAGGCACGGTTATCTAAGCCTGAAAGCACGGGACAGCCCAGCTGAGCTATTCCCAGCTCGGGAGCAAGGACGGGACTGTGGGGGCTGCGCACCCTCTCACTCGCCACCCCTGCAGCCCATACATCACAGCCCTTGTCCTGTTGAGGAGGGGCCCAGATCCTCTCGCTCTGCACCCCGGATCCCCTACATCCTGGGCTCCCCTGCACCCCAGAACCCCTGCATCCTGGCTCCTCATCACACTGAGCTCTTAGGCATCCCTGATCCTTGGCACCGCAACTTCTCAGGCTCCCCGGCATCCCTGATGCCAAGCACTCTGGCTCCCCTGCCCTTCGGGTGCCTCTGCACCCCGGACCTCCCACACACTGGACAACCCTGCACCTGGATCCCACACATCCCCATCACCCCGGGCTCCCCGGCACCCTTAAACCTCATCTCCTCACTACCTCATGTTCCCCTGTACCCCAGACCCCCTGCACACCAGGTAACTCTGCACCTTGGATCCCCTGCACTCCAGAATCTCTGCACTCCACATCCCCTGCATCCTGGCTCCCCGGCACCCTGGACAACCCTGCACCCCGCATCCCCTGCGCTCCCGATTCCCCAGCACCCCGGGCTCCTCGGCACCCCGCACTCTGGACCTCCCGCACCCCCGCATCCCGGCACTCACCGGTCACCAGCACCAGCAGCGACACCCCAAACACCAGGGAGAGCAGCAGCCGCCACGACCTC
>VXBW01004057.1:95856-109501 GCA_013400375.1 Thinocorus orbignyianus | reverse complement strand
GCTCCGCCGCGGGACTCGGGGCGGGGAGTGACTCAGCCCGACCCGGCGCGGCCCCACGTGCTCCCCCGCCCGCCCCCGGGGCGGGGACTGGCACCGCCGAGCCGGCCGCGGGGTGACCCGGGGGTCCCGGCCACCCCCCCGCCTCCAGAGACCCCCCCTGCGCTGCGGGATGNGGGTGCGAGGGGGTACCCCAGCCAGCCCCGGATGTCTGCAGCAGGGGGGTGCAAGGTGTGAGGGGATACCCCAGCCACCCCAGGGTGCGGGGTGCAGGGTGCAGGGGGGTGCAGGGTGCGAGGGGGTACCCCAGACATCCCAGGGTGCAGGCAGCAGGGGAGTGCAGGGTGCAAGGGGATGCAAGGTGCGAGAGGGTACCACAGCCACCCAGGGGTGCAGGGTGCAGGTAACAAGGGGGTTACCCCAGCCACCCCACGGCAGGAGGGTGAGGGACAGGGCTGGGATTCGAGCCTGGTTAGCCGAAGATGCTTAATTAGCGGCCTGAACTGATGATGCTCTGGGTGCAAGGGATCCATCCGCTCACACAATGCCAGACCCTGGGCTCTTGGACTTCCTGAGCCTGGCAGTGCCCATGGCTCCCGGCCCTGGCTGGCAGGCAGAGGCGGGCAGAGCTGGAGCAGGATACACTAGGGGCTGCCAGAATTTGGCAGAAGGAAGAGCTGTTTTGCAGCACAAATCCCCTTTTTTCTCTCCCTCAGCGGGGTGAAAGCTGGAGAGGGCTTCCCCCCCACCGGGATGGGGCACACATTAGCACCCCACACCACCCTTGCCCCCAGCATGTAAGTGGCATGGGGTTTTCCCAAGCTCCTCCTCGCCAACATCAAGGAAAACAGCTTGCAGACAAGCCTGGTGTGCACAGGAAAGGGGCTGGGGGGGAAAAACAGCTCTGTGCCCAAAACACCACACCACTGATCTCTTGGTTCAGCCGCAAACAAACTCCTCTTCGAGCTGTGCCTGGCCCTCGAGGTCTGGAAGAGTCCAGCTGTGCTCTCGAGAGGAGCTGGTGCCATGTGGGGAGCTCTGCCCTGGAAGGCAGAAACTGTGGGGCTAAAGCATATTCAGGCTAAATCCATATTCAGCAGTAAACACTTGGGAAGAGGGTACAAGGAACTGCATGGTACAGGAAAGCTGAATCATTTGCCCTGGAAATCCACTCCGAAGCCCTCCTAAAGCTGATTTTAATCTCTTCTTGCAAAATTCTCCATTTCAGTATTAACCAACCCACCTCAGACAGTCCAACCGAGCATATTTACATGTTGACTCTGCCCGAGTGTTGCTACACTTTTGGCTTTGGCAACGCGGCCACCTCAGCCCGCTGCGAGCCGGGCAGCCAAGCCATGCACCATGCACTTTGACCCGTCTTTCCACCTGGTTTTCCATCCCCACTCCAGCATCCAACTACTGAGGTCAACCAGTGCCCATCAGAGTACCCAGACTGGGAGCAACACCCTGGGGACAGACCCCACTGGCAGGCCCAGCTGACCCGGCGTGACGGCAATTTGCTCGGCTCTTGGTGGTGTTGCCAGAGCGCCGGGGCATGAGGAACACAGGGAGCTGGCCACGTACGCCCACTCGGACCCATCACCCTTGCTGATGTTGTTTCCTTCAATTAATAGTAACACAAAGGAAGCTCCAGGCAGAGATTAACTCCAGCACAGCAAGAAACAGCAGCTGGGAAGAAGGGTGAGGACAAGGCACAGTACTTGCTTTCGAATAACCCTTCAGCCTCAGGGTAATTACTGCTGTGGTGTTCAGGGGAAAACAAGGTCAGGAGGAGGAGAGCACAGGGCAAGATTCCCAGGCCAGTGCACAAGCAACTAGGACAAGGGTGTTTGTTCTGCCTCTTGAGGGGCTGCTGCCAGGACTGGTCTCAAAGAGGATGCAAGACCCAGAGGGAGCTGCGGAAAAATCATCAGCCTCTAAAAACAGAAAGCAAAATATTTTCCTCCGGTCCCTGGGGGCACGGATGCCGATGTCCCAAGGAACATGCATGGGAAAGGATATTAAAAAATGAGTGGTGGAGGCCAGGCAGAATTATGCTCTCCATAGAGACAGGGCTTCCTGAAGGCACTTGTGGCTCTTGGAATGGAGACCCGCGATGGAGCAGGGGATCCCAATGAGAATCCAGAGTTGGGAAGAGCCTGTGCCAGCTGGAAGAGGGAAGCTCTGGCTATGGAAGACAAAGAGATAGGAGTAACCTGTCAAGGACAGAGCAGCAGCAAGGAATGGAGGCAGCCCCCACAGACGTACACCACACCCCAGGTTCATTCAGCCGCCAAGTTTTCACAAAGGATGGCTCTACTTGAAAGAGTTGGGTAGGTCGAAGGTCAGGCATAATTTCACTCCCTTCTGCAGGGATTACTTAGGCCTTGTTATAGCAGGATTTACCACTGGGTTTGGTTTCTTCTGCATGGAGATCTGCCAGGCTTTGCTGTGCCGTAACCCTTTCTGAGCTGTGCAGATAGCCAACATCCTGGTTCCCATAGCTGGGGTGATAAAGAAGAAAATAAGTGATGGGGTTGCATGTTTCTCTGATGAATTCTCTTTACTTCCAAGACTCTACAAAGGTGTTTTCCTGTTAAAGAGAGAGACAAACAATACACAGCCTGGGCCTTGCTTAAGCCTAAAGCCCCCATCTGCCATAAAACTGGCCAGGGTGCGTCTCACGACTGATGAGTTTGTGGTGATGACTCTGGTATCACCACAGTTTCATGTTCCTCCTGTCCACTCCCTCTCAGACACTCGCCTCTGACCCAAAGGACCTCTCCTACCACCATCAGATAGCAACGACACCCCGTAAACCTCAGCAAAATCCTGCTTAGCCCTTGCATGGATCTTTTTTTTTTTTGGGCAGCAGCCCCTATTGTTTCAGCTATCTGTTCTATAAAGAAGTTTACAGGCTTAGGTTTATCTCAAAAGAAAGGCAGCCATTACACCCTGAAGGGACTCCCCACCTGAAACGTTCCCACAACCTTCCCTGCAACACGGTTTTCTTCCCTCACCCCAGCATCAAGGGCCCAGAAAAACCCCTGGCAGAAGTAGCCAGCCCCATCCCTCTCAGGCACAGCTCTTTCCTAGCACCCAAAGTTGCGGCTCAGGCCACAGCACAGGTCCTGGGAAGGTTTCCTGCCCTGTGGGATCAACACCTCATCCTGCTACACGTGTAAGCCGCCCCGAGTGTGAAGGAGAAGCCATCCACAGCACCGACAGAGAGGATTAAGCCCCAGTCTGCTTCTAATCCCTCTAACGGGATAACCAAGTGCTCGGTGCCAGCATCTCTAACCTTCTGCAGCCCCAGCTGGCGTCCGTGCCTGCCAGTACATCTGCGCATGGTTTCCGACGGCTGCAGAAAACATCCACTGGCCGGGACAATCCTTGCATGTGGCTGGACTTCTCTGTTCGTTTTCTTAAGAGAAAAAAAAAAAAAAAAAAAGCTTTCCACACTCTCTGCCCTTTGTATTAAAAGGGCAACACCTTCTTTAAGCTCAGGCTTTATGTTTAGGGATGTTAATGTTTAGGTACCAGGAATTTCATGACTATCTGAGGAAACCTAGCTGCTGGAAATCCTGAGGGCACAGAAAGCTCTGCACAGCTACTGAGTGCCCTTCAGGGTATGTAAAACTTCATGATTTGTAAGGAAGAGGGCAATGAGCAGCACTGTCCCTCAGTTCTGCTTCATCCCCACTGCTGATCGCATCAGAGCTCCGATGAGATCCAAGCCAGTTTAACTTCAAGTCCTTTTCTCTAACCTCCATAAACAAGATTATATCCAGCTTAGAGCTGGGGTGTGTGTGGAAGGTGCTTAATATAAGTACCTTTATATAACCCCCTTCTCCAAATCAAAGTGCTCTGCAGTCTTTAAGGATTTATCTACGTGCATCTCCAACAGAAAAGGTGTTGCCTTCATCATCACTTAACAGATGGGAAACCAAGGGCTGGAGGGGCTCAAGGAGAAGACATGTCTGCCTTTATTTTGTCCCTCTACAAGGCAGGCACTCGGGTTTGGCCTCTTACACACATCTCCTCAGCGGCTGGTGGTAACCAAAAGGTCATTCATATCAGCTATAGGAGAAATAGCCCTGGGAGACAGCGGATGATGGATCAGCATCGACTACTGGCCAGGACTAAACCCCTGTGTGGTGATGGCTGTTCCCTGTGCTGCCTGTCTCAGAGGTCTCCTCAGGAAAGATGGAGCAGAGCCCACATCCCAGAGTCACCATGCCCCTCTCTAGCCTGTTGGTTGAAAGCACCCACCCAGTAATCGGAACTGACACTGTGGTATTCTGTGATGCACAATCGAAACCACTTATGGATTAGCAGCAGCAAGCAGCCTGACTGTGCCCAAGCAGCGAGCAGATCCCGTAGGCAGATAAGCTCTGGCTCTTTTGTTCTTTTTCAGGAAGCTCTTGGCAAGCTCCTGCCTTGACACAATGCACTAAATTGTGTATACTTGATAACTTTATCATCAAAGTTCTCCTGATAATCCAGGTTTCTGTGGCAAGGGACAGATCTTCATCCTGTTATCATGCTCGCAAGACCCCTCCTTACAAGCCATTGATTTGGTGCGTGTGCTTCTGGCATATGGTTGATGGAAGGTCCTCCAAGACTTGGAGGGCTCAAGGCAAGCTTGCAGCCTGATTAAACATCAGGGGCCTGATGGCACTAATACTATATGAATATGTAACAACACTAATGAACTCTAACGAGCTGGGCCACGGGGTTTGCAAGAAGCCCAGAACCTGTCTTACCGGCTGGTGAAGAAGAAGCAGTTTGCTCCTTACGGCACGTTCCCCTCCCACCCATCCGTGCTGGGGAGAGGCTCTGCCCAGACCAGGGCCTCATTAATGTGTGAAGTTGCCTTTTGATCTCTGTACCTCGGAGCATAATGAGAAGGTTTGAACTCTGCCCACCTCCCATCCTCTGTGCCTCCCACTGCTGCTGATCCCCCAGTGCCTGGCAGGCAAGGCCACAGCTCTGAGATTTATTTCTTCCTGAAAAGAGGCATATTTGGGGCGTTTTAAGACACGCTTCAGTAGCCACATCTATAGCTGGTTGTGGCAGGAAAGCACAGGTCCCAGCAAACCTCCCTGTCTCACACAGACTTGCAACCCCACAGGGACGTGCGGGCTGATCACACCTCCGCCACACCTCCTTCTTCCCTTGGTTTCTGCAGCCCAAAGTGGCTCTTGGAAGCTACCTAGAGCCAGTTGTGCCCCTGTGTGGGGAGGCTGGGGACTGCCAATGCAAGATAGTGGCTGCTGTAGGACCCCTGCTCTGGAGGCAAGCTCCTGGCTCCCAGTGCCTTCAGCTGGAGCTGCAGCAGGAGCTCCCGTGCTGGCAAAGAGCTACACATGCCCCCTGCCCCGAGACCTGTCAGAGCCTCCTCCAGTGATTACAAGCTGCTCTCCCATCCTGGACAGATCCTGCACCACCAGCACACCAGTTGAAGCTCCTTCTCCACCACTTCCTGCCCCTTGGGCTGCAAGCCTCCAGAGCCGCAGCGGAAACCGCAGCAGGAGCTCGTTTGGCACTGCGGTCCGTGTCCAGGAGAGCCAGCTCAGCTGCTCGGTTACTCCTCTCCCATGGCTCCTCCTTTCCTCAAAAGGAAATGAAAACAAGCTCCAAGCCAGACGTGTCCTCAGTGAAACCCATCTGTGAGAGCCACAGCAACCGCCTGATCGGGGCTGCTGCCTGGTCAGGGTGTCCAGACCCAGAATGGAGGAGCACATGTAGACAGCCCCACGGGGCAGCATGTACCCAAGGGGACACGAGGCCAGAGCAGGGGACACCACGGGACTGCCAGGGCAGCTGTGTCCTCTCCCAGCACTCTGCCTGGGGCCAGCAGTGTCTCAGCAGTGACAATAACTCCCAGGCAAGGAGCCAGCCGATAGCCCTGCACATCCACAGATGTCCCCACACAGTTTCCATACACACTGTTTGGAGTGGTGAAGACTCTCTCGTTAGCAGGTACGAGAGTGTCCTGGGGGGCAGGGGGATCCACCCATCCTCTGGCTGCTTCACAGATTTCCTCCAAAGGAGATGTCCTAGAGCTCAGTTTTGTAGAAGACTCTTGTAAAGACTCCCAAGTGTCTTTCCCACCCTGCTGGGAAGTTTATACTGATGTGGTTTTAAGACATCCATTTTGTTAGTCATACCCCATATGTCCTCTGCAATCACCCCTCCTTCTCAGTGGGATTTCCCATCACACCAATTACCTTCCCCAGTTTCCACCAGAGCTTTAATTATGGCATGAACCAATTTGCCTTCTGCCATCAACCCCCCACCAGGCATTTTCACATTACTGTTCCCTCTTGTCTCTTTCTCCTGCCCCACAGCCCAGCTGATACTGGATGCAAATCCCACCCCCTCTGCATCCTCCCAGTGGCTCTTGGAGGAGTTAAATGGCCCCAGCTCCAGTGCCAAGTACCCACTTGTCCCCAGCTGGCACTGGCCTGCTGCTCTGACAGCCCCAGCAGCAAAACCAGTGGCTCTTGCTGGAGGCATCCAAAGATACAGTGAGTGAAAACATGAGGACTCCATAGCTGCTCTTAGCTCCTAACAGGACTTTAAATCTCCCCAGAGTGTTCCCTTCGGTCCATATTCTGGGCCAAGTTTGGTTTTGCTACCTAGAGATGTTTCCTAGGGACCTATGGACACAGCCCCAGCACCTCCTTTGGTGCACATAGTGGGGCCCAGGCAGTTATTAGGGGCTTGGGTGGTAACCTCACCTGTCCAGTTTAGGATGCTCCCTCTCATTCCTGGCTATCCCACCTCTAGCTCAAGGCGAAAAACAGGAAGGAGGTCACCCTTATGGAGACCTGATGTGCAGTGCTGGCTTCACAGGCACACTACTGTATGGATGCTGCTCACCTAAAGGAACCCCAGAACCTCCCATGACCCAAAGGAAGGTGCAGTCCCTTTAGGGCAGCTGTGAAACGGGGCTCATTTGTGGTCTCCTTCCTTTGCAATGTCTGCACCTTCTTCTTTTTGGCAGGTTGTTTTCCGCAAGACCTAGGAAAGCAAGGAAACATCTACCTGTGCGTCCTTCTCTTCTAGCTACGCCTGCACCTTTGCCTGGCCCGCCGCAGGCAGGCAGGCAGAGCAGATTTGCCAGCAGTGAGGACAGTGACCCCGCAACCACAGCTTCAGGGTGGAGGGGCTGTGTTTGGCAGAGCACGTGCAGCCCCACGCAGGAGGCACGTTGGCCCTGGCTGCCTGCGGTTCGCTGGCAGGCTTTCCAGGGAGCAGCCAGCTGCTCAGAGAGCCGCTTGTTTGGGAGCGTGTCGTGGTTTTGCCCAGTCTTGCAGCTGCCTGTCAGCCGCTGTACAAACACAGGCCTGTCTCCTGTGCCCACCCCCCCACACCACTGCCTTTGCCTGTTCTCTCTCTCCTCAGCTCTGCTCTTCGCTGGGCCCAGGATTAGCCACGCTTCAGCTGGGTAAACAGGGGCTGATCCTGCCCCATCAGCCGACGGCTTTTCAGCCTCAGCTGCCAGAAGCAAGTAGGGCTCCTTGATTTTTCTCCCAAGCAAATCTCCTTTTTCATCACTCAGCAGGCCTGAAGCTCTTTATTGGACACAGCAGCCAATGTGATCCTCTCCGTTGTCTTCATCTTCTATTTTCTTTCTTTATTCTTCTATTCCCCAGTTTTGTTTCGCTCAGCTGCCTTATCTTCTGATCTGTTCCTCATTTTCCCACTCCTTTCCCCCCCTCCTGTCTCTCTCCCTTCTTTTTTGCTTTTCAGCCACCTGAGGAAAGCCACCTTTTCTGTATATCACCTCCTGGGTGCTAACTAATGAGCTAGATGGGGCTGATCTTTTAGTCTTAAAAAGCCTTGGAGGTTGTTAGTAACTACAGCCAGCACCTTGGTCTTCATCTCAGCTCAAAGGCAGCATTTCCTGCAAATTTTTACCTGCCTTTGAAGGGATGCTGGGCGGGGAGGGAGAAGGACACCCATTCCCTGCAGCACAGCACCCTCTAGCCTCCACCAGGGCAGCAGCTTGCTGCTGATCTGGAACGACAACCTCCATCACCACCATTCAGCCATGTGTCCTCCCAGTCCTGCACCACTTCCTACACATCCAGCCCTGTGTAACTCCTCCTGTGACACTACTGCCAAATCCATGGATGGATTCCATGGGAACTTCGAGGATCAGGATCCTAAAGTTGGTCTGTTCTGAGCAGATGTGTGGTAAATCAGACGTCACTTCCAAAAGGCTGAGACACCAGCTCAGTGTGGGGGAGCCTGTAGTCAGTCAAGGAGGTGTCAGCCTGGAGAAGTGATCATTACACAGTGTCAGCAGCACCTTTTTTTTTATTATTATTATTATTATTTCCTTCAACCCATACAATAATTTAACTCAATGGTGGTACGGGCAGGGTTTTCAAAAGGGTAGTGCCGCTCCTGCAAAGCCAGGTGAGGTCAGCTAGAGGAATGGTGTGGGGTTAGTGATGGCTATAGCGCTGCAGTTGCTGTGTTTTCTTGGGGGGCTGTTCTACAGCCTGCCAGGTCACTGTGTGTGGAAGAGGGTGGTCACCCCCAGCTCGCTGCTGGACGTGGCAGCAGACCTTCCCCGCTTGGCTGTCACTGCTCCGGGAAAGCATCCAGCAGATGGGGATGCTCTGGCTTACCCCTTCATACCAGCCATCCCACTGCTCCTTGCTGCCTCCTCCCCACATGCCTACCCCCCAAACCACACTCCTATGGTTCCCACCAGCCTCATCCGCAACCCACCCCCTTGCACCAGAACCAAGATTGTTTCCTCTCTCGCTTTCCCTCTATGCCTCCAGGAAACAGAGCTCTGGCTCTCTGCTCCCAAACACCATCACCCTTTCCCCCTAATCCCAACCATAACCATTTCCTTTGTACTCACCCTCATCCAAACACAGTTCTGTGCTCCCTACCTCTCAGATGTATCCCGATTCTGACTATTTTGGCAGGAGGCAATAGTTTCCACCTCCACTCACTTTATTTCCATAAATATTGCTCTCTAGGAAGAGCCTCTTCCCCATTCCTTAGGCAATACTAACATCTGGATTTTTACAGGGGGTTTATAATCCCACTGTTTGGTTCACTAAGCATTTCAGTTTGCAAGACTGGAACTTACTCTCCTCTATGGCAATTCAATTATATCACAACTTTTCTAGAGAAAGTATTTCACAAGCAGCCACTGGAAAAAAATGTGGCTTTAGCAGTCTCCCTCCCTGGCTTTTTGAGGCTGGATAATCATAGTCTTTCCAAACTCCAACCTCAGGAACACAGTATAACAGCAAATGTCAGGCAGACCACTCAGAATTAAACAGAAGACAGTCTCCTTTATTCAGTATGACATCTTGGAAACACTCCAAGAGAAGCTCATACATCCTCCTGGCTTTACTACATTCATTTGGTCCAATACATCCTGCTTTCCCCCAGAGATTCCTCCTCTCGCTGCCAGGTATCTGCTGCTCTCATGCAGCCTCCTCTGCACGTAACCCTCTTGCTTGTGCAGATGGATTTAGGGACAGGTGCCACACCAAAGCACCACTAAGCACCTGCAGCTGTGTCTTGTTTTATCAAAATGTGAGACAAAGGGACAGAAATGCTTCTGAAATGGCCCTGAGCGAACAGGAGGTAGCTGTTGTTGGGAACGGGTCTGCTTAGCCTGGCAGCTTTTGGTGCAAGGGGTAGGAATTTTGTCTAACTGGACTCCCCGGGAAATTCAGGAGTGTTGTGGCATGGATTCATCTCAGGGAGATACAGATGGATCCTTACCCTAGAGCATCGAGGCTGGTTGTGGGAGCCAGGCATTGTTTGAGTGTCATGGAGCATCCAGAAGCAGGACCAGCAGCAGTGCTGATGCCGGGGAGGAGTTCTAAAAAACCTCTTCCTCCAGCCAGCAGCTGTGGCTGGACATGGGGTAAAATGAGTGAGCTGGCTGTCAGGAATTTGTGGACAGAAGTGGTGGAGCACAGCCTGGTAAAGGGCTCAGCTCAGTGGCATTTCTCTTCTGTCCTAAAGAATTTGGGAATACAATAGCCTATCTGCTCCGAAATGAACAGTGATGTTTCCCGTATTAGCAGTCAGAGCCCTCTTGGCTTGGTAGAAAAATAAGGAGGGGGGCAAGAGGCAGAAAATCTCTAGCAACAGGCCAGCAGAAGAAATGCCTTTGGCCATAAGAAGCCTCTGGTCTACAGGGCAGAAAAAGGTGGACAGCAGTAGCCCTGTAGGGCTGAGGTTAGTCAGTAAGTGCTATAATTAGGAAATAAATAGCGTGCTAAATAAACCCTGAGCAGAAGCTTTTGAGGAGGGTGACAGAGCTGGAAGTTGGCAAGGAGCAGCTGAACGAGAATGCGATGGAAAAGTACTGAGCAGGTGGGCCACGTGCCACCTCCCCATCTCCGGTTTGTATGATGCAGCCGTTCTCCCATCCCTGGCACTTGTCTCCTTACGTTGTCAGCTCCTCAGGACAGAGGCTGGTCTATTTAGAGATCTGCAAAGTGCCCATTACGCTTTTAGACACCATTTTCAGAAAATATGTAAGAGTCCAAAGAGCACTGTGCATCGAGATCCAACAGGCTCTCAAGCAGCACAGCTCTGCAGCCTGCGAGCCAGTGCCTCGCTGACACCGCAGGGAAGGCAGAGCTGGAGATGAGGAAAAAGCACTGCCTCTATTTCCATCTGCAAAGCTTTTTTGTGCTCACATGTCACTGACAGGCACTTAGCTTATTTTCAGCTGGCAATCAAACCCCGTCATAAGAGATGTTTTCCTTTTTGCTCCTGCTGCACTGGCAGAGATCAGTGCCCCGATATTTCCTCCAGCAAAAAGGTTTCCTCAGAGTTGCAAAGTCCCCGGGAATCCTTCAGCACATGGCAAGTTTGCTGAGCAGGAAAAAAAGCTGGGCCAGGGGAAATGAAGCAGAAAATAGTCCGAGTTCCTTGTGACAGCAACAGCCAAAAGAGAGAGGGATGTGAAGAACAAAAGGTGACTGTCACCACGGTGTTGTATGGGGGTGTCTCAGGCTGGCTCAGCACCACACTGAGTTCTCTCTGCCTGGTACCTTTCCAGCTGCTGGGTTTAAATAGACGAAATTGTCCTCGGGCTTTTTTTGGCCTCATTGTACAGAGGTAAGCGCCTGCCCAAACACAAAGCAAAGCTGTGTGTCCTTCCGGCACCCACAGCTCCCAGCATGTACATTTGACCTCTTTTGCAGTAGCCACACTACTCAAAAAGGAAACCTCCTGCCCCCGAAGCATGAGGGTGTTCCTGGACACCCCCAGCCCACTCCTCTGCAGGAACATCAGACAGAAGCACCTGCTGGGATAGAGCTGCCAATCCCTCCCTACGAGGCTGGGAATGAAGCTCGACTCTTCCCAGCACCCTTCCTTCGCGGGATGGTTCGGGCTGCTTGCTCAGATGGCATTTCCTGAGCATGAGCTGTTCGTTGTGCGTGGTACCAACTCCCTGCTGGCTGCCGGCCAGAGCCCTCCACCTCTGAGCTGCACACACAGACCTCTGCTCCCAGTGCCATCCAGCCTCACGGTGCTCACCACCACACCACCTCGGCCGCAGAGACATCAGCTCCCCACATGCACAGGGAGAGGGCAGCTTTCCCGATGAGCCACGGCTGTTTTGACAGCCCAAAGCCAGGTTTGCATCCACCAAATACTCACTGGCTCCCAGCCATCTCTGCTCCCACACCAGAAAGCGCAGCTGGAACCCTCCAATATTGCCCAGCCCAAAACGCCGACTGACTTCATACCTGTTCCTCCTTCCCTTTCTGGAGGCACAGCATCTTTTCCACCACATCCCTTCTTCTTGCAATAAGCACAGATGAGGAGTTTGGCTCCCACTGCCAGAGCCACCTGTGAATTTGTGCTGCCACCTCTGCAGCATTAGTCCCCCCCGGGTTCTCAGCTCTCACTCCTCAATGATGCACCCCTGGTATAAAAGACTGCCCTGTACTTTACTTCTCCTCAGCAAGAAGCAGACAGCTAAGAGTTTGGCTTGCCTTGTGATGGTGTACTTAAGAGAGCTCTGTTTTCATAGCTGAGCTTCTCTCAGGTTGGAGAAATCTCAAACAGCCTGGGGGATCTGAAGCAAAAGCCTTGCCTGGAGACTCAGCTCCACTTCGGTGGTGTGTTTTCATGGCCGGATCCATTGCAAGGAGCCAAGGTACACATGGAATCAATTGGACTGCAATTTTCTGTAATCAAATTCAAACACATTCTTCAAATACTTAGTTAAGAGGCTGATACCGGAAGTTTATCTGCTAAGCCTATCTCATAGCTTGATCACAAGCATAACTCAGGTGCCTTCAGACACACGAAACCTCAGCCCAGCTAAGTCGCTGACAAGTTTAGCAACCACCACAAACCCTGGATATCTTTACAAGGTTAATTAAAAGCTGGAGATAAGCAATCCAGCTCCCGCCTGAGCGGTGCGGGATCACATCGGTACCGAGCGAGAAGAGCTCACCGTGGGGCTGCGGCTGTCTCGCCTCTGCCACCATCATTTCAGCGGTCCCCTCCCCACCCTTCCCCAGAGCTCCCTGCTTCACCATGACTCAGTCTGTAGCACTTAGTCATCTCTCCACATCCATAACTCTCTGGAAAATGTGACTTGCTCCTTGAGAGCTTTTGCTACGTAGGAAGCTCCAACTCCCAGTAAACAGAGGAAACAAAATGTCTGAAATCAGGGAAAGGATTTTTCCATCCGGTTATATAAAGCAACCATTACCATAGCTAGGAACAGTTGATGTTACTAGCAGTGTAACTTGTGGGTCTTTTGGGAGGCCACAAGAAAGCCAAGTTTATAAACATCGCATTGCAGACATTTTTTATTTTATTACTTGTTTTCTTTCTGTGCCTTCCAGATGAGATCCTCTGTCTGCCTCCAGGCAGAATTTGCTGTCCCCATCACACATTGCATTTGATGGGAGGCATCCAGGCAGGCACTCCAGAGCCTTTGAGGGGCTGGGAGAAGACCCCTTGGCTCCTGCCTGTAAGGGCCAAGAGGTGGTCCCACCTTGCACTGTGGCGCCACAGTTGCCACCGGGAGGTGGCCTGGGGGCCCAGGGGAAGCAAAACCTGCCTGCTGAACCATTTTTAAGACTCCAAGACATCATTCCTAGATGAATTTTAATTGCAACATAGCAGTACACGACCAGTATTCAACACCTGCGTACTCTTAGATGGATTATGAAGAGTTTGTACCAGTCTGGAGAGGCTTGTGGCCCACCAGGACCACCAAGCTGCACATCACTGAGGGGTGAACATGCGCCCCCGCTGGAGGGGCTCCCCTGGCTGCCTCCCCCCTGGGGCAGGGGTGTTGGCTCCGGTGGCAGGATGCGGCTGGTGCTTCACCCTCGCCTCAAGCCCCGTCAGGCTTCCCCAGGCCACACCAGGCCTCCTCAGGCCTCCCCCCGCCCTGCAGTGACGCCTCTCTGTCATGGCGCCGGCAGCCTCGGCTACCCACAGCAGCCGGCAGCCCCGCCCCGTCCCGCCCGCGGCCGCCAATCACCGCCCCCCATCTGACTGACAGGTACCTAAGCCAACGGAACAGCGCCGTCCCGCCCTACTGCCGCTCCGCTGGCCAATAGCGACCGCGCAGCCCGCTCCCGCCCTCATCCTGCCTCCCGGCCAATCCGCG
>VXBW01004057.1:45875-95560 GCA_013400375.1 Thinocorus orbignyianus | reverse complement strand
GTGCCCCTCAGGCTCCCCCTGCCCGCTCAGCGGCCTTCTTCCCATTGGAACACCCAGGCTTGGGTGTTTATTTCCCGGGGTGGCCCTACGGTGGGGCTGGGCTGGGCCTGACTGTGGTGGTCTTAGGTCCAGTGTCTGCCCGGTGCCACTCGGTTGGGTTCTTGCTGGGGCTGAAGGGCTGCAGAGATGGGGTGATGGCGGTGAGGGCCTTCCCCTTGGCTCCCCTGAGGTGTGAGGTCGTGTGGGGTGAGAAGGGCAGCGGTGTGAAGGCGTTCTGTGCTGGCAGGGGGTGAAGGCTGAGGTGGGAAGCTGCGTGGAGCCCAGCGCAGTCCTGAGGGGATGATGCTTGGGTGAGTTAGAGCCAGGTGAGTTCTGGTTGGCGCCTGCCAGGTTACACTGCTCCCCTGAAATGAGGCTCTTCTCTGTTACTCATGCTCCCAGGTCCTGGCACTGCTGCTAGCGTTTTGCAACAACTTGAGACTTCCTTTTGTTGATGCTTGTTAGCCTGAGTGACAGGATGCTGTCCACTCCATTTCACAGCTTCACGTATAAGGTGTGATTTACTCCCATACAGGATGGGTAGATGTATCTATCGCAGTGGATGTGTGACAGCTGGTGAAATCCCTCACCTGACACTAACTCTTTTAAAGAGGTATGTTAGCAGCAGCTTTATTCCCAAAGGTTATGGCTGGAGGGACAGCATTCTGTACTTGCGTTCTCAGAGAATACATAACAGCTTCCTCTTATTGTCGATGTACACTTGTTACTGGTGTGGTAAGTACTAAAAATTCCTGTCTGCCTCTTACAGATTACTGTTCAGCTTCCACAGCACTGGGGACTGCTTCTGTAACAAATATTTGTGGCTTATTAATCAGCTGACTGGTACAGTGTGTTCATCTTGCATATTTTGTTTATCAATGATTATCATGGCCTGCCATGTTTGTAATACTGCTTAGGTTGACGTGTTCTTGACCCCACTGATATGGTGTTCATAGAACGCATGGTTCAGCCATTTGTGTTTGGGATGTCTCATTTTCAGACCTTTTGTGATAATGTTTATTTCCTGTCCAGGGAGTTGTGTTATTGACAACTAGTCTTTAGTTGTTCTGTTGTTATCTGTTCTTGGTTTGTCTGTTTGCCTTCTTACCTCCATGCTTGCATAGCTCTCAAAGTTTGACTAAATTCTCTTGTTTCTTCTTGGAATGATGGATACCTTTATTATTATTCTAGCCATTGTTTATTTCAGTCTCAAAGTCAAGAGTGAGAACAGGAAGGCTATTTAAAAGGTTCTTCTATTCTCTTGCCTTATTCTTAAAAATAGTTATATTTCATCTTTTGCAAGAGAGGTCTTTTCTGTTACTGCATGAATTAGCTGTGTGGAGGATGAGGCTGACCTAAGATTGTGCCTCTTCTACTGGTGGAAAACATGGAGGTTGGGGATAAAAGCTTCCATCTTGCGAAACTGTTTCTGAAGAAGTTAAACTTAAGAATTAATTTGTTCTACTCTTCTTGTAAAAGCTATATTTTTCTATTCGGGGAAGGAATAGCAGCTTAGGTTTTAAATGTTTCATAAAGCTGCATTATTAAACTTGTCATGTGAAAACCCAGAGATTAACATACTGAAATAGTCGCTGCTCTGGGATGTGGTATTGGGAAGGAAAGCTGTCAGAATAACATCATTTGTCCCTGACACAGGCGTATGGAGAGGCTTCCCAAATCTATCAGGTTCCAAGTGTACTTTTAGTAGTTTGATGTACTGTAGAAGACAGTATCTTTAGAGCAGTGATTCCAACCTTCTGTAGTTGCAGTTTAACCTCACACGATGATGGAAATATCCTGGGTGCTGCTGAACTCGCAAAGTGCTGTTACTCCCCATTCTTGCTTTGTATCTCCAGCCTCATTATCCTTATTTTCATACTGCCAGCTCTGGAGTTGCCACAACTTGGATTAATTTAATAAAATAAAAACCCCAGTAGATGTGTAGGTGCTGGGGTTTTTGGTGTTTGTAATTCCTGTTGAGAGGTGCAGACAACAGCCTGAAACTGCTGTCTTGGGATTTTTCAGCAAAAGTCTTAATCCTTGTAGTTCTGCTAATATATTGGAGTCTTCTACACTTTTTGAGATTCTCTGCAAGATCTTATTTCATGGTGCAGTATGGCTCTGAATTGTTGTTCTTAATGTGTACTTTACAGATCAACTGAACTTCTGTGCAAGTATTTACCCTTCTTTGGCCTAAATAGCGTGCAAAGATAAGCTTATATGCCTTTTAAAAACAACAAAAAACTGATCAAACTCAGCTGTTTGAATTCAGTACCAAACAATCAATTTGATTTCAATGTGCAAGGGCATTCTGTCCTTCTTACAGAGAAGCAAAGTCCTGCTTCCCTAACACGTGTGGGTGGCAATGATGCTAACCTAGCCAGGCAGCTACCTTAACTTCTTTTAGCTCTAGGAAGCCTTGTGTGCCCAAGGGCTTGTCTTTTTGCCACCTATATCAGTTGACTTAATAATAAGGATATCTGACTGCTAGCCTTACCCTGTCAGCAGCAGGGGTTCAAAATGCTTTGTAAAGCAGTTCTGTACAAACCAGGTCCTTGAAACATCTTTGTGCTTGTGCTCCGTTAGAGGTAAGGGCAGTAGAAGGAAGTATCATACTTTGCCACATACAGAAGATTTTCATCTGTATCTCTAGATTGATCAGAAAGTGCAGTTGTCTACCACTTACTCTGCTGTTGAGAAATACTTGAGGTTCAGTCTGACTGAAAGAAATGGCAGTGTCAACTTCCTGAGGACTGAGCTCCTGCAAACACCAAACCCTTCTGAAACTTCCAGTGTACTAGTTGCAAATAATTGAGCTACAGCCCCATTCAGGGCATTGAGGACTCAAACAGCGTAATATGGGTCTCTCACAGAAAGAGTCAGCTTGGACAAGTGACTGGCTGCTGTTTAACAATCTGTCCTGCTTCTAAACTAATTTACAACTTGAAAGGTGTTTTTGCATAGAGGTGCAGGTTCCAGAAAAATTCTGCTGAGGGTGTTCAATCCTGGCCATCCATTAACTGGAACACCCAGTTTTGTGAAGTGTTGGTTGGGCATATGTGAATGTGAAAGATTGTACTAAGTAAAATAAGCCGATGCAGAGCCAGTTACAGTGAACATTCTTGTAAGAGGTGAGGAGAAAATGTCCTAAGATGTGCCTGTAATATCCCTAACCGCCCACCTAGATGCAGCAGGAGAGTGGGCCATGTAGTTCTTCAAATTTTGATTTTTTGGTGACTGCTGTAGTGCTTGAAAACCTTTGTTTTAATCGGCATTTGCTAAAACTTGAGTATTCTGCAGTAATGGTAGCTGTGTGTTGGTCAGGTCCTGTTTCTTTGTATTAGGTTCTCTTGTCTTGAAATGTTGTTGCTATATTTTTAATGTAATCATGGGAGTTAAACTTCTCTAGCGTGAGCCTTCTGTCATGGACAGGCTCTGAGAGAATGACTCTGCAGATCTTCTGTACTGCTGTGGAGCAGAGCTGCTTGTTAGGGGAATAAAAACACATAAGGTGTTTGAAGACCTTAAAGTGCCACCTCAGCTTTTGATCATGTCCATATCTGGATGTTTTCAGACTGCTTGAGCCCAGCTGGTCTTGAATAAAGTTCTCTTGGCTCTCTGAATGTGTGCTTTGGTGATAGAAGGTCTTTCCCTGCTGTGCAGCCAGTCTGGTGTGAAGCATCCTCCCCACTTACTCAGCTGTGTACTCTGTAGCTGAACAAACAGCTGTGACGTGCTTGGACTTTGGGCTGCTCCTCTGATGTGTACACCTGAGCTCTGAGACTGGTGATGGAGAGGTTGGAGTCTGAGGGTCAACGCGGCTTTAACGGTGTGAGACTGCATTTCAAAATATAGTGAAGAAATAGACTCCTTCAGGGGGGTTAATCTGTAATGCAGTTTGTGTTAGCTCACTTATCATTAGCACCAAGCCACAGATAGCTGTTCCCTCAACTACTGAGCATGGATTGTTGAGTTGTTTGCGGAATATTCATTGAACTTTTCCCCTTGAGCTTAAGGGTACCTGTTGGCACACAGTTATGTGGTAGGCGAGCGGCATCTGCTGATGCTGTAAGATGGTGGAAAGGCGTTAGCCAGGATTTGTTTTCTTTTGGTATCTAAAAGTAAGCTTGACCTCTTCTACAGGGAGCTGAAGTTCTGTCCTGCAGTTTCACGAGGCAGTGGTTAGCCATGACAAAGTCCCAAGTCTCTGCAGTAATCAAATAATTACGTTTGCTTAAATAATATGAGCCTTTCCTTTATGATAAGACGCAATTAACTGATTTCTGTGGAGTCATACAAGCCTTGCCTTGTTCCTAGTTAATATTGTATATCAGGTGTGTGCAATAAACGCTAATGCAGTGTTTCTTCAATCCATCTGTGACAAACAGGAACCAGATAGTGACATACAGGGAGTCTACATACCAACCTTCTTGGATAATATACAAAAACTTCCTGTCATGCAGTAGAACCATTTTGAGTAGTTAAAATAATATTGTGAAGAAACAAAAGCGGTTCCTGTAAGTTGGAAGGAAGTGAGATTCAAGGTTTAGTTGACTAATTCAGCCTTCTTGGGGAAGTGAAAGACCTAAAGAGTCTTTGTCTCTGTAGAATGATTCTTGGGTGCTTTCTCAAGTAACCTACCTTGGCATGTATACTTAGTCCTCTTTGGCGCTTGGCTTCTGCTCTGGTGGTGTAGGATATCTCAAAGTGAAAAAAGGAGAAAAAGCTCCAGTTGAGGACACCTGTCTTTCTGACTGTGCTCACGCTACCTCATGCTATGAACTTTGTCCCTGTAACCTCAGAGTACCTCTAAATTCAGTATCTGAGCCAAGTAATGCATCTGATGGAAAGGTCAGACTTCAATGAAGGCACCAGCCAAGAAATTCTTGTCAGAACATGGTGTAAACAGAACCCGCTGCTTTGTATACTTACTGACCAGCCAGATCCTGGCCTGGGTGCTGGCTCTGGCACAGGGCAGAGGGATTTGCACCAATGACTTCTGTGTGCTATCCAAGTAATGTTCTTTTAAGCAGCCTTGTGATGGGACATGTCACTGTGCCCTCTTTATTTGGAGATAAAAATCTGTCAGATGTTTGACAACAAAACTGTGGTGGTCTTTGTCAGATATCCTGATGACTCTGGTGAGGACTACGCTGTATCTCTCGTGACCACATCTCCTGAAAATCTAAGCTTAAGCAATTGCAGTGCTCAGCTAATTCTTAATTATGCTCTCTACGCTTTGAGGTCTGAGACTTTAATTGACTGTTTTAAATGGCCAGAAGTACCAAGCGGTACATCAAGATGATCTCAGCATTTGCTTCTGACGTATTTATTTCTGAGCTACCACTGAAGATAATAGGTGGTTCTGCATGGGGTAAGTTTGGTTAGATGCCAGTCCCAAAATAAGCACTGTGATGCCTTGCTTTGTGTGCCTAAACTGATGAGGCACAGTACTGGTGTGGCCCTAAAATACTTGTCTCTATAGTTCTTTGGAGACCTTAAAGTAGCAGTTTAAGCTTAACACTTTTTTTCTGTAAAAATGAGAGCATCTTTTACACCAAAAGTGTTGGATAGAAGGCAGGATACAGGACAGTGCAATACAACTTGAGGTTTTTCTGTGATTCCTATTGCACAGATTCTTGTACTCATTGCTTGTGTGACCTTGGACTGTCCTCCAATGCTTTACAAAACCTTAATCTGTCAGCCTTTCCTATCAGTCACATTGCTTCAGAATCTTTCCTAGGGATATATATTGCATATGTACGTTTTTTTCATCTGGATGATCTCTAAATACTTTCTTCTATATTTTGGCCATTGAGAGATCAGCTGTGATTCTTCTTGTACACTTCCTGGGGTGAGATTTTAATCAAATGGCATAAAGCATTTAATCCCTGGAAGTGTTCAAGGCCAGGCTGGATGGGGCTTTGAGCAACCTGGTCTAGTGGGAGGTGTCCCTGCCCATGGCAGGGGGGTTGGAACTCATCTTTAAGGTCCCTTCTAGCTCTAGCCATTCTATGATTCTAAAACTCAGCTTTGTTTAAAAACTTTTGTAGCACTCTGATGTTCCACCCTTTCCTTGATTAAGTTCCCTTCTTCATAATGAGACCGGGTAGTGACAGGCCTGTAACTTCAGGTTTTGCAGCTTGTCTTTCAGAAGAGGCATTAACTTTGGCTGATATTAAAAATTATTAATTTCCTGGAAGTATTCCTTAAAGAACTAACTTCAGTGAAACCATCTTCCTTCTACACCTTTCAAAGAGGGGACACACACACCTCCCTCCCCCAACTTTATTTCTGATGTGAATCTGCCTAGGTACAGCTCTTTAGGGGGGCAGTATTTTTCTCTTATTTTCGGAGTTTTATCCCCCAAGCAGGCACTACAAAAAAGTTAAACTAGTCCAGGAAATGTTTGATAAGTTAGCTAACAAAATCTGCTTAGTCTGTCTAGGAACTGGCTCTTCTGAATCTTAGTGGGGAAGGAAGGATATTATACTACTGGGTAGAAGCTGTGAAAGGATGGGAAAGAGGATTTAAAATGCTTTCAGTGTTGGCTTGGTATCATCCAGTGTTTTGGTGTCCGGCTGAGCTCTGAAAGGTCCACTCAGACAGAACTCTGATTGGTGGGAGGGCATCTAGGAAGCTTGTGTGTCAAACTCCCATTCCTGGAAACAGGATTCCTTCAAGGTTCTTCAGTGAACATAACAGAGCATAAATATCTTGCTAGTGGAGCCCCTTTTAAAGAGACTGCTTTTACTCTTGTCTTTTAGCAGTTCCATACAGCTGCATTTTCACTTTAGCCCAGAGCATTTCTAATGCTTCAGTGAAATGAGTCTCCCAGGCTTTCAGATGCTCACTAAAAGGCCCGAGGAAGTACCCTGTGGGAGTGGCTTCCTTTNAGAGTCTCCTCCCCCCAGGCAAGCCACAACAGAAATGTGTACAGGTCTCAGTGAAGTCATGACTGACAATAAATCCTACTCTACAAGTAAAGATCTTGGTGATGGCTTTCCCAAAACCTAGTGTCTTTGAAAGGATACATAAGGAATATGCTGTAGCTCTACCAGCTTTTGTTGTAGTTGTTTCAATTTCTGTCTGAAAAGGGGAAACATGGGTTGTTTTTTTTCCTTGTGCTTGCACAGGTGAGGTGCACTCCATTAACAGCAGTGCTGAAGTGTTTTCTGTAACATGATTTTCAGCTTCTTGCTCTGTCATGAAAGGACAAATGAAAAGACTCCATAAATCTAGCACTTGCCCTCCAGTGACTGATTTTGAAGTTACTCCTCAGTCACAGATGGGACTTTGATAGTATTTTCAAGAAATACTCTTGTCTTTGGGGCTGTTATGCCTTTAAGTGGTTATTTAAAAAAAAAAAAAAAAGTGTACTTAAAGTGCTTCAAAATAACATCCTTGGCCTGGAGAGCTTCAGTTTCTTTGTTTTCCTTGATGTGGATTTGAAACCTTGTGATGGATGAGAAGGCAGCCTTGATTGCTCCCAGTGATCTACTTAGTGCCTCTCACTAATTTTGTCTAGCCTGCTAAAAGTGAATCTAGTGTTTTGTATACAGAAAAGGACAAATGTTTATCTGTTTATATTAATGCTGACCCATTTAGAAGAGATTCTAGATTAAAATTTGGCTGGCTGAACACTGTGGTTATCTGTCCTTTTTTTTTTTGTAAACAGGCAAGTTTATTGGGTCAATGCAAAAGAAGGTTTAACAAAACACAAGCAAGGTGACCTCACCCCTGCTCATAAATAGGGAGGCATTTGTCCTGTGTGATTAGTGGCAGAGCTCTCAAATCCGTTTTGGTAAGCTAAACACGTAAAACTGGAGCAGAGCACTCTGGCTCAACCCCTGCAAATCCGCCCTGACTGGAACAGCTCTGTTTAGGTCTTCAAAAATACCAGGCTCCTGAGGAAGGCACTGAAGTGTCACAGCTGGATCCATAGGGCATAGAGTTTACCAGTCTGGCCTTCTTGGACTAGACCCACTGCTTAGTTAATCACTGCAGACAGCTGTGCAACTGCAACAGCAGTGCCAGCTTTGTGTTAGCTGTGCACGGGCTGGTCTGAGCTTTTAGGTGACAACCCTGACAAATATGTGAACCTCTAGCACGTGTTTGAAGTGTGTATGTTCAGTGAATTTGTATTTAGACTGTTGAAGGGGGTGGGAAATAATATTCTCAAGTGTCAAAGCATAATTCTGCCTACCAATAGCTGTTTTTTCTGAAAAACTCCAAGCTACTGTGCTTTTTTTTTAAGGCAGTGACAGACAAAAACTGGATATAGAAGCATCAGGAAGATATGGTATGTGTGTAATCTGAAGATCATGTGGGAGAGAAGACTCAGTGAGATACAGCTTAGTTGGATCAGTTATACTGAGTCACTAGTACAAAATGCTAATGACTAATCATGCCTAGTTTTATTTTTAACAAATTCACTAATGCTGTGAAAGCTGTAAACAGCAAACTATCTTAGAATCCAGGATGCAGGAATCTTGGGTAACTTTTTTATCAGTTTCTCTGTTAACTTTCTAAATAAAACAAGGAGGGGAAGGTGGCAACAGAAGAACTTCTGGGAGATTTAGCTGGGCAAGTTTTAATCAGGCATCTGATTGTCCTTGAGTCAGCAGTTATTCAGAAACTCGATCCACTCTTCTACTGATTGTAACTTTCCTGGAGAAGCTGTTTCTGTAGTTTGCCTTATCTCCTATGCAGTTGGTATTAGTATTGGTGAAAGTCTACCACGTGTAGAGGTGAGCTAATGTACTACAGCTGAACGTTGTACTTGAAATCTTCATTGAGATGTGATGCCAATGTGATCTTCTGATTAGAAGAATAACTGGCTTTTTGTAGCCTGCTTCTCTCCCTGCTACTCAAGATCAGAAAATAAAAGCTTCAGAGCTGTCTGATATTAAGCGTCTCTGCTTCCTTCACCCTCTGTTCTTCTGCAATACAGACAGTTATGGGGGCTGAAACTTGTAGCTTTCCAGCACCCAGTTAATCAATAGCTGACGTCAGACTTGTTTTCCTCCAAAGGATTTTGGTGTAGCTGTACTGAGTACAGAAAGTACTTCAGAGGTTTTTGCCTTCCTGCTAGGAAGACGATTAAGGCTTTGGTTGGCCTGTTGGTGGTGCGAGTTGGAAGAAGTAGCTGTGGTAGAGAGTAAACTGTTCCGGAGCTTTTTCCTGGAAGCTCCAATTCCCCATTGCTTTGCTGTGCCCGTGGGGAATCCAGTTCTAATTGTAAATAGCACTTAGCTTTAGGCCTGTAACCATAAAAATGTATCTCTCTGTTATTGGCATCATCAAATTCTTGTAACAAGCCTTGGTACATGTGCTCTACTGTTAATTAGGTGGCTGTGTCTGAGCCTCCTGGTGCCTCTCACCATCTTGAAGAGTGATATGTTGTAACTTCTCAAAAAAGCAAGTGTGGGAACAAGCAGAGACTGTTTATGAGCTTCCATCTGTAGGGGAGAGCTGCCTTGCTAAGCCTGAGTAAAAGTAGCAGGAAATTTTTCAGGCTGCCTTCACACTTCAGTAACAGTGTAGATACTGCACAAAGTTGAGAAGAACAGTAGCCTTTCACTTCTAGGCTTTTAAATAGGAAGAGATTTGAGTAGTGCTTGCAACTGAGGGCAGCGTCACTGTCTTGTGGAGGTGGTAACTCAGTGCCTTCTGGAAGTTCGCTGATCAACTTTCCTCTGAAGTTGCACTGGTATTCATCATTGCTTTTTGTCTCTACTCATGAAGATGTATTTACATACTGTAGATAAACCAATATGCTGTAGGCAACTGATGTAGTTTGGAATCCGTCCATAGGCAAGAGGTTTGTGATGCTGGTGGATCAGAGTTGAAGTGGTTGTGACTGAATATACAAATTGTTTACAATGGGATCTCTGTATGAACTTGTGTTCTTCCAGGTGAGAGATACAGCCTTAGAGGCAATAATCAATTTGCTTTTTCTCTCGTCACAGGGTAGCACGTGGATCCAGACAGTAACCAACAGGTCTGGCAGTTATTTCTAGTTTGAAGAAAAAGTGAAACTGGTAAGAGTTGCCTCCTCAGTTGCTATCTTATTTGGGTTACTCATGTGGATAAGAAAAGACCCAGCGAAAAACCTGCCCCTTCAGCATAGGTGAAATGTCCCTGTAATAACTGCAGGCAGTTGTTTGAACCATGTGTTCAAAAGAAGCTGGATCAATTTAAGAATTTTATTTCAAGCTGGAAGGATATTATTATATTGTGGGGGTTTTAATTTTTTCCCCTCCTCTGTTTCCTTTACTCTGAAGCCTTTGAAAGACTAGATATCAATTCAGGTTGGGGAACTAACAAAGTAATTCTTTCAAGTTCTTGTTTTCAAACCAGCTTGTTCTGGTAAGAAACACATCTCCAAAGCTGCTGATGTGCCTTTATAGCCTGGCTTTTCACTCGGCTTCTGTTTGAGCTGGATAGTCTTGGCTAAGATCCCGAAAGTATCAACTGGCTGCAGACGGTAGGGTTTGACACCTGAGACCCTGTTGCAATTCCAGTGCAGCACTGATTAAGAATAAATCTCCTTTCCAACTGATCATGCAGTTTCTGTTTCTTGTGGTGGTCAGTTTTACTAGAGCAGTACAAAATAAAGTTCCTTTAATCTTGAAAGTTGCTGGTCTGAGTTGACATGCTAGGATATTTGTAGCAGTGTTGACTGCCAAATTTAGTTGTTTGGGTGCAGTCTTGTATTTACCACAGTAGTTGACAGTAATAACCAACAGTATATTGCAAAAGGCTTTTGATTGTGGTTTTTTTCTATCCCCAGGTTCAAAATGAGTGCAATGTTGGAAACCCCTGAGCTGCCGGCAGTGTTTGATGGGGTGAAGCTGGCTGCAGTTGCTGCTGTTCTTTATGTTATTGTTCGCTGCTTGAATTTAAAAAGCCCAACAGCCCCCCCTGAACTAATTTACCAGGACTCTGCTTTGGCCCGCTTTCTACTCAAATCCTGCCCACTTCTGACCAAAGAGTAAGTAGTACATTATTCTTTTTTTATGTTGTCCTGTCTTCTAGAGAGAAGAGCTGTGCTTAACTATTCTCTGCCCAGTGTGCTTCTTAAACCCGAGTGCAAATGAATATCAGGGTATTGTCTTGAGAAAATAAACTTCTTCCGAGTGAAGCATTTCATTATTGTTAGTGCCTGAGGTACCTGGGGTTAAGACCAAGTCTTGTGCCAGACTCTCCATGGATGCATGGAAAAAATCATCCCTGCCCCTCTGTGTAGTAGCTGTATGCTGTTATTGTGCTCTAACACCGCTATACAGCCCACTGTCTGGGGAAATGGTGGAGGGATAGATGTAGTCAGCACTTGTTCCTGTTCACATACTCCATGATCTATCAGGGCTCACAGAAACAAAATGTTCTCATGGTGTGTCTGTGCACTTGTAATGAACACAGGGAGGGCTATTAGTTTGAAAGTGCCTACTCTTATTTGAAGTGCCTTAAGCTGATTGAAGACTAATGAAATCTATTACTGGGTAGACCACATCATCATAACTAGTTTAATAAAGTAATGATGTACTGGCCAGTTCTGAGCCTGTTGATTCCGCTTTCAAATTCACCTTATGTCAGCTGTGTTTTTGAGCAGGCTGATCCTTGACCTTCCTTTCTAGCATCTCCAGAATCCGTGCAGCTGCCCTTACTTTCACCAATAATATGAGAATTTACAATTTCAGGAGGCTTTGGAGGGACAAGGACTTTGATTACAGTATTTGTCTTCTGCAATCACTTTGAAAACATGCAAGTCCTATTTAGAAGCCCTAAATACATCAATTATCTAATAAGCACTCAGCACAGCTGCATGAACCTTCCTTTTGGATCTCAAAAGTCAAGCTGATTTAATGATAATCATTCTAGGGGAGATGAGAGGCTTTTAGCAGTGCTGTGTTAGGTGCCTTGATTACATAATGTGTAAGATCATAGGCCATAAGATCTGTAAACTCTTAGAGGAAACGAAGCATTATCTGTTATAAATTGGAACCCAAAGAGGGTTCCCTGGTGCACTCCCAAGTTTGGTAGTAACGTAAGTTTGTGTCAAAGCTGAGCATTGAAATTGGATCCTGATTATGGCTACTGACTTAACTGCAAAGCAGTTGCTTCCCTAAAAAATACCGAGTAACTAGAACCTCCTTAGTTTGTCTTAGACACTTGTCATCTCAGTGTGGCACTCCAGATTGACATGTCCCTAGTCACTGAAATAGCAAGTAGGAAGCTGTACTGATTACCAGCCTTGAGGGCATATTAGTAGGAAGCTAATCTTTGGAAACAGACTGTAAGCTAATTCAGAGTCTGTTTTACTCCTGTTTCGGCTCTGTTCTCATGCCACAAGCTCCTAGCACTACTGTACTACAGTCAGGTTTTTGACTTTAACTCACTTGGAGAACAAAGCATTCCCAAAGGACGGAAAATGCAGAACATGTCTAAAAACTGCAATACATCTGTTGTGCATTAGTTGGAGGAGTGAAAAGCTTCTTGCAGAACCTCAGTGTTGCATTAAGGGTGTGGAATCGCAGGTGGTTTGCTTTCTCTGGACTGGCTCAGAGCTCAGACTTGCCAGCTTCTCTGAATCCTGCAGCAGTGATTTCCAACACATGGTTCCTGGGCATGGTGCTGCCTGAAGGGCTTGCGTGACTCCAGGAAAACAAACTCAGCTGAAACAAACTAGAACAAAATGTATTAATAGGTAGTTTTTCAGTCTTATAACTTCCATAGTTACATTAGGATAGACAGGAATATAATTGCTGTTGGACTTAAAAAGGGCTTACAGAAAGGACAGCTCTGTAAGATGATGTATATGTGATTTATTTTTTTTTTTGCTATTCTGTTGGTGTTATCACAGATTCTTTTCAATACAGAAATTAAAGAAAAATCAAAGAAATCTTGTCTTTAGGCATGAAAGTCACCTGGAGACTAAAGGGGAACAAATATACTTAAATTCCTCCAATTTACATGAAATAGTTTGTAGGACTAATTAGTAAAAAGCTATGTGAAAGCAGCTTGTGCCATACTCCACTGAAAAATCTTGTAAGGCTTTGATTACTTGCTAATTATTCTGAGTGTTAGGAAAGCTGATTAAGCAGCTCTTTTCAAATTCTACCATGAAAGCAGAATAAGTAGCCAAGCAATCTTTTCTGTTATATCCATACTGGGGCTCTTGTAAGACCTGTTTTGAGACAAATTCTTCTGTACTGCTGTGAACTGGCTTTCAAACCTGGTTTGTCCAGTTCCCTTATTTTTAAGCGGGCAAGGGGTGAGGCTATTGGTGGGAAAAACAAGGTGGCAGGGAGAAAGCAGAAATAAGCAAAGTTACTTTGTGTGTGTGTAGCTATTCAACTAGCTCTGGTAAAAAAGTTTTTTGGGCTCTTTCCCCTTTGTGGCAGTATCCTCACCTGTAGGCTTGTTCAATAGATTATACCCATAGTGTCATTCAGTAAGTCAGGTGGTGGTAGATTAATAATTAAAGAGCTTTGGACAGTAAAACTGCCTGGAATGGCTGTGTGCCAGGTATACCTTGTACTTGCAGATGTTAGTACTGCTTTTTACAATTCTCTAAACTACGAGAAGCTTTCTACGTATCGATCAAACACTGAAGACAGAGTCTTATTGCATACCATAGAGCTCATGTTTTCTAACCTCTTTTCCTCTTCTACACTGCCCAGCTCTGTACTTTGGTTTATCAAGTGGAATAGCATAAAAAAAAAAAGAAACCTGTTTCTTGTGTGGAAGCTTTTGCAAATCAACACAGCTACTGATGCTCTCAGGCACTTGGGCCTGACCCCTGACTGCAGCTGTCTCCTCTTCCTGTTTTTCAAATTGGTCCAGAAAGTCTGCCATCTGCTCTCATACTCCTGGAGCAATGCAACATTGGCTTTTTGGTTCATGAAGACAAATTTGGCCAGTACTTGCTGTATTAGGCTAGAGATTATTTTTCTTCTGGCTGTTCCAAATTTCTTCTGCCATCAAGTGCGTGTGTGTGTCTTTATTCCTGTGGAGTTGTGGCACAAGTGTCATCCTTATCGAAAATAATTATCTTTGCTGTCTGCACACTTTTATCGTTAATAAAGGCAAGCTGCTCAAAGATTGAGGCAAATGACTGTCAAATCTTCTAGTAAACACTGTCAAAGATGCAGCCTAGATCCTTCTTATCCTTAGTTTGCACAGTAACCGATGCTGGATAAGGCTGCCTGGTACCAGAAGACTCTTTTTGCACTGTCATTGCTTCTCTCGCAGATGCAAGGAGACAGGTAGTCAGAAAAGCTGGCTTCAAGCTTTTCAGTGTTCTTTTCTTCTATCTAAAATAGCAAACAGCTTTTGTTTGATTCCTGTCAACTCCTTAGTGTTTTTACCCTGGAAGAAACACTTCCAGGAGTATAATAAACTAGCAGAACAATGTTACTCATCGAGCTTTGGCAGGTAAACATGATGAGAGGTAGAGAAGAAAGGCAGGTCCCTGTTGGTGACTTGAAGCATTGATCTTGGGGAGGGAAGCAGCCTCGGGTGTTTGGGTCCTTGGTAAATGCTCTGCTGTGGCACTAGCAGCGGCACTAGCAGCAGTCTTGGGTTCTCCAGCTCCCATCAGCAGGAAGATGTCCTGTAATACTCGTGTCTTTTGGCTAGGATACTTCTTATAGTCACTGAAGGTTGGGGAGGGTGCGATGAGCACTTTACTAAATAAAAGCTACCTGAATTGGGAAGGAGGTGGTTTAATTGAGGCCAGTCTGTACTTCATATCCCCTCTCTGGGCAGGAGATGCTTCTACTCCACTTATGTTAGTTTCTTTTTCAGAGGCTTAGGGGACCTGAAAGCTCTGTAAGATGGTTTAAATTTTTGCTCTTACATATTTGCTCAGTCTTCATCACACTGAACAATCTAGCTGAGCTGACTCGGGGGGGGGGAAACAAGCTGCTTTGTACATATTGGGGGGGAGAAGGTTGAAACCTGCAGACTTCTGAGTGGGCTTTCTTGATTGGAATTCAAATTGCATCACCCAGCATCAAGTAAGAGACAAGGTTTGATTTGTAAAGCATCCTTTAAATACTTACAAACTACTCTGTAAAGGGGAAAAAAATAGCCTGTTGTAATGCAGGTGGCAGTTCTCAGCGTGTCCCCTGACATGGACTAATTGTAGACTGCCTTCTTGCCATCAGTACCCAGTGTACTACAGCACATCAAAGCTGATGGAAGCGTTAATGTTTAAAGTGTTAATCTCCTCAGATGAAATGAAGTAATGATCCAGAAATAAGCCTGTTGCTGAACTTCCGCTTCAGATCTTTGAGGACCTGAATGCTGATGCTTGCTAATAAAAATAGCACAGTTTTTATGTGCTTTGTGTGAGCTGCTTATACAGCTGCCGCTTTCCTAAATTCCTGCATACTGGGTGATGTACGTGCTCTAAAATCATAATCTGCTGCCTGAGAGCCACTAAAACTTAATCTACAATCACATGTTGGAATTGTTTTTAATATTAAAACGCTGGGAGGATGTTTGTGAAGCACCTAGGAATTCTCTTGCTCTCGGGCGGTGTGGACAGCCACCAATCAAGACGTGGAGCTGCACTGCACAACCAAAACACAGCATTTGGAGCTAAACCATTAGTGTTTGTGAACAGATTTACGTAACTGGCTGTGAATGCCCTGAGCCAGTTAAGGCTGATACGCTCTATACTTGTTGTGCCATGTAAGTCAGCTTCCATATTAAGTAACTGGCGTCTGCAGACCTGTTATCCCATCTGCCTTCTGTTGCAGAATCCTGTTACGGGAAGTTACAGGACTGGTTACTGGAAGCCATAACTAACTGCCTCAAATATTTGTCTTTACAGAGAGTGCCTGGTGTCTATTGCAGCTGACCAAAACTTGGAAGTGAGACAGTTGAAGGCCTCAGGGTCTGGAGCAAAGTGGGAAGACATTCTTGTTTGACAGAAATTGAGATATTTTTTTTTGTTTCCAGCACAACACAACTTTGCCTTCAGGTTTCCTGTGTTAACGGTGCTTGTGTTGTGGTACACCGTTCTTATCCTTGTGTGGCCATACATATACCTCTGGCAAAAGATTTATCTGCCTGCTGCTCATCACAGCTTCTCTCATCTCTAAACTGCTATTGCAGAATGTTGGAAATGGTGCCTGAGCCTGGGCTCTTGCACATTTGAGAGCAGCTTTGCTGGAACAGGGCACACCAAGGAATGTCTAGTGAATCATCTCCATACAGTGAAACTTGCTGCACTAGAATAATCTCTCCAGTACACTGCTTTTCAAAACCACTTTGGTTTAGAGCAGGCATTACAGAGAAGTTGCCATGTCTTTAAACTCTTCCATTGTTTCTACTTAATGTCAGTGCTGGAGGGAAGCCACCTGCTTTGAGTGAGACGCCCTTGTCTAGAAGACATAGTTAAATTTAGCAGCAGTGATAGTTTTAGCATAAAAATCTAAACATCCATGCTTGAGTGCTCCTTAAACTGGATATGACTTAGATATACAGACTGAGCAACTAGCACATGTTTTCATGTGTCACACCGTGCTGAGCGTGTTTTGCTAAGGTAACCCATAAGAAAAATAGCCTGAGTACGCATTCTGCTGCCTACGGGATGGTTGTTTGAGAGGAGCATCTTTTTTTCAGTTGTTTTCCATGAGGAATGTTGGCTTCATAGCGAAATAATCTATGCTGGCTGGTGCTGTCAGCACCGGAGAGTTAGGCTTTTCAACCGGATTGAGTATGAAAATGTCTCTGGAATTGTTTTTCACATAATACGGCTTAAATAAAATTTAGCTTATCCATTCTGTGCTTTCAGATGATGAGGGCTCTTGCATAATTCCTGGCTAGGTTTTTTCTTTGTCACCAGTGTGGTATCGTGCACCTTCATGACTGAAGAGGGTTTTTGTGTCTTCCGCTTTGCATGGTAAAAGCAAGCTTGAAAGGTCCATGCAAACTGGATAAAAAGGTGTCTTGTCCTTCAACCCTTCTTGCACTGTTATGTTCAGTACTTGGTCTTAGAAGTTCTTGTAGACTCTCTCAAAAATGTAAATAGAAGTCACTCATATGAAGATTTTAAAAAACAGATTTGTCTATTGCCAGAAAGGAGGATCAACAGAAAAATCTGTCAGACAGATCATATGCCCAGTTCTGCTGTGGGCTGTAAGGATGCTTTGCAAAGTCAAACTTGTTCATCAGCTGAGGACAGCTTTTACTGGAATGCAGTGATAGAGACATCACTTTATTACTGTCAAGACTTAGTAGTAGGTTAGATTGGCAACTTGTCTTGATTAAATTAAGAGCTGCCTACTTTTGCATTAGTCTGGTACAGTGAGTTTTAATCTATTAGTTTGTCACTGATTATGCAAGATCTGTATGATCTGGGTAATTTCTTTCCCCCTCCCTGCTGAAGTCTTATGATGTGCAGTCTCCTGGAGCCTGGATACTTAAGGGATTTTAGGATATCTATCTCACCATAAGCTTATTGCTTAAAGACTGACGGGCAGTAGTAAAAGAAAAGATAGGGGAGATAACAAGCTGCTGCTCTAACATTTGCATGTGTTTCAGAGCTTTAATTACTTTGTTTGAGTGTAAACTGCAGAAGTATACTTAGTGTGCTTAAGTTTGACTAAGTGGAAGTAACAAACCTCTGCATCAGAGTACTGTCCTATATACATTACTCATGCTGGAACTTGACCTTTGAGTGTTTGTCTGGGAGAGTGTAGTTACATGCAGAGTGACTGACGCATCTTTGCTGCAGGCAGGGTGATGCTGAAAGAACTGGCTGGAGTTAATGTAAAAGACAAGCGTTTTACTTGCTTGATCCACAGGATCCTTAGAAACACTATTCTGTGCACTCTGAAGGGAGCAAAGGGTGAATACACAGTTATCCATATAATGTCACACAGTTCTAGCCTTCAGATGGAACTGTGAACCCCACAGGTAGCATTAGTCCATCATTATGGATCAAGTCATGAGGATTCCTGCCCTGCTTTTAGTCTTTTCTTTAATGAAGATCTCAATAAAACTGCATGTGCTGTTTGTCTATGTAAAAGCAGTTTAAAGGTTTAACTTGCTGAATGAAGATCAGTACTTCAGGAAACTTCCAGTCAAGTTATCTGAAGGCAGGTTTGGGGGTTGTTCCCCCCAATGAAACTAGCTGTGACCTGCCTGAAAGGAGGCACGCTGTGGGAAGTGGTGCACTCTTGCTAAGCTGTGTGCTTCAAGCCATCTGTCTTCATTTAAACTCCACTGGTAGTGGTGAGACTTTGAAGACTCTTCTAATTTCCTAACTATGTCCTGTGCTGTGTGCCTCTGCACCTATTTCACTGGATGAAAATAACTTATAGCTGGAAACTGAACTGTAGGTAAACATGAGGAAAGGATTGATGCTCACAGAGAACCTTGATTATCTTTTTATCAGGGTGGTAGCAGTAATCAGTCATAGCTGTATAACTTAGCTGCTGTGCCTGGAGAAATTGCTTTCTTCTTAGCCTAAGGGGTAAGACTTCGGTTTTTACGTGGGATAAACTTTGATTTAAAAAGCACTGTGTAGAAACGGAATCACCAGAACTTTCCACTGCATAGCGCTTAACCTAAGATTAGAAACCATGCAATAATGCTGATGTCTGAGTCTCTTATAAAAGGGCTGCAAATTTTTATTATTTGACAGCTCTCCTCAAAAAAAAGTTGCTAGCAAAACTCATCTGCAAAGGACTTCTGTGAAAGAAGACAAAAAAAACAGTCAAGCACCATCTAGTGTGGGGTATGGCTACTGACTTGAACTGGTTGCAAAGTAAATGACATGGGGTGAAGCTAGCTGCTGTTTCCTATACTGGAAAAGCAGTGCCTCTTCCATCTGGCATAATAGTTGCAGTTCAAAACCCTCTGCAGTGAGCTGTGACTTCAGCAGAACCATCTGCAGTTCTTCTTGTGCAGCCTTGTTTACGTTGAGTGCACTATCCTGATGCTTGTATCTACTTTGATTCGTGAGAACGCATCTGCTGGCTACTTTCCATCTCTACCAGCAACTGCAGAGGATGAGCTTGTACAGTCCCCATTGCTGCTGGGAATCTTTGCGCAGCTGGCATGATGCACATGGGATGAGCCACCTGCAGTACTTATCTCCCAGGGCAGAGATGCTGGGCTGATAAAAGATAAGACAGGGCTACTAGCCTCACGTAGATTCTTTGAAAAGCTTTATAATTGATTGATCAAATTCAAGATGCATCATGGGCTAATTTGCAAGGTTTCGACCATCAGTTGGCAGCTTTTTGTAGCCTTTGTTGAAGTTCTGTCTGCTTCCCAGACCCGAAATAGATTTCTGTAGAAGCACACTTGGACAATCTGAGTGAAACTGCAATGAACTATTGTGTTGCAGTGACTGTAAGAAATCTCCATCATGGATAAGGGAAGAGAACAGGGAGAAAGAACATACTGCTGCTCTTGTCTTGATAAACAAGCCTAGATCATTCTCATTTTTATGCAAAGTTGCTGGTCTTTGTTTGTTTTGAGGAATGTGGAGGGGGAACAGGGAGTTGTGGATATGACATCTAAGAGCTGGAACGAGGAAGAAGGTCCAGCTGTGTAAGTGGGTAGTGTCAGAGCACAAAGGCAAGGGTTCTGTCACATTCTTGTGGATTATGGGCTTAAGTAGTAAATCTGAGCCCCAAGCTGCCTGGTTTTCTGTGAACAGGGAAAAACATGAAAGAACATAATCTCTGCTTCATGTGGTCTTAAGAAGCTGAAAAGAATAATTGCAGGAAGCACTAAAAAACACAACAGGGAGGGAGTCACTAATATCTCGGGATCCAAGGTGGTGTCAGTAGCTCTCAAGGTTCTTCTGGCTACCCTGCTCTGTGTAGCAGAGACCATAACTCCTTGACTGGAACCATGTTCCCTGGGACTGTTATTCTCCTAAACACTAAATCATTTATGCTTTCCTGTTGAGAGCTGATGTAAGTATCTTTTTCAAGGCATAGGCTTAGTCTGTCCTTTGCAGAGTGACCCAGTGACTGCCCCGCCACCACCACGTGGGCAACAGTATGTCTCCTGTTAAACTACTTTTAGCTCTGCTTGTACTAAAAAAATCTGATAACTAAGCCTTTAACCCCTTCCAGATAATAGCTGGACCTTACGTCTTTTTTGAGGCCCAGTAAGCCAGAAAAAGGAAAAAAATCTGCATTGTCACCTGGCTTTTAATCAAAAAACATAATTGGTGGAGTTCCCTCCTTAATGTGAAAGTTATTTACTATTTAGTGGAGTTTGGCCAGCTCTGAGTTCTTTTAAAACTGTCCCAGCTTTACCTAACTCTGCCAGAGAGACCAAATCTCTCTGTACCCGGCTCCTCACTTAACTGAGAAAAGCAGTTCTGTGTGAAATCATACCAACCAGCAAGTCCTGGGCTTTTGATCTTCTAGAACTTTTCACAAATTCTGTGGTTTCTACCACCGGCTTGTATGGTCAAGCACTTAGACAAGTTCATGTGGCTCAACCAAACAGGCTTCAGTGTTTCAATTAAAACTAATTTACAACATTTTACAGGTTTTGGCAGTCAGTTTGGTTGGCTGGCAGCATGATGTCCCAGTCTCACTGGGTGAGGCACAAGGCCTTGATATGTGTGGTGAGGAGCAATTGTGCATTTAATGTTTCAATAAAGAAGAATGTCTGGATTTGGGCTTCTGCAGCTGCTATGGGTGCTGGTTTCTCAGCTTTGAGAGTGTGTCAGTCTCTTTTCTGATCTTTGCCTTGCACAAGTGCTGCCAGTTCACTCCTAGCAGAAACAGTTACGTATTTATTACTGTGTTTGGTAGCAAGAGGGAAGTTTGTTATGGGAGGGCTTATCTGCTCTCTGAGACTTGTTAACACAGCAGGGATAAGCAATTAAATTACTGCCTCTTTCAGGTACATTCCACCCCTGATCTGGGGAAAGAGTGGACACATCCAGACTGCCCTTTATGGAAAAATGGGGAGAGTGAGATCGCCACATCCATACGGACTTCGGAAGTACCTCACGATGCCAGATGGAGCAACAGCCACCTTTGATCTCTTCGAGCCACGGTCTGAGCACTGCATTGGAGGTCAGTCAGACAGTTATGGGCCTTGATTTTGTGCTGGGGGATGGATGAGAACACTGCCATCTGATGTTAATTCTGGCAAAGGGAGGGAACTGCTAAGAGATACTAACCAGTGTGGGGAGGTTGCAAGGCCATCTTGCTGTGTACCTTTATCTCAGAGAGCAGGAGAGACCGTGCTGAACTAATGAGCTGTTAGTGGCAAGGGATGGGGGTGCTAAGGAGCAGAGGAAATATTCCATAGCCTGTGCTTCAAGTAGGGGATGACAAAAAGAAGCTGATGGTAAGCCTTGTGTTTGGAATGCCCTTTACCTGTTAAGGCTGTGGGATCATAGAACAGAGGTTAGCAGTATGGAGTTCTTTGTAGCTTGGTGTGTATGGAAAAGAAGCTGGACCTTATCTTTGCCTTAGGGAGACAGATCCTTGGTAGTCTTTTCTAGCTGTTTAAAAATCTGCATGCAAACAAATTCCATGTGCATGCTATCTGAAGGAATCCAGATATGACAAGAACTCCATGAGAAAATAAAAAGTCATGGCTAATATTACGTATGTACATTCAAAGTGAATGTCAGCTTTCAAACTCACTGTTACTACTAGTGATAGCAACATTTAAAACTGAGTTACTGTGGCTTTACTTCAGGAATACAGTTTACCCCTGCAGTAGCTGACTTCATTGTAAGCCCGTGATTCCCATTTGGCCTTCAGAAAAGGAGTTCTTAAGTATGTCAATATTGAGATCCTCATGGTATAGTGCTGCACTGGGACAGTTAGTATTGTCTTTATCACTGAAGAGAAATTGAACAGTGTTTTCCTAATGAGGCAAGAAAATCAATGGCAAGAAGAGCTAAGTGTCAGAGCTTTGCACATAAGTGCGAAGAGTCTAATGGCTCGTTCCAAACGCATATGTTAATCCTGCGTGTAATTTATTGTGCTTACTTGAATTACAACAATTACTTATAGTTGATGAAACTATAATCTTGTTAAACTAGTGATCAGTGTCAGCAGATCAAATATCATTAGATTAACCATCATCTGCTTTGTGGCTAATGTCAGTTGATCAGAATGTCTGTGCTTAGCAAAGCTTCATTTCAAAGATCTGTGTTACACCCAATTCTGGAAGGGAAATAAAGGGAAAAAGCATAGCCGGTCTGCTCGGTGCATGGACAAGCAAGTAGGCTCCGGAGCTTCCGCACACTTTGTGGTCACAGCAAGCTGTCAGCAGGCAGAGCATGTGTAATGTCAAAAACATCCCTCAAAGGGAAGAATTTACTCTTGGTCTCTAGGCAGTGCCTGTAGAACTGTTTGGGCAGCTTTCCCTGAAGTTAGAAAACTGTTCATCTCCTGTAACATGAATTACTCTTACATCTGTAGCACTAGAGCTGCTAGTCTCCTGTCCCATACTGGATTTTTGGCAGACTAGTAAGGTTTTTAGCTTGCTTCTGGTAGATGGTTTCCCACGGATCTGAAATGGAAACCTTCTGAATCTGTTTAATTTGCATGGAGTGACATTTACTTAACTTCCCTCTCTTTTCTGTGCGCAGAGGATGTCACGATGGTGATCTGCCCTGGGATTGCTAACCACAGTGAAAAGCAGTATATCCGTACTTTTGTTGACTATGCTCAGAAAAATGGGTACAGGTGTGCTGTGCTGAATCATTTGGGAGCCTTACCAAATATTGAGCTCACTTCTCCACGAATGTTCACGTACGGTAGGTACTTTATGGCAACAAGGAACTTAATTTTCAAGTTCATCAAATTTCTAGGGTTTGATCAGCCTCCTTCAGCATAACACAACTGCCATATCTGAATGAGGATAATAATTTTATTCTGTTTCTTAGGAACTAAACTGAACTTGTGGGTGAGGGGAAGAATGGGAAGCTAATACTGATGTTCCCTTTCATTGTCTTTTCTCCCAGCTCTTACACTTGTATCCTAATCAAGGAGGCAGTTTTGAAAAAAAGCTCTTGTGGCTACTAAGAGTCTGCTCATATGATTTTAGAGATGCTGAAATGTCAGTTTAGTGGAATGTGAAGCAAACCTGGCTCTGAAGGATAACTACTTCTGAGGCTTTGTAAAATATCGTGTGAGAGGTTTGTAACGGTCTGTCCTAGGAGGGACACTTGAGGATTGATCCTTTGATAGAAGACAAACATCAAGGAACAGAAATCATTCTACAGTATGACTGTAGCTACAGAAGTGGTAGCGCTTAACTGCTGTGATTTTGGGCTTTCTCCTTGAGCATAAGGAAATGTTTCTTAACTTAGAAACTAAAAGGAATAAAAGATGTTAACTGTTAAGGGTGACCCTAGCTAATCTTAACTGCCTTGCTAGTAAGTAACATGATCTTGGTGGGATGTGGCCTTCTTGCCGGCGACCTGATCCGCTTGTTCCTAAGTTGTCTTGAGCCCTTATGTTCTTTACTGAAACACCTGTAGGTACATTATGTCATGAGTAAATTGTGGGTTTAGCAGACTGGTGTTAAGTTTCTTTTTCTTTTAAAGATAAGATAGATACTTACTGTTAAGAGTTTGGATTAACAGTTTGAACGTTTATCTTTAACAGTTGCATTGCCAAAACAGAAATACTGTACTTCAAAATTCTGGGTCTGGCAGGCAAAAAGGCTGTAATACTTTGTTGCTTGTTTTATAGTTATTAAATCTACTTCTCAGTGGAAAACACTTCAGGAATACCAAGTGCCTCAACTTGTGTTGAGGTCCTAGGCTTTGAATGGCTTCAAGCCTACCATGTCTTGGGAACTAAGCTTGGTCTCCTAAAAGAATTTGCTTTTTGTATTTAAAAAAAAAAAAAAGAGCTTTCGTCCATGGAACTTTACTTTAGACCTTAGGGAGTTACTTTATTTTCCAACTCTTGAGACATACCTTTCTGAGTCTTTTATAGCCTTGGAAAGGGCAAGGAATGCCTAGCACTTTCTTTGAGTAAGACAGTAAATCACTTGGCAGAGCTGCTCGTTAAATGAAGTGCCAGCAAGACCATATGCAGACTTTACTCTGCCTCCAACCCAAATATCCTAGTGGCCTTCTAGCTTTTGCTGGACTCCTGACATATTTGTTGAGGAGCAAATAGCCTAAATTTGAGATTTGCTGAATCCTCCCATCTTTACATCAAGCTTGACAGGTTGCTGTTCTAGTTTAGAATTTCTGAAATAGTTGCCAGCTGCCCTCAAATCATGAAGGTCAAACACCAAAGTATTTTGACTGCTGGCTTTTTCCAGAGGAAACTAGAGCAATGCAGCATTTGTCATCTTGAGGAAAATTCCTCGTTAAGAATATTCACAAGGAAGTACCCAAGCCCTGCTGAAATGCTTGGCCAGAAGCCTGCTGTTTCACTGAAATAAATGCAAACGCTGGTGCTCAGCCTACTCCTGAGCAGACCAAAACCTGAGTCCGTGCAGAGCTCTGTCCTGAGAAGCCACCTCTGAATTTCTGTAATGTCCCTGCATCAGCAGGGATTTAAGGATCCATGGCATCCTTGCTGAAAGCAAAGGAGCAAGCTGCTTTTGAGACACCCCACTGAAGTTCAGAAGTGGCAAACTGCTTCAGGAAGGTGATGATGTGTGCTGTTCTTAGACAGTAAAGTCAAGGCCAGAGTTGTTGGTCTCTTTTTTTAAGCTGCTTTAGAAACAAGAGTTTGGATTGTCAGACTAGCTGTTGCTATGATTTTTAAGCAAGTTCATTTCATCTTACCTTGGCACTCTGTCAGAACTAGGCATGAGCTAAGGTCCACAGGACTCATAAAACAGATACATGAGCACATGTGTGAATCAGAGCTCTTAAAATTTTAAGGTTATTGAAAAGTCAGAAAGGGTAAGAAACTGAACTTAAAGCATACAACTGAAGGGTGAAGTGGGAATCTAGGTATGTTTGAAGATGATTCTTGACTTTGTCCTTATTTTCAGGTTGCACCTGGGAATTTGGTGCCATGGTTAATTACATCAAGAAGACATACCCTCAGACCCAGCTGGTTGTGGTGGGCTTCAGCCTGGGTGGAAACATTGTGTGCAAATACCTGGGAGAGAACCAAGCCAACCAGGAGCGTGTCCTGTGCTGCGTCAGTGTGTGCCAGGGGTACAGTGCACTGAGGTAGGACTAGAGTCTTCTCCATGCTGTTCTCCTTTGGGAGCACGGGAGGGGTCAGATCTTCAGCAGGGTGTGTGTGAAAGGGCAAGGTGAAGAGTGTGTTACTTCTGTGGCATTGAGCTGGTCTGATGGACTGTGGTGTGCGGGATGCCACCTTCCTGGAGAAGCAGCCAAAGCTTTGTTGATTTGGCAGCATAAATGAGCCTTTTGCCAACAATGCAAGTAAGTTTTCTGTGCCTGGCCAGGTATGTGCTGGCAGCTTCTGGTCTGTGTGTGTGAGCTGGCCGAACTCTGGCTCACTACTACAGTGTCCTAAGAGAAGGCAGTACCCATGCGGTCCTGGTGTAATTAACCAGGCAGGCTGGGCAGCATGACAAACTGCTGAGATGATGCCAGCTTTGCAAGCGATAGTTTACACTTTCTCATCACTCTGAGAAGTGTCCCTTTGTTCATAATACCTTTTTTGGCTTCAATGTGTGGTTTCATCTGGTGACTCTTAACTGGAGAGACTGGAAAGAGACACACAGCTTATACACTCATACAGTCCGTGCTTCCTGCTTAGTGTGTGTCACTGCAACAGTGCTGTGGGCTGATGAGGAGATGGAAAAGCCCTTGCAACCTCACTATACAGTTTGGGAGGTGGCAAGGAGAAGGTGTACCCCCTAAAGCCTACCTCAAATGTTAACCTGTGGTTCCACGCCTGGGCGCCAAGGCTGTCGAGCTTCACACGAGCTGTAACAGCTCCACCTAGTGCTAACACTTGCGTTTCCTAATGAAGGATCTGGGTACAGCTCTGCCTGTTGAAAACTGGTCGTTCAACTAACTTGCATTAACTTCCCGTGTATGCACAGTTAATGAAGGTTAAAAGAGTGTAACTGGCTAAGCCACTGCTTTCAGTCTTTGCTGTCTGTACCTATGGACAACTACTAAGGTGTAGCTGACTTTGCAGTAATTTAATTGCACTTTGGAGCCCTGAGTCTCTTTGAAAGGCAAAAGTGGCTGTTGAGACTAGGGTATTTTGGTCAAAATCCTTTGGGTAGATAAAAATGGTGAAACTGTGGCAGCCCTGTGAAGGGCTTGCTATGGAATTTACACTTCCAGCCTGGCTGAGGTAGCTGGGATTCTTGATGCTGCTGATGCTCTGACTGTATAGGAACTAGTTTGATATTCAGTAGTCTGAAGATGCTGTTTATGAGTTAAGCTCTTACATACAGGGGAAAGAAGCAAGCTTTCCTGGAAGCATTAAGATGAGACTGAAAGTTTGATATGCATGTCAATAGTATTCTGGCAAACCTAATTCCTCTTGAGATCAGCTGTGACTACCGCTAAAACTGTATAATCTACTCCAAGGTCCCCGTGAGTTCACACCCTGAAAATCTAAACAAATGCGTTCTGGAGAAAATTTTTTGGTTTTGTTTTGTTTCAAGTAAAATGTGCTTAGTTGTCTTGGGGTTCTGCCATAGAGCACAGAGCATGCTTTTGAAGCCAGCTCCTCAATTTCAGCCATCAGAAGGGGTTTGCAAGGATCACATCTGGCTGCCATCCACTTGGTTCATCTTCTGCAATTATACAATGTTGTATTTCTGGTCTCCAAAGCGATATTGTGAGTAATGCTGTGAGTGAAGCCCATTTCTGTAGTGGTATACCATGATGTGTTGGTAGAAGAGCAGGGCAAGGACAACCTGTTTAACAATACTCCACTTGGTTATTTGTGTGGAAAAATAGCAGCAGTTTGTCTGAGTTTAATGCAGCTCTTCAGTGGGTTGTGAGGATTACTGAGCTCTTGACTCCACCTGCTGAGTAAACGTCTACTAGCAAGTCTCCAGTCTCAAAACATCTGCTATGCGTTACTGGGCAATCAATGGGAAGGCTTTTCAGATCTTGTCTCCCTACCTAATATCTACTTCTCTAGTAAACACTAATTAGCTGAAGAGCTTTGGGAAAGCAACATCGGTAAATATCAACTAAATAAAAGACAGTACGGGGAGGGCCTTGTGGCCTGGCTATAGAAGTGTGAGGAAGGAGGCACAAAGACCTCCATGTGGAATGGTTAAGCCTTAGCCTTCCTGGCTTGGTCTGGTAGGATAAAACTGGCCTTGTCCCTCTGGACTACGTGAGAGAGGGCTACCCTGGTAGATGTGACCAGTTTACAAATCCACTTTCTTTTTGTATAAGCTTGTACAGCTGTTATCCTCCAAATAACTTTAGGAAGTAAAGGAAAAGTGGTGGTGAGCAAGGTGAACCAGGGATCTGAAATATGAAGACCTTTCCAGAACATCAGGCAAGAGTTTCATAGCTGGATGTAATAAAGTAGTAGGAATACTAGGATCTTATCAGAAGAATATGAGACTTAGTTTAATGAATTAACACAGACTCTGGGGAATGTGTTCCCTGAGGGCAAAGAGGGACACGGCTCCTTATTCCTTAATCTCTGCCTGCACAGGCTTGATTCTGCTTCTCGATCTCATGGAATGCATCTTCACCATAGCTACAGGCTGTGGGGAGAGACCTCAGCATTGAAACCTGCGCAGTCCTCAAAATACTGGAAGCTGCCTTTTTTTCAGTGCTTGCAGCCCTTCACATTAGCTGTACTACTGTACACCACAGGAACCACCGGGAAGTGCAGTAGCTTTAACTTCAAACAGCTTGCAGTAACTTAATACTTTTGGAAAATACTTTGAAGACAGCAATGTGCATCTTCCTGTCTTCCTTTGTTCCCCTGCCCTGGCATAAGCATGGTAGGTGTAGTCTGGCTACACAAAAAGATACAGATGTTTGGGGGGTTTTGTGTTGTGGTTTTGTGTTTGGTGGGTTTTTTTTGGTTTGTTGTTCTGGTTTTTTTGGTGGGTTTTTTTTAAATCCATACTCCACCTTGGTTTACTGCAAAAAACATTGCTTGCTTTTGCCCTGGTAGGGGGCTTGCAAGCTGTGGCTTGGGAGGTCACGTTAAATATGCTGTAGTTCTCATGGTATGTTAATGTTTAAATGGTAGGAGTACTTCAGTAGCTGAAACTGCTCCGAGCATTCTTGTGTTGCTCAGTAAATGACGGTGTGTTTCCTCAGTAACAGCAAACCCTGCTAAGAGTAAAGCTATAACCTGCCTATGACCCTGCATAGCAAAGGAGTGCTGGTATCTGGCAGAGCTGACAGAAATCTGGATGACTTTTAATTCTGCTTTAACAAGAGATAAGCTGTGAAGTGCTATTCTGCTTTGAGAATAGGTAAAGACTTCAACTCAGATGCCACTTGCAGCTGCAACTAGTATTTATTCCTGCAGTTCCTGCCAGTGATGCTAAAACAATAATAGTGTCTGTGCATATTGCAAACATCTGCACAGATTGTTTCCTTTGCGGAGCTATAGACACAAATAGACAATACTTTGTTCAACAACAAGTTTTAGTCCCTCTGTTGGTAGTCCCGTTAGATAAATTACGTTCAACTTAAGCGAAGAGAGACTAAAATCCTCTTGTTGGTGTTGCAGATCCTGATGGATAGCGCTTAAATGCTCTGATCAGAACTGCTAATTGCATTGTGCAAAATGAGACTGCAGATCAGTTTTCTGATACTACCAGACTCACCAAAGTGAAAGTAATTTCCTGGAAAAGGTTAAGCTGTGGCAGGGAAGGCTTAGACACTTGTTAATATAGCCTCTAGGCTGCCATAAGGGGTTACAGTGTATTAATCTTGTCTTTCAAGGTCCCCCTCTGATTATTCTGCACTGTTGTGCTGTTTTGTTTTCTTGTTTTTTTTCCCTAGAGCACAGGAAACCTTCATGCAGTGGGATCAATGTAGAAGATTTTATAACTTCCTCATGGCAGACAACATGAAGAAGATCATCCTTTCTCACAGGTACTGCGGTACATCACTTAAACTGATAGTATTGATTGAGTCAATTGCAATATTGGATTTATCTTTGTGGTCCTTTAAAATAGGATTCCTGAAAGACTATGCACCAGTTCCTTGATTGGTGGTCTTTAGGTGAGCCAACTGACATGGGCTCCCCATCATACAATGTAAAATATAAAAATAAGCATTGGTCATCTGCTTAGAAGAAGGCAGGTTTTGTCTTTTTGCCTTCTGAGAAAACTTGCTTAATGAATAAACAAGATGTACACAGAAAAACATTGCAATTACACTTCAAAGTGGAGTATTCTGCATCTGTTTCACTTCTAGCCAAAGAATTCCCTATTCAAGGAGCCTCTTGTTCTGCCACCTACCTGAGGTAGGACTAGTCTTCAAGATCTGCTGTATGGGGCTGTTGCTTATCAGATAAGCAAATAGTCAAACTGTAGCTCTGGCTTCTAGCTGTTCCTCTAGAATAGAGCATGTAGCCAGCAAAATACTTAGTGTTACTCTTCCTGGAGTGTAAGTGTACTTGTAGGATCCCTGTGCTTCAAGTTCTAACCAGTGGTTCTTGCATAGCGAAGGAATGTGTGTGTTAAACAGGTGACATGCTCATTGTTGTTGTTTCCTCCATCAAAAGGTTCTCTGAGTACTTCTTTCTAAGGCAATAAACGTGTAAGTACCTTATCTGTGTATATTTGAAAGTGCCTGACGAGAGAAAGAGAGGAATACCTAAGACCCATTGCTTTAAGAGCATGTGTCGCTTGCAGACTTTTGGATTGTGTTTTTTATACTCCTGTGCAGTATGAAACACTTGTAGAAGGAATTAGGGGAGCTGACATGTAGGATGATCCACATAATTCATTCCAGATTGACAAATATTTAGACAACTTGACCAAATTTAACATGTGAAGTTAGGTAAGCCCCCATTAAAAGGTAATTAAATTCATAACCCAGAGAAAGCCAGTGCTGGCTTGAAGGCAAGTCTGCTAAGTAAACTTTTTTCTATAATCACATTTGCTCTAGGACAACTCCCCCAAATCAAACCTAGTCTCCCTCCTACTTTGCCCTGCAGCTGCCTCTGAAAGGGAATAAAAACCTCTTTCCAACTTAAGGGTTTTGTTCCATTTGTTAGGGGAGTGGTTTCTTCTGGTAAAGAAACACATCCTCTCCTGAGGGTGATAAATAATTATGACAAGTGTCCATAGTAAATAGCTTTCTGTAAAGGTAATGCCCCAAGTAATTTCTGCTGTGTGAGCTAACCTAATATTTGTGCTGGGGAGACTTCAGGACCAGATGGTGAAGGAGTTGCTGTGCCCCAGACTGCTAGTGGTCTCGCCCAAGCCACCCACGGGTTTGGTCTGGAGCCAAAGACCCTCCCTCTAACATGCAGCCTCTCTTCCAAATATTGTTAGCGATGTCTTTTCTGGGAAGATTCTTTTGAGAGGCCCCTCGTGCAGTTTTTCAGTATAACAGGAAAACATTTTATATTTTTTTTTTTCCTATAAAGAGGCTGCTAAGGTTTCTGTTATGCCTTGTTGTGATGGGAGGTGACCAAATAGGCTGCATTTGTTCCCAAGAAAGCCTTGTGTACGTGTAAGCCCATTTCAAGTCTGACAACATAAGTCTAGGTAAATTCAGTTGTCCTTGAACAGGTCGTGGCTTTACTACCCTTGTTATGTTAGTTGAATGTTTTTCTTGCTGTTACTTTTTCAGGCAAGTTCTTTTTGGAGATAGTATGAAGAAGCCACAAAACCTGTCAGATGCTGACCTGAGCAAACTCTATACAGCAACATCCCTTATGCAGATTGATGATAATGTTATGAGGTATGATCTCTGATCCTCTGTGGAACTGAAAGTACCCACTCTTTCAAGTGTTGCTCTTATATGCTCCTTCCTCTGGCTCTGGGGATCTACTGAAATACAGTGCCCATAACCACAAATTCTTCCTTACCTTCACATTAAATAAAACTTAACATAAAAAAAGCCCAACTTACCACTGAGAGTCACAGCTTCTGCAAAATCCTCGAGGATGCATTTATTCATCAGTAACGTCTGAACCTGCAGCCTTCAGTAGGAAGAGGCCAGCTTTGCCTGGAAGCTCTAGTGAAAAACAGTGCAGAATGTGGAAAGCAGCTCAAAACTGTTCATGAACATCCTTAGCCCTACTCGATTTGTGGAAACAAAGNCTCAATTTTGGAAAAAAAAGTCCCCCAAAAAAAAAAAAAAAAAAAAATACCCACACTACTACCTCCTCAGACACTGGGGTCAGCTGAGATAATGCAACCTCTTTGTCATACTGGCACCTAAATTAAGCTCTCTGCTTTACGCAGTAGTAGCCTATTACTGCCTGTGTTCTTGAAAACAACACAGCACTTCTCAGTGGCAGCGTTCATATGGCGTGTTCTGTATCAGGCATTGACACCTTTCCAAAATGAAGCTGTAAGCTGTTGGCTGTACAGCTATAACGCTTTTGGCAGGCTGGGAGTATCACTGGCCTTTACTTAAAAGCCATTCCTAGGGAAGTCTCCCTTCTTGTCCGTCATTCTGAAGCCTTCCTGGTTTGGGCCAACAGCTGTGTTGTCTCTTAGATTTAAAAAAAACAAAAGGCACTTGAGTATAGGTTTACTGAATTCTTGGTATGGGATGGAGCGCTAAGGATTTGACAGAACTGGAACCGCAGTGAATTCTGGGTGATTTGTAAGCAGGTTTTATGCAGTATTTTTGAGGTTAGTAAACTGGGTTTGTGTTAGAAAAGGCTTTCAGGTAAATTTGAACAAAATGATAACTCACTCTTCTGTAAGTACAATTACTTAAGTGAAGAGGGATACTTTAAAAGAAATGCCCTGAAGGCTGCTAAACTTGTGTGTTTACTCAAACATTGTGAGCAGGTTAAGCACAGAAATCCCAAAGGGATGTGCTGTCAAAGGTGAGTTTTCCAGAGAGACTGGGTTGGAAAAAAAGCAATGTCTGTGAAAATTGAGGTGTTGTTCCTATCTCTGTAAATATGTCCTCACTTGAAAGTAAGAGTCTCATGAGTACTGGAAGCAGATGATTGCAATGAGTCTTCTCTCTTCCAGGAAGTTCCATGGCTATAATTCTCTGAAGGAATACTATGAAGAAGAAAGCTGCCTGCATTACTTGCACAGGGTAAGCTCTTGCAATAGAGGCTGCTCTTGTACCTTCATTTTCCTGTTGGAGAGAAAAATGCTCTGTGTTTTCTGTTGTTGATACCTAGATATAACTGTCTTAGCTGGGATTTTCAGAAATAATTAGGCACAGTGCATTAGAGTGGGATTTCAGTTCTTTCTACCTCTAATACTAGGGCTAAATGTTCTGAGCTGTTAAGAGCTTATAACTCTCGTGGGTAGTAGCACCAAGTGATCTAGATCAAGCCATGCATTCAGCTGAACTGTTCTGGGTGCATGAAGATAAGGTGGAAAAAGAGTGGTGGCAGAGACCCTGCAGTTTCAAGAAAGAAAGGCTTACTAGGTGCTGTGGAAGACACTTGGGATGTTATCTGGCAGGCAGATGCTCAGCAGACCAAAGTTATGCAGAAGTGGAACTGGAAGATTAATCCTACTTGATCTACTCAGCCAGAGGATGGAGACATTCCAAGGGAGTTTCCTGGACGAAAACCAAGGTGTCCATAACACAGCTGGCATTAGCTGCCTCATACACAAAGCAATGCAGAGCAAGAAAGGGTGTAGCTGTTTGAGTTCTGAGAACAGAGAAGATCTGTAGCTCAGTGTGTATTTGCTCTGATGTACCCCTGCCCCTTTCAAAACAATTGAGTCAAAAGAAAATAAAAAAAGCAAGTGTTGCAGGGTACTTCATTGGTGAAAAGCCACCAGTCTTAATTTCATATTATTTTTGCTTTTCTGATGCTTCTCTGGATACTTGGCAAATCTGAAATAAGATGTCTTAATTGAGTTAAGATAATATGCTTGTACAATTGGTAGACTGAAATCAAATACTGACCCTTTACTGTTGTGGGGTTTTTTTTCTTTTCTGCCATGTTTCTTGATGCAGATCTATGTTCCTCTTCTCCTGGTTAATGCTGCTGATGACCCTCTTGTGCATGAGAGTCTTCTATCAATTCCAAGAGCTCTTTCAGGTACGTTGAAGCAGCCTCCCCTAGTTGTGTGTGTTTGTGTACCTGCAGCTTCCTTATCACATCGTGATCCATGACTTCAAAGCAGCTTGACTTGCCTCCTTACATCTGTAACCCTGTGAGAGGTGGAATAAACCTCTTTAAATCACCAGTTGCTAGAACTAACAATGGTTAGAAAGGACTCGAGTCCTTTCAGGCACCTTCTACTGTTTTGACCTGTGCTGATAGCCAGCAGGGTACATTCTTGAATGAAGAAATGCTTCTCTCTGTCTTCATTCCTCACTGGAATTTAGTAGAAAGGTGGGTTATTATAGTGATAGTCTGGTTAAGTACAGATGAATAGCTGATGGAAGGGGTGGGGGGCACATGCATGGCTGTAGTGTTTGGTACTGGACTAGAAAAGGAGTTCTGCAGGCTGTCTCTCTTCAGCCAAGGGGAAAGAAAAAGTAAGGCAAATTACCTTTAGGAGCTCAGAAGAGGGAGCTGGCTGCTGCTTTGTCACACATATACTGGGTGTGACAGTATGTTCCTCTCCTGGTTGAGAGCTATGAGTGGAGAATTTATCCACATCTCCTTCCAGACAGAAGGAAGCACAGGGATTTTCTCACTATCACATGGAACAAGGTGGCTGATGTACTGTCAGAGCTTAGTGCAGCTCAGTATGATGCTAATAGTTCTAGTTCCAGTGTGTGTGAATTAAAGATGCCCATTCGTTAAAGAATGAGTATTATTATGGCAATATAGAGATTGCTGTAGGCGCTCAGCATTTCTTGGGCAACTTTCTTGTACTTCTGAGGTTACGTGCTCTGGACTTCAAAGTAGCCACAGCCTTTGTCAATGCATTTCTGCTTCCTACACTTGCTCATGTAGCTCAGGTGCTATCCTGAGGGTCGAGTTGATTGTCACAACTTAAAATGGTTTTGTTCTCAGCCCCAAGATGTTAACCTTCTGGAATTTTCTGCCCCTTTTTGTTTTACAGAGAAAAAAGAAAATGTCATGCATGTGCTGCCCCTTCATGGAGGCCACCTGGGATTTTTTGAGGGGTCTGTACTTTTCCCAGAACCTCTTACCTGGATGGATAAGCTTGTGGTACAGTATGCCAATGCCATCTGCCAATGGGAGAAGACAAAGTCTCAGTGCTCGGACACAGAGCAGGCTGTATCTGGCCAGGAGTAATTGACCCAAAGACTCTGGATCACTTCAATATATCTCCCTCTTTGGGAACATCTTGTTCTCTCACCTGCTGCTTCAGGTTTCCATTCTCCTTGATATTCTATGGCTGAGGTTTGATCACAATATTTTCTTCCAAAGTTGGAATTAAAGCAGAGGTTAAAATCTGCTTGGAACAACTTTGCGTGTATAGTCACTTGGTTTTGTAAGTTACTGCTTTGCTTGAAGAATTAAGTTGCTGACTGTGACTTGTTATAAGGTTATTGAGATAAAGACTGTTTGCAGAAGTTTCAAATGTTGGTCTGTTCACCTGCGGGTCAAAAACTCCATCTGCTACTTCTGTGTAGGTGTAGATGACAGGGTAAATATGATTCTCTTCTGTCCTGGTGATGGAAAAACCCTGTACCAAGCCACAGCCAGTGAGTGGTTCAGTCTTGTGAGTCACTAAAATGTGGCTTGGAAAAACAGATGCTTGACTTCAAGTAGAGTTCCAGCCTTGCACCATCTCAAGGGAAGCCTTTTAGTTCCTGGGAATGCACTTAAACAAGTGAATCAGTTTAAAAATACTTAACTTTTCCATGCTTCAGCTGTCTGTGGATTGCTTGGTCCTTGTGCTGGGACTCCAAGTAGAGTAAAGCTGCAGGCTGGCAATATCAGTTAATGTTTCTGTGTAAACATGTTCTCACACCAAGACCAGATAAGTCACCTTCTTGTTGTTTTTTGCCTCTTTCTAAATGTAGTAATCTCTTTTTTAGTACTGAAATTTTTTTGTTTGACCCAGGGCTCTTTAAAGCTGGCTCTGGTTTCTGAGCAGAAACCAGTGATTAAGAATCTGCAGATCTTTGAATTCAATCTGTTTTTAATAATATTTAATAGCAAATTATGTACTCCATTAGAGATTCATTTGTTGGGAGGGAGGAAGCTGTCTATTTAGACTTACTCCCCTTATGTTGGGTAAATAGTAGCAAAATTCTTCCTCTGAGCTTTCAAAGCATTTGATGGTTTTCAGACACACAACTTGCCTTATAGCTGATGGGGACCTGGATGTCTCTAGCCCAGTGCAACTGAAAAGGTTATCTCTGCATGGCTATTTCTGTATCTTACATAAACGCTGTAGACTTACAGGCCACAGTAAGACACTGGTCTCTTCCTTGCTTGAGTTCCATTTCCACACCCAGGCAGTCTCTTCTAGTTTTAATGTGCAAAGTGTGAAAACTGTTTGCAGGAAAGATGCCTACTCGCTTGTCTTTTTCCCTCAAGTGGCTGTTATGGTCTGTGCCAAGATGATTATTAAAGACTCTAGTCCGTCCCCTGGAAGGAAAGTTACCCCATGACAATCTGGAAACAAAGTTTGTGGTCAAAAATCTCTCTTCTTTAACTCTGTTCTGTCAATATTGTATTCTCATTAATCTGTCCTTAGGACTTCTTTATCACAGTGTCAGTGAAGTTCTTTTCCTGTCATACTTCCCACGTCAATTAGCACTTTATTGCTCAGCCTTGGTCTGCGTTCCAGGCACTTTAGTTTATGGCTTAAGGGTGAAACAAGCTGCAAGACTTCAATCTGATAATAGGGGGGAACAAGCCTTCTGGACTGCCCTGTCCCTGAACTTCAACAGGTCGGAGAGGTGGGGTTTTGTTTTAATAAAGCAATAACTAACTATTGTAGCAAAGGTGCATTATCATATCAGGAAATTCATTTCGTTTGCCTTAGGCCGCACACCTTGGCCTGTTACGATGAACTGTGGATTATCTGCACATCCTCCTTGTTAGTAAATCCAGGTTTCCTTTTTTCTTCAAGGTAAAGATGTGATCAAGTAAAGTTACAGCAAGACTTGGCCGTGCTTGTGGCTGTTCCTTAAGAACTATTTCAGGGCATCAGTTAGCAAGGATATTCTAAGCTGATGGAGATCTTGTCTCTGTTATCTTATTCATGCTGCATCTGTATATCCCTAAAATCTGTCATCAAAGACATTTCAGATTTTTTCCTTAAGTAACTGTTCATGTAATATTCATTGGATATGACTTAGATTATCTTCTCACCTCAACAGAAGTAGAGTGTAAATCTCACTTGTAACATCAAATAGATACAGTATAAATTTAGGTGTGTGGGGAATATGTTTTTTTTTATCTCCAGTGGGTTACAACTTTAGAAGTCTTCTGACTTTGACAGTATACTACAGCTGTAGCTTATGCAGGTCATGTCTGTCTGCCGCAAGGAAACACAACTGCCTTTCCCATGCTTCATGTGTCTTTCCTCCACCCACATTTTTCTGAGATGAGGATCAGCTTCAGACAGATCTAGAGGAACCGAACGCCAATACCACTGCTGAGGTGAAGGGCCCATCATATGACCCAGCATGTGGATGCCGATGAAAGGTCAGTGTGTCTGACAGTAAAACACCTGCCTTCCTCAACTTGAGAGCCCTATCAAAAGCAGGGACGCTCTGCCCAGCTCCACAAGTGACTGAAGCTCTGTCTTCTTCCTAAGGACCCCAGACTGGCAGGAGTCTGAGAACTGGCAGAATTCTCTCTGGGAAGGTTAATGTTTTTGGCCAAGTCATGCCAGTCCCTCCGAAAGCAGAGTTTCATTCTGGGAAGCTTTTTCTTGAGGAAAAAAAAATTATAATTTCCTCCTTCCTCTTTGTAAAGAAGATCATTCTTGATGTACCAGGCTTTCAAACAGGTTTTTCTGTTTCTGTGGTATGAGGAAGATACTTTCTTGTCAAATTTACCTTTGTTTCAAACTGATCTTCCTACAGCAGATGGCCAGTCAATCAAAGACCCAGTTTTAAGGAAGTCTCCCAAAATGAGGTGAGCAATTGGGCAATTCTCAAAGCAGACAGAGTTGTAGCTTTGTCTAATCAAATAGAGTTGGTTTTTTTGTTTTTGTTTTTTTTAAAGTTGGAGAGTCTTTTTGAGGGATGTACCTTCCTGCCCCACAACCTAAGCCTTCATACTTCAAAAATACTGATGCTGTGGACTTTGTGAAACTCTTAACTACAGAAGTAATATGAGTCTCTGTCTTGCTCCTTTGATCTGTTCTGCACTGGGATCTGCAACTGTTCAAATGACTTGTGACGTGACCAGCTAACTGTAGCCTCTTTGGGGAAGAACTTCTGTTACGGCTTGTTTCTGGAGCCTGAAGTTCAGCTTATTAAACTTGTAAGTGGAAGCTGTGGAGAAAAAGGCCTATTCTACCCATCTCACCCAATTTGTTGCTGTTTGACTTGTGATGTCAGGCTTGCAGAAGTAACTTTAAAATGTCTTTGGAAAGTGGGAGAGGAGAAAGTTTAAGCTGCTGATACTTAGTGCCAGTACCCCAAGATGCATGGGAGTTTGATCCTAATCTGAAAAACTCTTTTTTCACAAAATAAGGCAATACCAGTCTTGTGATGTGGGCAGGTGGTCTTTAAATTCAACCTTAAATGCAATCCGAATTTTATTTTTAAGTCTTAGAGGCGGAGTCATCTTTTTCATCACTTATCAAGACATGAGGCTGCTGAAGTGTGTGCTTGCAGATCATTATGGTATAGTCTGATAGTGCAGTTCAAGATGACAGCATGCTGAATCTGTCACGTGCTCTGTTTCATTTCAAACTGGGGTTAGAAAAAGCATTAGCAGAGCTCTTCCACAGGTAGTCTTGCAGTATACGCACTTCTTTCTCCTCATTGGATGTAAGTAGGGCTTGAACATCAACCCCAAGGACTCTCTCAATCAGTTAGGAAGTTGCAGAACTATTACTCTTTGATGGTTAGGCTGGTCCAACCATCACCTTTGTCAGTGTCTGGAGAGATCTGAAGATGGTAGGTGAGCAGCCAGGACTTGCTGTTATTGAACACAAAAAACTTGCAGCTTCTACTACATTAGATCTGCCAGCATTTTTAATGATTCCTTAATTAGCTTCTAAATTGAAGGTGTTGTCAGGTGGGTCTGGCAGTGTCGTAGTTGCAATGTGAAGACAGACACTTTAACTTCCCTGCAGTCTTTTTCCTGAGTATTTTTCTGCAGTTTCGGTTCATGAAGATAAAAGTTACAAAGACTGGGCATTAAGCAAAGATGTTGGGAACGACTGGCTCCAGTACTGAATTTAGCCAAGCTGTGTGTCATATGTCCTGGGTCTGTCATAAGTTCGTAGACCACAGCCCTTTGACACGTGGTGCCTTGCCCTTTTTCTCCTTTTCCTTTGACATTAGCATATCTAGAGACTTTGGTAACAGCTCTGTTAGAGCTCTGGGGGTTTTCTGTCTTAGTGAGTGAATTTTCAGACACTAGGTGGTGAGACAGCTCAGGTGATGTACGCTGTACAAGCGTGTGCTGACTTAAAGGACCTTTGTGGGCAGCCTACAACTAGCTTGTCTCTTTCAAGGCTTAATGTATATAAGCAGTGGATGATTTTCAGCTCTCTGCTCCTCTAGCAGTAAGGGATTGAGTCATGGGAGGGTTTGCTTTGCTTAATATGTGACTTGTTAATACGCAATCCCAGAGTTGTTATATCTATCAACACTCTGGTGGCATAGCTGGAGGTAGATTGCCTAAGTGACTACATCTCAAAAGAAAGAGGAGAGAGTAGCAACATCAGGATTATAATTGCCAAACAGTTTAGTCACCTGGATTGCTTCCAAGTTTTTTCTAGAAATACTCTGCCTGTCCTGAGCTTACTGAAATTCTTCACAGCCTTTTTCCAGGAGACCAGAAAAGGCCATTGTCTTGTGCTGCATGTGTAAGTCACTCGTGAAGAGCATCTTGCTCCTGGCTTGAGTCATGCTCCACGTGTCCTTACTCCTTAGGTGGGTATGTTGGCTGGGGTAGGTCCTGGAGCCGCAGTGACTCAAAGCAATGTCTCCTTCACGACTTCTAGGAGGAAAGCAAACAACCCTTCTTGGTGTGAAGACATTGAGTCTCCAAGGTTAGAATGCTTCAGACCAGCACCAGCCCAGGGAAGGGATGCCTTGTCACTGTGCCCTTTTTATCGCTGGGTGTGTCTATTACGCTGGCCTGGACTTTCTCAGCTGTTAGGGGAGTCCAAGAGGTTGCCAGCTTTCCATGCTGCGGTGGAAGGGTTTCTAGGGTTATTCTGAACATCTGTGTTCTTGGGTTTAGTGGTTAGTCAATGGACACAAACACTGCAGTCCAGGGCAGCATTTATCAGTTTGGCTCAGCTGGTATTGAACAGCCTTTTTTTTAAGTCTATCCGGTAACACTCTCCAAAAGCTCCAACCCTGCAGCACTTGTGGTTAAAGGCATTTCTTTCCTTCTCACCCAATGGCCTTGCCTAACAGAGTTAGTTTTAATGCCAGTAAGGTGCCAGATCCCACGAGGTGGCTCTACACAAAGCCTTTTTTGCTTCTGTATGAATGACAAGCTTGCATTGTCTATCTCTGGTCATGCAAAAGCTTCGATTAGATACAGAACTCTTTTCTAGGATCTCCACTATAGCTCTGCTGGGATGTTGACCCTTCTCATGGCTCTTGCCAACTGGGAAGTGTTGGGGGGAGGGGGACGGGAAGGAGAAGCCAAACAAAATCCACTTGTATTTGATAAAACCAAGCCCTACTGCTTAGCCCAAATCAGCTGCTTCCCAAAGGAGCATGTTTTCTTGTTGTGTTACTTGACAGACTAACCATAATTCCCAGTGACAGATCACTAGACGTTCTTCTTGAGAAGTCAAAACCTCTTTCTCTGAAAATCCCAAGCTGAAGAGGTATGTGGAGATCTTGGGAAGAATAGGGTGCCCCCTTCTTGTTTTGCCCGTGCAGCTGTGCTAGAACAGGCTGAGTGACTTTTGATATTCTTGGTGAGCAGTTTGTTATGAAAATATTTTCAAATTGGCAAAATTATACTCCGGAACCATCTCTAAATGCTGCCCTGAGAAAGCTTGTATACTGAGACATCCTCCTTGCTGCCATGTTCTGAGTCAGATTCTCTGGAGCTGACAGCTGCAGGGGAGATGATTTGCAACTAGCAATGCAATTTTTCTATATCTGCTGATGTTTACCTTCAAAAATTATACATAAATATATATAACAGTGTCTTTGATTATTTTTTTCTTTAATTTTTGTTCTTCTGTGTGGTGTAAAATGGAGGTCATTGCAAAACAAAATGTAATTTTGTTATCTTTGATTCAGTGGGATTTCTTTATTTAAAAATAAAGGACTTATTGAAGTCAGTGCTGCACGTGGTAACTGTGTGTGAAGTTACTGGATGGTGAAGACAAGCAAAGGAACTGTGTTTTCTTACTTGCTCCCTCCACAGTGGGGAGGGGATCATCTGATGTGGGAATAAAGTAATATCCATTAAAATGCAACTCAACGTGTTCCCTTAGTTATGAGATTTGGATTAGGTAAAGGAGGAACAGGAGCAATCCTTTAGCCTCAGCCCTTACATGTGAATTGTTAGATGTCTGCTCTGAGCAGTAGACTGTCTTGGCAAAGGTCTGTCCTTATGTCCCTGATGCCACCAAGNTCTATGATTCTATGATTTTCACTCCGGGGCAGGAGTTGGCTTGCTGCTCCTTCATTTTAAGATGGGACAGCTTCTGTCAGTAACTTCTTCCGTGAGCTCTGGGGTTGCCTCTATGTGTTGATCTATTCATTGGCTATTCTCATGGTAAATGCAAGGGCTGTAATTGTTGTAGGTAATGTGAATGAATCCCAGCTTCGAGGGAGAAAGCTCAAGCTTGCACTCCTTCCACAGTTCTTGGGGGGAGAGGACAAGGGGGGTGGCAGTGTTGGGGATGTCACCTCCACCTTTCACTTGTGGCAGCCCATCTCTTAAAGACCTGGCTCTACTGCCCACTGAAAGCTGGAGTGTCAAGCAGACAGAAAAACTGCACAGGGACTGTAGGTAACAACACACAGCTGGTGTGACAGCCCCTGCTACCACTGTCACCTCCAACTGGAGCTACCTTCTGCCTCCATGTTCCAAAGAGGTTCTCCTAGAATCCCTAGGTCGCTGGCCTGAGGAGTCCTCCCAAGCCAGACCTGCAGCTCCACTGGGACTAAGAGTGGAAGCAGGATCCAGAGCTTAGCAGTGGCCTGTCCTGCAGCACGTGAAAGGACTCTGCTCTGGGCTGACAGCTTCCCTGGAGCGACGTGGTAAAGCTTTTGGCTCATGCATTTCAGCAGAAATCATCTTCTGTTATTTTTCCCTGCTGAAAGCGAGTGGATTTCCCAATCTTTCAGCTGCTGGCAGAAGAAACACACAACAAGCATCTCTGGCCAGGACACTGGCATCTTTGAGCCCAGGGCATAGAAAACCCCTGCCAAAAGTACTGCTTAACTGACACTGAGAGCTCACTGCTGTGTGTGGTTTTTTCTTTCTCTACAGACCAAGTGAGGCAGATGTAAGGGGCAACTGGGACTGGTGCTGTTGGGGCAGCTGGACTAGCCTCTACCTCTCTAGTGAGAACTGCTCAGTGGGAGGCAGTGTTTTGGGCTCCATCTCTAGTTCATTTGCCACTGTGATTTAGCTGTTAGATCTGCTATAAAACTCCTTCCTGGCTTGGTCAGAGTTGCTCTGGGGGGGAAGCCGAGGGCAGTGTGGATCACGCTGCCAGCTCTGTTTGCTGTGCTGTTCCGTGCCTCTCCATCCAAGCAAGCTGACAATTTGTCCAGCGGTGGTGAGCAGCCATAGGGATCTCCTAAGAGCTGTGACTTGCCCAGTCCAAGTCCCAGAGGTGGCAGTGTGGTGCTCCTGTCTGTGCATATGGGGAGGGGGGGAATTGTCTTTTCCTAGTTTTACAAGTGAGCTGCAATCGATTTGGCTCCCCAGCAAGCTGTGCTGTTGTGTTTGCACTGGCCTGATGGCTGTAGGATTGTCACACGTGGTTTCCTTGGGACAGCTCCAGGTGCTTTCTGGCCCCATGGAGGGCACTGCACGGTAAGAGCCAAGTGCAGCAGAAAGGTAGGTGCCTTTTGCTCTCGCTCTGGGCTCTGGCACAGCCTGAGGCTGTGACTCGCCATTCGAGGACCAGCCAGCGCTGCTGAGCCTGGAGAAAACCAGTTTAACCCCAGTCACCTCTGCCTAGACAGGCCCCATCCTCCCTGCGGCTTTGGAGCTGGCATCCTGTTTGGGTTGAGCCTGAGCCAGTGCCCTGATGAATGCAGCTCTTGTCAGCACCCTGCACCTCGGCCAGCTTCGGGTGGAGGGCTGGTCTTCTGGCTGATGAAAGGTGCCCGTGTGTAGCTACAGAGCGGAGAGGGGGACAAGGCATGCCATGGGACCAGGCTGACAGAGAAGGTGGTAGCCTGGGCAGAGACCAGTAACTTGCTGCTCTCCAAGCCCTACTGCTGGCCAAGGGAGGAGAAGATAGTTTGGAAACGGGCATCCCTACAGCTCTTTGGAGGAGATGCCTGGTTCATGAACCAGAACAGACTGCCTTGCCTGGGACACAGCTACTTCTGCCTCCCACCTCCCCACCCTGGTCCTGTTGACTCCACACAGCAGGGGCTAATTGGCATTAGCATCAGGCACAGCTCTGTTTGCTGTGGTGGCTTTTGGTGGGGCTTCCCTGACTGAGCTCCCTCTCGTGGTGCAGTGCTAGGAGAAACAGCTGTGCTGAAGCTTTTGAAGGATTTAGCAGGGTATGTTCTGCTTGCCTTTCTCTGCTCTTGTGAAAATCTGTATCCTAGCCTCAGGTGCTGCTGTAGCCTCTGTTCCTTCTCCCTGCCTGCCTGGCTGAGCAGGAATCAGGCAGAGCCACCAATGTCTGGAGTCCTGGTCAGGTTCTTGTTTACCTCTTTGGGGCTATTTTATCTTTCCTGGTTACAGCAGGTGACAGAGAATCGGGCCTCCTTGCCCAGCCAGGGGAAACTCATTCTGGGGTGTAGGGAGGAGGCCAGTACCTTAGCCTCTGCATCAAAGGACAGTCAATGATGGGTCAACAGTGCTGACGCTCCCGGCGTCCTTAGAACCAGCAGCACAGCCAACCCCTGTGCCCCAAAAATGCCCTCTTCCTTGCCACACGCCACAAGGAACCCCACAGCTCTGCTGTTGAACACTTTATTTCTCCCTCGCTGTAGCCCTCCCTTCCCGGAGCAGATGCTCTCCTTGTCCTCCCACCGCAGCTCCAGGGCATGCTGCAGGAGAGGGCCGGTGACCCGCTTTCTCTGCTGACTCCCAAGGTGAGGATGCTCTGCCCAGGAGGGACAGGGCTGCCAGGCAGCCTGCTGCCAGCTTTGGGGAGGGGAGGGACAGGTGTGGAGCAACATGCCCAGGGCGCCTCATCACAAGCAGTCATTCAACCAATGCTACGGTAAGGAGGTGGTTGGGGTTAGAGGGCCACCTCTGATCCTATTTTACAGCGGAGGGGGAGCAGACCCTGGTTTAGAGAGCTGTGTCTTCAGCCTCGATGCGCGGCCCGAAGAGCTTCTCTGCAGTTGCTTTCCCATCGTACTTGGGCAGGTTGCCACCAAAGTCTGCTGGCAAAATGTCAGCGTCGATCTCCTGGTAGAAGGACTCCAGCTCCTCCCCATGCACAAAGACCTGGCAGGAGACAGAAGAGACCCTCAGCAGAGGACCTGGGCAACTCTTGCTGGCTGCTCTGTTTCACCCAGGGATACGTCTCTGTCTCCAGTCCCTTTCCCACACTCACCCTCTCCAGCAGTTTGCTCTTCAGGAACGGTTTGACCACGTTGTAGGTGGTGGTGAAATACCAAGGCTGATGAATGAAGTGGACGGCCTTGAATCGCGCTGGGAAGGAGTCCTAGGATCCCAAACCCAGACACAGGTGGTTACACATGGAGCTGGGCAGGCAGCAATGGACACCCCAGCACTGCCACAGTTCCCCTTGCCCAATCTCCCCTTCTCTCCTTGATGGCTCCTTTTTTGTTCTGACCCAGAAGATCAGCTGCCCCAGCCCCAGAGAGCACCAGGGAAGCTGAAGAACCTCCCAGATGTTTCATTGCTCCCACTCGATCAGAAGGACCACATCTCTGCTGTCCTCCTTCCCTGGAGAGAACCAAGTGCCTTTGGCCTCTGGTCCAAGGGTAGAAATCCTGTAGTGCCTGAGTCTCTGTCTGGCCTGGACCAGGCTGGGCTGAGACAGTGATGATGGAAGGCCTCTGGGCCATGCTGTAGGATTCTGGTTGGTAATTGGAGAGGGCACAGAGCTGGGGTTGGAAAACTAGGATCCATCCTGCAGGACTTAGCCAATTAGTTGGCAAGGGAAGGAATATATGATGGGGAGCAGCCTTTCCACAACGCTTTCTCATGGTGGCAACCTCAAGCCGTGATAGCCCTGCCCTCCGCTCTGATTTCCCAGGGCTCACTCTGTCTCTACTGGATGCAGACTTTGCTACCTCACCTGCAGCATGTCCACCATCTTCTTGAGTTCAGAGGGTTTGATCCCTGATGCCTGCTGCATGGTGAAGCCCTTGAAGTTCTCAATGATGCAGAACCCGTTGATCTGGGTCTCCTCGTTTTCCAGCAGCTTCTCCAAGATAACACAATAGGCACGAAGGATCTGATGGAGAGGAGAGACAACAGGTCTTGTATTAGGTCTCGCCTCCCATAGACCCAGGAGGTTCCCAGGAAGGGGCCCATGGAGAGATAGCCAGAATGTGTGCAAAGGGATGCTGAGCTCAGACATGCCAAGCTGGACAAGCCCGGGAGTGGGACCGCTCTGCTCCAAGGGTCACGGCTGGGCTGGGCTGACCTCGTCAAAGGTGATCTCCTCATAATCCCAGTTCTCGATGTTGAAGAGCATCACCACCCGGCCATACTTGTCTCTGCTGGCCAGGATGCCAGGGTAGCCAGCTTCAATGGTGCTGCGCACAGCCTCGGGGGTCAGGTTGTCGAAGAGCTCGGGGTACTGCTGGCGGAAGTTCACGTAGCCTGCAGACAGGCACACTCCATGTTATTTTCCCCGTGCCAGGGGCTTCCCAGGCCTGCCCTCTCTCCAACACCTCACCCGGCAGATAAAGTCATTTTCCTGTTCATTCCCTTTCTCCCCCTTCCTCCCCATTTGGGTGACACCCCCCAGCTCCCGTCCCTTGGCACCCTGTGGGCACAAAATAAGGAATCTCATCCTGGGAAAATGTAGGCGAACAAAACAGCTGTCTGGGAGCCAGCGCTGATAATTACAACTCATTATCCCCCAAGCTGACACAAAGGAGAGTGGAGCTGGAGCCAGGCAGGTCCTTGCAGGCAGCCACCCCCCGGGCTGCCCTCCTGCTCCCCCTCCATCCCTACGGGTCACCCCCAATGCGGGGAGGAGGTCCCACAAGCCCCACAACCTGCTCCTGGCCCTCGAGGTGTCACCAGGGTGCTGAGCCCACCAGGCACCATGCACAGAAGCATTCGGGTGGGTGCAGGACCAGGGGACACAAGGGTATGTATAGGGCATGGAGGGCTGGAGGGGATGGAGCCCAAACCAGCTGGGTTTGCTGGTCAGATGGCCACCGCCACGCACATTTTTCTTCCATTTTGTCTGGTAAATCAGCAAGGAATGGGACTGTCCTGGCTTTGCAGGATGCCTGGCACCACCTTCATTTATTTCCTTCTCTGGTGCAACTGTCCCCTGGATCCCAAACCCCCAGCCCTGTCTTTTTCTGTTGGTCCTCTCTCCTCATCCCCTTTCCATGACAGGGTCCTGCTCTGCTGGGACTGCCCTGAGCAGGGGACCGGGAGGAACCAGAACAGAACTGGGAGCTGCTGGTGGATGTGTACTCCTGCCAACCCAGCATCACAGCCCAGGACCCCTCCCCACCTTTCAGCAGGTCGTAGGCCCTATGGACATCAAACTTGCGGGCACGGATGAAGCGGAGGAAGAAGGCGTCGTCCTTCCCTTGCACCTTCTCGGCCACTGCCTTGCACACCTCCTCGCCGCCCGCCCGCTCCTGCACCAGCTCCCGCAGGGCCTTCACTGCCACCTCCCTCTGCTCCTCCGTCTCATTCAGCTCATCCTTTGCCTGGTGAGGAGTAGGGAGGGGGTTCAGCTCAGTGGTGACCCCCATATGCACCTCCCAAAGCACTCCAGGGGTCATTTAGGCACCCAAAAGCTATAGGAGTGCAGTGATGCCTCTTGGAGGAGGCAAGGAGGGCAGGGTCACTCAGGTCCCTACTTAGAGACCCTTTGGAGTAAATGCATCCCACCCCCTAGATGGTGGCATGAGCCCAGCGATGGTCTCCTCTGGCCTCCGAGAAGGAGCAGGAGCCCTGGTCTGTGCCTGGCCCCCACTTCCCATGGCCACCCTCACCTTTTGCATGGTGTGAGGGGGGATCTTCTCGCACCTCCCGAAGACAGGGCCATGGTCCTTGGTGGTGAGGCGCTCCAGCTTGGTGCGCAGGGCCTGCTCCTCCTCTGAGACGATGCGGAAGGTGCCCGTCTGGGGGTGAGGAGAGGATGTGGGGTCTCCCCAGCCAGCCCCACCACAGGTCCCCCATGCTATGGGGGGCTATGAGGAAGGGCAGGACCTCCATGCAGGCACTCATGGGGGTAGAATGGGGTGGGGATGGGCTGAGTGCCACCCAGGCTCCTCTCCATGGGCTGAGAGCAGCTGGGGAGGGGGTGAGGGATGTATGGAGTGTTCCCCATCCCAGCACTGCAGGAGGAGGTGGTCAAAGCCCAGGGGACACAATGGCACAGGGGCAGTACTCACAACCGTAGACATCTTGTCCTCTGTCCTCCGTTGGCCACAATACACTGGGAGAGGGAAGGAGAAATCAGTGGGGATCCCAATGCCCTCAGAGGTTGCCCTGTGTCCCAACCCATGCCCCTCTTGCTCAGGCAGGAGCACCCCAACCCTTCTCTGCTCCATCAGATATTCCCTGCATCTCCACCTGGCTGCCAGAGGGTGGGAAACTCTGAGAAACCCCGGTGATGTTTGTGAAAGAAGCTTGAAAAAGTGGGTATTGACCATCCGACGCTTTCACCCTTTTTTTTCCAGGTCTGCCTTTCTGCTGGAGGTTGGGGGCGACTCGTGAGGACCTCGACCCCATGAGCTCACTCAGTGATATTTCATCACACACCACCTTCATGCAGGCAGAGGTGAGACCCCAGCTTTGGCCGGGTGGACAGCCAGCTCACACTTTTACTGCCTTATTTCTACTACCCCATTATCCTCAAGGTTTTTCCCAAACCCTCCAGCCCCCCTGTTCCAGTCCAGAGCCCATCACTAGCTGCGCGGTTGGACTGAGGTTGAACCTCTCAGCATCTTTCTGATGCCGTCTCGGTGAAACATCTTGTTCCCATGCATGAGGAGGAGGAAGCCTGCCTTCATCCTCCTTCCATTGCCCGATCCTGCCCCTGCCCAGCCGTAGCATCTGCTCTGAGCCCAGGCTGTGCGAGGGACACTTGGCTTCGCATCAACCTCTTTGCAGAGTCATCCTCTTCCCCACCAGCTCCTGGGATGGGCATCTCCTTTTTCCAGATACTAAATCAACCCCAGCCTCAGTGGTGCTAGGGTAAGGTAGGGATGGATGACAGTCTATGACGCAGTTATTTTGAGTGGAAAAAGTCCTGGATACTCACCAGGGAGAGGAAAAGCTGAACCGTGTGTGGAGGGTCAGTGAACAGGACCGAGAGGGATGCACGGATGGCGAGGCCGGAGTGGAGCAGCAAGAAAGCCGGACGAAAGCTTTGTAGAGTCACCGGGTTGGGATTAGACCGTCACAAGGCATCAACTCACTGCAGCTTTGTAATTAAGTCAGCACAACCCAGGCAAGAAACCCCATTAAAACATTACAAAAGGCAGCTGAGGAGAGGGAAGGAAAAAGCCGGGGCTCCACCAGCCAGCCAGAGTGTGCGTGGAGGGGCGGGCTGGGATGCCGGACCCGATTAACAAAGTATAAAAGCTTCTCGTTGTGTAACTCGCTCATTAGCACGAAGCAGAGGCAGAGGCAGGCGGTGGGCAGCCTGCCATCCCGGCCTGCTCCCCAGGGGTGAGCTGGCCAGGTCTCCCTCCCCGGCTTCTGCCCCCAAAAGCCTGGCAAAGCCCCATCATGAATTTGGCCACATGGGGAGGGTCCGGCTGTGGAGACAGGTCCACAGCAGAAGATGTTCCTGGGGATGGTCCCACCTGGGTGTCTCCAACTCTTCCCCAATGAGATCACCCGAACCAGCATTCATACAGGGCACTTTTCTAAAATAAAAAAAAAAATAAAATATGGGCAGATGATTTTTTTCACAAGTGATGGTTGCCTGCTTGGAGCTTTGGGAGATGGAACCTAGTCCACCCCTGGAGTGGCGCTGTGGACCCACAAGGAAGGGAAGCCCTAGGATGCGGCAGGGACAGTGCTGAGCCCACGTATGGGTGAAGTATGATGGCAAAATGAGGAGGTTTGGGACATCCATACCTCAGCGTGCTGAAGCCGCATGGAACAGGGGAGCCCTTGCAGACTTAACTCTTCTTAGGGCCAGGGCTGCAGGAGCTGGGTGAGGATGTAGCAAGGATGGGGATGTGCATGGCTCCTTCCCCAAGTCCAGGAGAGGAGCTCAGCCAGGGTCTTACCACGATGAGGATTTTGGGGAGGTGGCAGGGCCTGGATAAGCATGAGAGCTGGACTGAATGGGCTTACACAAGGCATGTTTTGTAATGCCACCAGGATTTACGGATTTCGTTTCCACGGAGCTACCCTGCAAATGGAGCTGAGACCTTGCTGGGAGGGAGAGAGGGAGGAGGAGGAAGGCACGAGACCCCAGATGAAGGGCAGGGGGGAGTGGGGAGGGAAAACCCAGACCTGTGCCAAGACCCTGAGCACCGCTGCTGTGGCCAGGGACACCAGGCACTGCTCTCTACTGGAGACCTCCCTTCCCAGGCCAGCCCTGGCACAAGGCTCTGCTCCCTCCTAGAGCTCGTTGGACCTTCATCTGCAGTCCTGTGAGCAAGGTGGTGTGTGATGAGGGGATACCACCAGCCTGGGGGCTCCTAAACAGACCTGATGACCCTGCATTGTGGTGGCAGAGGGGACCTGCGCTCCCCTGGCCAGCTGGGCATCCTGTTCATGGCAGATGAAATTATTTTACAGACTCATGTACAACCCTTGGCATCACCAAGTGGATGCATGGTCCCAGGAAGGGTGGTAGCCCCAAAAGTGACCCATCCCAAGGTGTTGTGGCTAGAGCCCTTAGAGATCTCTCAGCCAGACCTGGTTATCCCCCTCCTCACAGATCCTGGCCCCAAATAAACCCGCTCCTCCTTGCTCAGCAGCGCTGGCCCCCACTCCCCGTGAGCATGGGGTTTGCGAAAGCTCCCACGCTGTGCTGGCACCGGATCCCCTGGATAAATCCCGCTGCTTAAAGGCAAGCTAAACCCCCTCGTGTGCCCAAGGCCGCCCCTCGTGCTTGTGGGAATTAAGGGTTTTACTCGAAGGTATCCGCACCCCACGTGGGCGGCACTCACAGGGGCTGGGAGCTGT
>VXBW01004057.1:26614-39229 GCA_013400375.1 Thinocorus orbignyianus | reverse complement strand
CTTCTCCAGGCTGAACAGCCCCAGCTCTCTCAGCCTGTCCTCATAGGAGAGGTGCTCCATCCCTCTAATCATCCTGTGTATGTATTTGTTTTTATTCATTGTTCTTTCTCATTTCAGGTTCATGAGCCCATCAGAAGTGATATTCTTGAGCAGGTCCTGAACAGAGTCCTCACAAAAGCAGCATCTCCTGTCAGCCACTTCATAGGTAACAGGAAAGACAGAAATGTGTCCTGCTCTTGGAAGAAGTTATAGAATCATAGAACAGTTTGGGTTGGAAGGGAGCTTTAAAGGTTATCTAGTCCACCCACCCTCCAATGAGAAGGGACATCTTAAGCTAGATCAGGTGGCTCAGAGCCTCATCCAACCTGAGCTTGAATGTTTCCTGGGATGAACAACCCCAACTCTCTCAGTCTGTCCTAATAGGAGAGGGGCTACATCCCTGTGATCAATTTTTTGGCCTTCCTTTGGACCTGCTGTAACAGGTCTGTGTCTTTCCTGCGCTGGGAACTCCAGAGCTGGGCGCAGAGTCCAATGGGGTCTCACCAGAGCCAAGCTGAGGGGCAGAATCACTTCCCTCGACCTACTGGCCACGCTGCTTTTGATATAGCCCAGGATGCTGTTGCCTTTTGGAAGTTCCTCCTGAAGTGATGTGGAGCCAAGAAAATCAGTTGTTCCTTCCCCTTGTTCCGAGGTGTCAGCTGTGCCAGATTACCTTGTATTCATCCCAGGTGAAAAATGTGTTTGCAGGCAGTTCCCATGGAACAGCTGACGCACAGAAAGTTGGTATCTGTCAGTCAGTAACATCCCTGGTAGGTGGTTGGGAGTCACCGGGGCTGCAGAGATGCCTTTGATGCTGACTCTTCCCTTGTACCTCAGTGCCCTCTGGTGGGGTGAAGTCCTTCAGCCGAGTTGTCAGCGTTTTATACTTTGTCCATGCAGCAGAGCTCAGATTTTCAATGTTCATCCTATCACAATATCTCTGTGTTATGGAAGGGCTTTGGTTATTCTGTAACTGTTACCTCTGTAGACATCTTCTGCTCAGACTTTTCTGGCCTCTTGGCATCAGCTGCTCTTTTTGTCCTTTTTTCTTCCTTTTTTTTTTTTTCCAGACTTGCTGTCCAATATTGTTGTGTCTGCTCCTCTTGTGCTTCAGACTTCATCCTCCAAAGTCACGGAGACCTTTGACAATTTGTCCTTTCTGCCCATCGACACTGTACAAGGGCTCCTCCGGGCAGTACAGGTAAAGCTTTGCATTTCTCCAGGAATATCCTTGCTGCTTTAGTTCCAGTGACAGCTTTAGGGCACAATTACATGCATGATCTAATAACTCTCCTCGTGAAATAAGCCTTCATACTCTGCTGTGGGTTGTTCAGTGTAGCATGGAACTGCTCTTCAAGCATGGATTTGCATGTCCCCTCTAGCAAAAAGCATATGGTGTGACTTGGCTTGGTACCAAAACTGTTCTGTGCTGACTTTTCATCTGGAAGATGCCCAGATGCTGCACACTGTAGAAAACTAAGTATACAGTGTTTAGCTGAACAGCTGTAGCTGTCAGGTTGATTTTTCTCCTTCCAAGCTCCACGACAATATTTCTCTTTGCCTGGCCCTGGCATCAAAACTTTTACCTGCTTTACCCAATCTGGGGATAACAGTTCTTTTCCCAAACCTTTGCACTGTGTCCTCACTGACCTGCTAAGGTGTCTCACTGCCACAGCTCCCTGGGTTTAATTTTATATTGGTTTGAAATGTTTTGGTTCTCCTACCGTACTGACGACAGTACTGGAAATGCAGAGCCAGATGGGCCCGAGGAAGATGAGCTCAGAAACCCCAAGGGCTTGGCATGCCACAGTGCTTTTCTCTCCAAAGTGTATCTTCCTTTCCAGCCCCTGCTCAAAGTCAGCATGTCAGTGAGGGACTCCCTGATACTTGTTCTCCAAAAGGCTATCTTTTCCAGGTAAGATGGGAAAGGGATTCTTTGAAAAGATTTCTACAACTCATTTATGGTTTTGGAGCAAAAGTATTTTTTGTTGGTTTTGGCTGCCATGTATTCTTACTGCTCTAACTAGGTGGTGACATCTTCTACTCATTTAGCCTAGGACTGTAATACAGGCACAGCTCTACCCACTGCGATGCAAATCCCAACCCCCAAATTAATGGGTTTTGGAAATTCAGAAAGCTGTTGGAAACTCCAAATAAGCAGGCAAAATTAAAATCAATTCCAACAAGTCTACACAGCTGAGTACATCCAGATGCTAGGAAGAGAGTGGAAGGAACAGAATGCTGAGCTGCCACCTTCCCTCTGATCCCTTGCAAGGTGGCAGAGAAGCAGGCTTGTTGTCTTGGTAATGCTTTGTGCAAACCATCCCGCTGTCTTCATAATGCTGGGATTATGGACTGGATTTTATTGGGCTGTGGCTGCCTGGTTATGAGTACAGAATTCATAATTTAGGACTATTATTCAAAGTAAGGGACTCAACCTTGAGTAGTAGGTTCCAGTGAGCAAAGCAAAACACCAGCTTTTTGTGAGGAACCTTCCAACACTGAGCAGAGCTCTGAGACTCTCCCATTCCAGTTTTCAGGGGACATCTAATGCTTGGATCTTGGCCTGAGGCTCTCCCTCAGTGTGAGCATTGCGAGGACAGAAAGGAAATTGCATGTTTTGAGAGTGCAGAGCAAAGCGGTTCCCAGCAAACCGCCAAGCTCTTCGCTTGGGATTGTGCTGACTTCTTGGGAAATACAATTCCACTGGGCCCAGTCTGGATATGTGGACCCCTTCTCATTGCCGAATTGATCCTGTATTTATATCTGAGCTTCTTGCTTCCATTTTTCCTTACACTTCTATTTTCTCTCCCTGACTCGCAGGCAGCTGGATGCTCGTAAAGCCGCGGTTGCTGGCTTTTTGCTTCTGTTAAGAAATTTTAAGGTTCTGGGCAGCTTGTCCTCTTCCCAGTGCAGCCAGGCCATTGGTGCCACCCAGGTAAGTGCTGTTCTGCAGTCCCTGATGTGAACATATGAGACAGTCTCATGTCTAACATGCACTATTTAAAACAACTCAAGAGTGGAGTATTTCTCCACAATGGAAATAAAATTTCAGTAAGGATAGGTTATGGAAGGAAAGCTTTGGGAAGTGCAATGTGCAAAGAGAAGCCGGTCTGCGGACATTGCTTCTCATTTTCTCTTACAATGCCAGTGTTCTGGGAGGCGTTCCATTGCTCCACGATGATGACAAAGAGCCTGGCAGCACACTAAGGACTATTTCAGTAATTGTTTAGGGGCCAGGCCCCTTATCACCTTATAGCTGAGAACTGTAACCAGTATAATGTGAGTAATATTCCCTCTCAGGTCCAGGCAGATGTTCATGCCTGCTATAACTCTGCAGCCAATGAGGCCTTCTGCCTTGAAATCCTGGGCAGCCTGAGGCGATGCTTAAGCCAGCAAGCGGATGTTCGACTCATGCTGTATGAGGTAAACGTGGTTTCTTCAATCTTGTTTTAAACAGTCACGAGCTCTTCTGTAGCCTGGTGCTACTGCAGGTCCAGGTAAATAATAATCACGTTATTGTGGAAAACAGCCAAACACCTCAGTTATGTTCTTCCTGGCATACGTGTATCAAGGACTACTTTTTACTTTCTGCTACTTCTGATGTTGGACCATTGGATCACTGCGTCTTTATAAGCCCAAAGACGCAGTGATCTTCCTCATCTCATGCATTGCTTAAGAGCAAAAATGTATCAGTCTTTTTTGTGATGTGGCGTAGGAAATGGGAAAGATGTTTAATGCCCAGTGAGGAGGAGTGTTATGTCAGGCATCGGATAGATGCAGAGCTGCTGGAAGTTAACAACAGGCTGCAAAGAAATCCTGACTGGAGAGTATGGGGAAACTTCCTTAGAGACTGCATCAGGGATCTGTCTTTTCTCCTCTTCCTTTTGCAAATTTCAGTAAAGGCTTAGTCTGTCCCTTTCTTGTGACAAATGGCCCCAATACAAAAAGCCTTTTTTGGGTGCATAACTTAGCTCCTGAGGTGACTGTGGGGTACCACCTTGAGCAAAAAACCTGTTCAGGTCAAAGAGATGTTGTTTCCTTCCTGACTTGGTTGGACTGACCTTTGATGAGCTGCAAGTTGGTGGATGAGTTCATCACTGTTGGTATAAGATTTGAGTTTGCTTCATCCATCCACTGAGTTTTTCTCAGTCTGAAGGATTTTTTGCCTCCTACAGTTTCCCCACTGACTTGTTTTGCCTTTGAAGCAGGATTTCACAGTTTGAAGTTGGATCTAGTGCTAGTGTTAAATAGAAGTGAAAGTCACTCTGGGCTTGATGCCACTGCTGCTAGGGAGATACAGCTTGTGAGAGGGCCCCTGTGAGGAAATTCATCCTCTTTCTGATTCATACCTTATTTCTGTGGTGCCTTTGCTTTGCCAGGTATGGGGTTTTACACTGAGCACATTGTTAATTCCTCACGGTTCCCTGTGGTGCCAAAGGGTCATTGCTGTTGTAGGACACCAACTTGTTATACACATGGTTCACTTTTTTTGTTGTGTAACCCAATTTGTTCATCCTTCCTTCCTGTCTTCAGGGTTTTTATGATGTCCTTCGCAGGAACTCCCAGCTGGCCAGCTCTATAATGGAAATGCTCTTGTCCCAGGTAAAGTTCTGCTCTGTGGTGTGACTGCAGAGACTCTAGGAATTCGGCACTGCAACCACTCTAGCAAGCAATTTAGGTTTAAATATTGGAAAAATAGTTCTCCCTTACATTGGAAACATGTCTAAGTGCTGCAGCACTTCTCTGAGGAAGTGTTCAAATCCCTGTGATGTTGAGAGCAGACTAGGTAAACATCTGGAGACTGGTTCATATCCTGTCACAGGCTGGAAGTGAAGAGATCTCTTGGAGCCCTTTCTAACCCTTTGGTTCTGAGATGCTGAGGGAAGTGTGAGCCCAGGGAAGTGCTTTGTGCACTCCCTGTTCCTTAGCAGTGCACAGCAGTTACCCTCCTGTACTTCCCCAAGGATGTGTGCTGACACAGTAATTATTATTGTTGTCCTCCCATCGGGAGAATACCCAAGTCCATGTAGGATCTGGGAGGATTAACTCATCCCCCAACAGTGTTGCTCATGGCAACAAGACAATCACATTTCCTCAATCCATTGGACAGGCTGTGCTTTCTTTGAGACAAGTAATTTTCTTCCCTTTAATCATCCATGGAGTTCACGCTGACTAATTCCAGCTTTCCCATGACAGTATAGGGTCTGAGAAAGGAGCATGGGTAGCAGAGGGCACTTAATAGGAACTTGGTGTAAATGTATAAAATTTTATAGCATCATTATATATATATTTATGTGTGTAACTTTCCCTATTTGCCTCTGGTCCTGAATGAGTGCTCAGAGCATGTTTCCTTCCTGTGGTGTGCCAAACAGCCAAGAACTGGTGGAAGTGTGGTCTCTTGTGGATTTGTTTTAGTGCCAAGTGTAGCCTCCCTGAGTGTCTACACCCTTGAGCCAGGAACCTGGGTGCCACACCAGGGCTCAGCAGTCGGCACAAGGGACGGGCAGCAGGAGCAGTTACTTTTCCTGGCTGGTTAAAGGACAGGGGAGGTGCAAGTGATGTTGCCTGTTGGGGCAACACAGCAGCAAGTGGTCAGATGAACTTGTTCTAAGGCACCAACGTGTCCTGGGTGAGAGGTACATAAGCAACTCAAGAGGGGATTTTAATTAATTTTTAATTTAAAAATAGAGCAGATGATGTGGCTCACGTCCATGAACAATCCCATGATATAGTGCCAGCTTTCACTCTGTACAACGGAGTACAAAGATTATTGTATCCTGTTTTCAAACAACCTAAGAGGCTCAGTTACCAAGTAACTGGTTATTTTTATTTCGTGTTTTCTGTGACAGATAAAGCAGTATTACTTGCCCCAGCCCGACCTCCTGCCTCCACTGAAACTTGAGGGATGTATTATGGCTCAAGGAGATCAAATCTTTCTGCAAGAACCACTGGTAAGAGCTATACAGGCTCGCCACAGCTGCAAGCTCTTCTGTTCCATAACATTTTAGTTCTGTTGCTACATGAGCTGAATACTTTGTGTTTCTTCAGCCTCTTCTAGCCTGGAGCAATCCTTTTAAAGACAATAGAGTTGGGTATCTCACCCCTGCCTCAGGCTGTCTATTAGAGCTCTTAGCAAAGTGGTTTGGGGAACTTGTGTGAAAAATGCTCTCGGAACAGTGTAGTTCTGTTATCATCTATTGAGCTCACTGTGGCTTTTTTTTTCCTCCAACTTAATTCTGTGTAAAATAGTCATTCAGCATGTGTGTAGCAGGGGGAGAAATCTTCCCTTTGGTTTTGCTTCTTTGATATTGTTGGAGATGATATCTGGCCTGTGTCCACTTCTACCAGTGACCTCCAGCGAGAAGGCTGGGTGTGACTGTGTGGCTGCTTCCTTCAGGCCCATCTGCTCTGCTGTATCCAAAACTGTCTTGCCTGGTATAAGAGCACTGTGCGTCTGTGCCAAGGAGCTGAAGATGACGATGAGGAGGAGGAGGATGTGGGATTTGAGCAAAGCTTTGAAGAGATGCTAGAATCTGTCACACGACGAATGATCAAGAGCGAGTTGGAAGACTTTGAACTGGTAAATCAGATTTTCAGTTTGACTCAGTGGAAGAAGACACTGAGTTCCCATCAGGTTTTGAAGAGATTTTTCACTTGTTTCCTTTACCTCTTAGGATAAATCAGCAGATTTTTCTCTGTCTTCTGGTGTTGGTGTAAAGAATAACATCTATGCCATCCAGCTGATGGGAATTTGTGAGGTCCTGATTGAGTACAACTTCAACATAGGGAATTTCAGGTAAAACATCAAATCTTACCCTGCAGCACTAGCTGTGCTATACTGTGCCTAGCTCTTTGGAGTGCAGTCTCAGTGCAAACACAGAACCTTGGAGAGTGTCTTCCTTTTGAGCGTTATGTGTTGTGGAAGATGGGATGTGACATCTCGTAGAAGAGCAGGCCAAGAAGGAATGGGTGAGGTATACACTATTAGGGAGGTGGGGAGATGTCATATGTTATGGTTTTATCATTTAGAAAGTGTCATTTGGCAACTTAAGCTTCCAATTTGAAACTGTAAGACTAGATTTTCTCCACTAATGCTTTCTGTTGCTTTATTGCAGTAAGAACAAGTTTGAGGATGTCTTGGGTCTGTTTACGTGTTACAACAAACTCTCTGAAATCCTGAAGGAGAAAGCTGGAAAGAACAAACCTGCCTTGGGCAACAAAACCGCACGGAGTTTCCTGTCCATGGGTTTTGTGTCTACTCTGCTCACAGCTCTGTTCAGGTGAGAAGCTGTCACACCTGGAATAGTCTTAAGGCCTGTTCACAAGCTGCTTTCCTGGTGTCTGCATGCTGGTTGTCCTGTGCACTGTGTACACACTACAGGCATTTTTATTTCTGTACAAAGCACGTGTGGTAACAGCACTTACTGTCTGGAAGGCATCATAGTCCAGGCAGGAACCACAGCTGTGCAGCTCCTGGTACTGACCAACCAGCTTTCCTGGACCTTGCTTACGGCTTGTAAGACCTCGGAGAGATTTTGCTTCTCCAGTGCTGGGCCATCCCCCAGACAACAAACTCCAGTGTTTGAGCTCCAGTCCCTCTACAGAACAAAGCCAGACATCGATTCCCACCATGTTCTGTCAGCTGGAAAGGCTGGTGGAACTCCATCCTCCAAGTATTCACTATAACATATCAAAACAAAGGGTCTTTTCCACTCTGAATTCAGCTAGTGATTTTATTTATAGGTGCATACTTTGATTTTGAATCTCAGAGGCCATTGCCAGGCTTTTTCAGTGCAATCCTCAGTTCTCTGACAGCGCTCTTGATTCTTCAGGGACAATGCCCAAAGCCATGAGGAGAGCCTGGTGGTCCTGCGCTCCAGCACAGAGTTCCTGCGCTATGCTGTCAGCGTAGCTCTGCAGAAGGTGCAGCAGCTGGAGGAGACAGGACAGACTGATGGACCAGATGGACAAAATCCTGAGAAAATGTTCCAGAATCTCTGCAAAATCACGCGGTGAGTCATTGTCACACGTGAAGACATCAGCCCCAAAAAGCAGCAATGCATTTTGGGGGTTTTTTGATTCTCAATTAGGTTTTTGAAAGAATAGTGCAGTCTGTAACTGTTTCAAATAGTTATTATTATTACTGGGTTGAGATCATTGCCTTTCTTTGCTCCTGAGAAATCAAGTGGAGGCACTACAGTTTCTGTGCCAGAGTGAGTGATACAGCTCTAATAATGGTACTGGGCCTGGAAGAACCAAATGCCATCAAACTCTCATTTTCAGCCTCCTTCTGAATTTCGGTTCATCACTCATTGTCACAGAGGAGGTAGGATGGTTATAGGCTGGAGTCTTGAGGCTTCTGGAATGCAAGAAAGTTAAAATTCACTTCTTGCTACGGTATAAAACAGATGTAAGAGGGACACAGGCTTTAGAAAACATTTGTTTAGGACTTTTGCAAGATGCCTGAAGACATTCATGCATCTAATCCTTTGGAAATCCAGGAATGTTAAGCATCTGAATGTCTTTTGGGATCTAGGTCATATCTGCATGGGGTCTTTTCAGATCCCAGTCAGCAGAGAGCACAAAATGCAAATTGCCTCTGCCATGAATAATGCCGGTTTTGTGTCTGGCCCCAAATAATGGAGGCTATTTTTGCTGCAGTCATTAGGACTACATGTGAGCTACATGTTTTGCATGATTGGACATTGAAATAGAATAAGATCATCTGTGCAGGCGACAGAACTAATGAGAAGAAAGTAGAGGGAACAAAAAAGGGAAGAAGTGGGCTTAGGGGAGCAGGAAAAAGATGTTTGCCTACAACAGAAAAGTCTCCTTTGGGCCAAACAATTTTGCTTTCTTCAAAGCTTTTCACTTTGCTTCGCCTGCCTCTACCTTTCTGATTTTATTTACATAGAGCCCTATAGAGATACCTGACATCTCACAGATTCAAACTGCCAAGAGAAAAAGCTCTTTTTGTCACTGACAGATTTGACACCAGTGGTCAGTGTTTGGGTAGCAAAAGGAAAGCCAGGTAGAAGACATGAGCATATAAAGATGGACTCGAAATGAGATTGGAAGATCCCTTGGCATCTGGAAAGAATTAACTTATTTAGCTGTGCAGGAAGTAGCTGTTTTGCTGACATTGAAACAAAATCTTAAAAATTGATCTCTTTTCCCTTCACTTTCCTATAGGAAAAATCCTTCTAATTTAGTTAAATTAAAAATACTCTCCTAAGAGCAGAATCTCTAATTAGCCCTGTTCCTGTGCTGTGCAGCCAGCTTCACTGGAGCATTTGATGTTAAGTCATCTCCCATCCCCTAGGGTTCTGCTTTGGAGGTACACTTCAGTTCCCACTGTTGTGGAAGAGTCGGGGAAGAAGAAAGGGAAAAGCATTTCACTTCTGTGCTTGGAAGGTTTGCTGCGGATCTTCAGCACGGTGCAGCAGCTGTACATGGCCAGGATCCCTCAGTTCCTGCAAGCCCTGGGTAGGCACACAGTACAACCCTGGTCTGGTTTCCAGCCTTTGTGGTCCCGTGTGGGCAGTTAGGGACCCAGTTCCTTTCATTCCATAAGTAGGAAGAGGGCTCTGGTTCTTGTCTTGTTAACAAGGTGGGCTTAATAGCATTGCTTTTCAAGCCAGAGGAAAGTTCCAGAGATATCTTTACCTGTTTTTATAGCGCTCTGAGTCTGTCAGCAGGGGATAGTTGGGGTCTGATATAGCATTTGTCTGTTTCAAGTTTGCCTTTCACACATTTTCGTGCTCACCCCACAGTGTTGCTGTCTGTATTCCTCCTCTAGCTGTAAGCAGTTGCAGCCCTTACCAGTTTTGGAAATAAATCCTGTATTCTGCTCTTGGCATTTAGCTTTTTTCTGCACCTCTCTGTCTCTGCCAGATATTACTGATGGTGACGCAGAAGAAACGGATATTAATGTCACAGAGAAAGCCGCCTTCCAGATCCGACAGTTTCAGGTAAGTACAACTGTGTGTTGCAAGTGTTCCAAAGCACTGGTAATTCTGGCAGAAAACGCTGCTTGCTCCCTGTTGCTTGACCACGGGATTGACTGTGTGATAGCAACAGTGATACTGATTCACTGGCAGTTTAGAGAAGTTTCTGATCCCTAAGAAAAGCTGCTTCAGGGAGCTGTGTTGAAGTGCAGGTGTATTTACAGAGCTGTAGGGTCCTTCAATGCAGCATAAACGTACCTGAGTATTGTAACAGTCACACTGAATCATATGCAAGCCTCTAAGTAAGCACTCATAACAAAAAACAGCACTTGCTCTTTAAAAGAGTCCTCTTTTTATATTCTTTGTCATCCTCCGTGTTGCTGATTCCTTTATCTGCTGCAGCTTCTGGTTATTTGCTTCTTAAAACGGCCCTGCAACAGGCATCAACACTCAGAGACTCTGTCTTACCTTCCCATGAGCAGAGGTCCCTGGTGAACCAGTTCAGCAGTGCTGAAGATGACTTCAACTCCAAGGAAACCCAGTCACTCATCATAGTTCTCTCCACTTTGTCCAAACTCCTGGATCCGGCCTCTCAGCAGGTACTTCACAACATTCTTCCTGGGGTGGCAGGGATGGGTGTTGTGGCCATAGCTGCAGGAAGACAATTATCAGGGCTGACATCTGATGGTTCTGACGTGTGTGTTCTGCCTTCTCCTGCAGACCACACCATGTCAAAGTGACAGTTTTGTTACACTCTCATGCATTCTCCTGTCTCACACCTGCAAGGACAGTTTAGAACAAGTTGTCTTCCCACCCCACTCCTACGTGTTCTGATGCTGCCTTTGGGCTCCTGGAGTCTGACTGACTTGTTTGCCTGAACAGGTATTCCTAGCAGAGCCTGGTTGTGGCATGGCTTCCATATGGGAACAGAGCCAAAAAAGGCCAGCAGCCCTGTGACCAGTCCAAACTGGCTGAGTGTCTAATTTCTTCCACACAAGGAGGCGTTTTCTAAAGTGCTCCAATTTTACAAGCTAGAGACTGCAATAAAAGTGTGCCAGAAGTCTGGAGTCATTGTTTACCTTAAATTAAATGGAGCTGTTACTCTGTCCAAGAGAATGTATAGCCATTCCCTTGTCCTGGATCTCAGCTTTTCACTTGTTTAGTAGGTCATGTCCCTTGTGGAATTTCACGGAGCATGGCTGGGTGCCTTTTGCCAAAAGGGGACACTGCTGGGCTCCTTTTGCTGATTATTTTGGGGTTCTGTTTTTTTGACTATAAGTTTTGTGCTTTGAATTCTGTTTCAAAGCCATAATATCTTTTTTTTCCCCTTATGTAGTTCCTTCAGTTCCTGACTTGGACAGTCAAAATTTGCAAAGAAAATGCTTTGGGTAAGTAAGGGGAAACGGGAACCTGTTTAGATGTAATATGTCAGGTCTGATATGAGACCCTTAAATGCCCTGCTGTTGTCTGCCCTGTTTTTACCTCTTATAGACATGATCAGGTCCCATTCTGTAGCAGACTGCCATGACGTTGTGGTTATTAGCACAAGTATTAGGGGAGAAACTCCATCTCTATAAATATTAGCATTGCTGAAGAAAGAGAAGTCACTTCCTTGACTTTTCTCCGTTGTTATTTAGCACGTCTGTTGCTCAAAGCTGGATTTATACTCTGGAAAGATACTATTCTTGCCAGAGTTTGTATTGAGATGCCTCAGTGCGTCTGGTCATCATTTTTCTACAAGCTGAGGGACTTCTCCTTGCAGTATTGTATGTGATGCCCGATGTTGCAGACTCTGCTTTCATACCTGTGGTGTTTTGATGTGGTTTTCACCCACTGTGTGTCATTTCTGGGAATGCAGACTGTTAAATTCATACTGAATCTGAGGCGTTCCCTCACGGGATGTCTGGTAGCCCTAAATAGCCAGGGGAGTTCTGCACCTGGTAATGTGTTGTTTTCTATTCCTCTCCCTGCAGAGGATATTTCTTGCTGCAAGGGTTTGCTCTCTCTGCTCTTCAGTCTCCATGTTCTGTACAAGAGTCCTGTGGGCCTGCTGCGGGAGCTGGCACAGGACATCCATGCGTGCCTGGGAGACATAGATCAGGTATGATGCAGAAGCAGCCTAATTCTTCATCACATAGAGCTATCAGAGCAGAACTGAGGGCATCTCTGCTACAAACTATGTTCTACTGACCAGAAGTTGTTTTCTCTCCTCTTACCAGGACATAGAAGTGGAGAGTCGGTCCCATTTCGCCATAGTAAATGCCAAGACTGCAGCCCCTACTGTCTGTGTGAGTCAAAATCGTGTGTATGGAATGACCTGGAGTCTCCAGGGCTACTCTGCTGCAAGTGGCTCATAGTTTCCTTTTGTGCTAAACCTCCCCAAGAACCTGCTTTGTTATTGGTGTTTCTGTCTCAGCTGCTGGTTCTGGGACAGGCAGATAAGGTCCTTGAAGAGGTGGATTGGCTTATCAAGAAACTTACCAGTCTGGGATCAGACACATCAGGTAATAAAAGTGATCCATTTCTTGATATATGGGGGTTTTGAGGTAGCACCATCTGAAAGCAGGTTAAACTCTCCCTTGATCTGCTTTGACATCAAAAGAAGTGTGAGCAGCAGGTCACAGGA
>VXBW01004057.1:10816-25074 GCA_013400375.1 Thinocorus orbignyianus | reverse complement strand
TTTTTTTTTTTTTTTGGATGAGATTAATACTGCTGTTAACCACAATGGCAAATAAAGGTCAGCAACACTGCAGTCATCACAGTGTAAAGTCATGTGGGTGCCAAAAACTGCGGTGCCAAAGATGGGATGAGGAATGGGGTGCTTGAGTGCACAGCAGACATGGTGTAACGGGGAAGCGTGGTGGTGTGCAGAGCTGCTGCTCCTGGGGACAAATTTCTCAATGTATACACTATGAAATTAGGATTTTCTTCTTTTTTTTTTTTTGAGATTAGCCCCCAATTCCACCCTTCTTGTATCTCTACCTTTCTGTCATCTAGCTGGTAGTGCTGTTAGTTGGCCGGAGCAAAGAGTTCTCTGGCCTTACTTGGCTGGCCTTTCTCTAATTGCCCTCTAATGCCACGTCTCTTGGCATCCTCCTTCAGAACATCCACAGCGAGAGCTTGAGCTTTGCAGAAGAGAAGAAAAAGAAGAAGAAAGAGGATGAAGGTGCTGCAGTCTCCACGGTCATGGTAAGACTGACCCACTCTGTCAGAACACGGGACATGGGCGGCATTTGAACTTGGGATCATACCTCAAGGTTTGCTTCACCAACGATAAATTGACACTTGTGCCTAAGTAAAAGCCTAGTTTCTCCTACCTTGACTTCAGAGAAAAGCTTAAAAAACAAAATCCAAAAAATCTCCTTCACTAAATGCAGTCTAAATGCTCACAGACATGAAACAAAGGTAAAGTCTGTACAGTCTGTCATCATCTGGGGTAAGATACGAAATTACAGGAACAGGCTAATTTATTGGAACTGATACTGCACCCTGCTTAAGAGTTTTTTGATTTTATCAGGACATTTAAAGGGAAGGTAGTGTATCCCACTAAAGCAAGGCAGCTGGGAATGACTGGATTATTTGGATGGGAGTAGGTGAACCATTGCGGGAGCAAATTTAAAACCAGTAACAAACTGGCAAGGCCTGCTGGAGCAAGGCTACTGAAGACACTTTTCTAAACTGGAGCAGGTGTGGTCTTCATGTCACGCTATAGCATCCTTGGTTTTGGGGGGAGTCTAAGCTGCTGATACAAATACGGGTGCCCCAGTAGTGCCATTGCAGGCACACCTGTGAGTGATGATGGTACCACGGTACCCTCAGGACATTCACCTCCAAATCTGACTTTCTGCCCTCCTTGTGCATTTCAGGCAAAGGTGCTGCGGGATACCAAGCCCATCCCAAATCTGGTTTTTGCAATAGAGCAATATGAGAAGTTCCTCATCCATCTCTCCAAGAAATCAAAGGTAATGCAAAGTAGAGCTTGTCTGTGACCCGAAAGCAGTGGAACAACGGTATCCTGACGTGGTCCATGACTGCACTTCCACCTTTTTTAAAGCCTCCACTGCTATTCCAATTAGGAAGGAAGAGGACCTTACCCCTCTTTCAGCCTTTGCCCAAGCTCCTGGCCCAGTGCTGCTGAGTTGCTGTCACACCAGTACCAGCAGGTGCCAATGGTGGTACTGCCCCTGCCCCAGCACTGGGGGGGTTTCTGGTGGAGCAGATATCTATCTAATCCCAGCTTTCCTTACCCCACTCCCCCAGTTTGTTTTGTAACCAGGAGAGAACCATAATGAAATATTATGTGAGAGTAAGAATAACTAACTGGTACTCACTCAGCTCTTATAAAAACACAGCTCTTTTGCTTCAGTTACTGCCATGGACTCTGTCCCAGCGCTGTGCAAAGAACTCAGAAGGGTAGAAAACTAAACTAAGACGCTAATGGCGTAATGTTCTCTCCCCCCGGTTTCTCCTTGGCTGCTGCAGGTGAACTTGATGCAGTATATGAAGCTCAGCACCTCCCGGGACTTCCGCATTAACGCCTCCATGCTTGACAGCGCCTTGCAGGAACATAAGGCAGAGGATGCTGAAAACGAGCCAGACAACGACCAGGTCAGAACTCACTTATCTGTTGTTACTGATGGGTTCCCCCTCTCCTGAGGCCCAGCTGCGTTCTGGGACCTGTTCAAGTGTATGAGAAATCAAGACAGTTTGACCTCCCTGGGTTGGCTCTCACTTTAACACTAAGCTTCTGCAGAGCAAACAGTGAGTCTGGCTGATGTCCCCTACCCTCTTGCCCTCTGCCTTCAGTGACCTTCACGTCTGTGCACCACTTGGCTGGATCTCTGGTCTTAGGGCAGTAAAACTGCTCTGAAGGCCTCCTTGTTTGCCCCAGCAAGCGGACAAGTCTACAAGCATTACCTCTAAGGTCCTGCTGCCTGGCCAGAATCAGACCTTTCCATCCAAGTTAACTTCTGCAGATAAAGAGGTGGCAGGGCAAGCTCTGCTTGTCATCGTTCTCCTCACACCCATCTCCTCTCCCAGACAGTGCTGGTGAAGGCAGCGCAACCTGCGCCGGATAAAATGATAAACAATTTACTTCGCTGATTGTCCAGGTTTTTATTGGTCCTTCTGTCCATAATTTCCTGAGCGTTTCAACAACCAAAACCCAGCACAAACAGTCCCTGTCTTCTTGTGCCATTCATAACCTGTGGCCTAAGTTCCAGCACAAATTGGGGGTGGCAGGTCTCATGTTCAGGTCATTTTGTTTGGAAGGAAAGAGCTAAATCCCACTCTTCACATCCAGTTTCTTGCTTTAAAGTAAATGTTGCTTAAACTAATCAAACAAAACTAATCATGCTCTGTACTGTGGCTCCCTCCTTCCCCATCCAGAGCAGCACCGCAGAGCAGACAGATGAGAACCAGGAACCCAAAAAGAAGAGACGGCGAAAAAAATAAAGCTGGGGTTGTGGCTCCTGCCTCCTCCCACAGTGACTTGGTCTCAGAGAACCGCCTGTGTGGAGACGATGGTTTCTTGTTTCTCTTGCCACATACTTATGACTTCTTCCTTTGTGCTCATGGGCGTGCAAACAGCCTCTTGGGCCCCCGTCTTAGGTTCTACAGCTGGCTGCTACCCTCGGAAGCACCTCTGCTGTTCAAATGTGCTGCTATCGAAATCTTCCCCAGGAACATCCCTTCTTACAGCAAAAAGGAAGCAGTGCCCAGGATCAGCCTCTGCCGAAAGGTCTGCTTCGGAAAGGACAGCCAGGCCCTGGCATGCGCTCTCTGGACAACTGTCTTTGTGGCACTCTAACGTCATCACTTCTTCTCCAGCGAACCTTTGGTTATTTCAATTAGCTGATATATATCCAGTGCTTCTCCTGGAAGACAACAGGACAATCAGTTCCCTTCATTCTGCAGTACAGAGACCGTGGAACATGAGAGAGTAACAGTCACGATTTGCTTCAGTTCAGAGTGTATAGCATAAAAAGCCCTAAGTTTCTCTTTTGTGTGGTGAACACAGGAACCAGCCCCAGCAGGAAGCTGGAAAGAGGAGCTGTTCTGCCTCGGAGCTGGAGCTGGCTGCTGGGTGCAGCCCCAGAGCAGCAGAGGTGGCAGCTTCCTCGGTCAGGCTGGTTGTGCCGCTACCTTTTTGCTGACCCTGATGCAATTCACTTGTTTAATTTGCCTTGTTCTGGGTGAGACCTGAAGTGCCTTTTTCACTCACAAAACACAAATCCTGTTACTAAAAGCACCTTTTCCTGTGAAACTCCTAATAAAGGTTACCTAAGGGTAGAGCGTCTGATGTGTTCAGTGACTGAGAACAAATCTGAGGGCAGGTTCTTCTCTGAGAAAATGCTGCTGCACGTGGAGGAGGAGCTGCTCTTGAAAGCAGCTCCTGGCCAAGAGTTTAAAATGTTTGTTGGCAGCAGTTTTAGAGGGTTATAGTGAGTGAGGACAGAGATGACTGCAGAATTTGGGATTGGCTGGGGAAGAAACCAGCAATGCCAAGGTCTCTGAACAGAGATGTGCTGGGCTAAGGGAGGAGGAGGACCAAAGGCTGGAAAAGTTTGGATCTGGAGGGCAAAATATATGAGGTTGTGCCTTCTCATTTCAGAGAAGGAGCAATTTAACCGTGGGCTGTGTTAACAGCACACAGAAGGACCGTTCCTCTCTCAGGGGCACAAAGCAAGGGTGTGCGTGTGATAACAGAGCCAAACTCAACTCATCTCTGTCAGAAATATTTGGAAGCAGCAGCACAAACTTTTTGGGGATCAGAGAAAGGAAAGAGTCAGGGAGAGGGGCTGGCCCCAGGGCTGTGTTTGTCCTGCAGGGTGGCTGGGGGGGGCTGTGCAGAGGGGATTTTGGGGAGGGGTGAGAGGTGTCAGCTCACACGGCCACCACTCACCTTGAGGGATGCCGTATTTCTTCTCCATGCCAGTTGGATTTGATGGTGTCGTGCAGTTCATGGTCACCTCTTTCCTTAAGCACTGGTCAACATCCACCGCGCTGAAGAAAGCCACCGACTGTGGCAGATCCTGGAGGCCCAGTTTGTAGGCAAACATGCACCTAGAAGAACAAGGGAGCAGGTGGGGTGGTTGCTAGATGTCACCCTCAGCCTTGTCACACCCGGCTCTGACCAGCCATAGTGTCACAAAATGTGGGCTGGCTGTCACTAAGGGGTTACTGTGCACCCACATCACCTGGTGGATGGAGGACAAGGTGCTCTGTAAGTCCTGGGTGGCAGCAGGGTCACATATTGCTGAAGCTGCACACAGGAGGAACAGAGGAACGGCGTGTTGAGCCTCCTCGAAGAAAGGAAGGATCTGGCTAATCCTCCCAGGCACAGCTGATGCCGGATTTTCCCAGCAGGAATCCCTGTGCTCGCAGGAGCCGGCACAAAGGCACAACCATCAGGGTGCCCGCCCCCACTGCCCCCGCACAGGACAGCCGTTTGCCGGATCCAAGAAAACAGCTCAGCTCCAGCCAGCCCCCTGTACAACCCAACACCCCACAGCCCTGACATTTGCCAGGTTTGGCAAAGCTGGCCGTGCTGGAGCCGCATTGAGGGGAGCCCTCTGAGGTCCAGAGTTTTCCAGGCTGAGCTGAACCCAGCACCCAGGGCAGGGAGGCAGCGGGAACACCCCACACTGCAGAAGGGGCAACAGCGCTGGTGCTCACAGCACAGGAGCCCTGCCCCTCGCTGGCCCCTGGAGGCGGAGGAGACAAGGGACGGGGACAGTTTCAGACTCCCAGCTGCTGCAGACCTGAAGGGAACAGGACACGAAGACCTCTCACCCCCCAGTGGAACGGAATGATTGGCAGGAGCCAAAAGCTGTCAACGTCCCCCTCTTGCCAGCACGGCATCCACGGAAATCAAAGCTGAGCTCCATTTATAGCCACCCATGAAAAACCGCCACCTCCAGCGCTGCCAACTTTGCTTGTGCAGAAGATAAATCCTCTGCAGCAGCTTGGGGTGGGCAAAGCTACCCCCTCTGCTGCCACCCCAGTCCCTTGTCCCACCCCAGAGGCGCTGGCGCTTGTCACCATGATACACTACAGCTGTCCCCACCTCACCTGGTGAGGAGGTTGGTGATCTGCAGGGCCAGGGCTGCCCGGTAGCGATCCTGCTGCTGGACCAGGTAGCGCACCTCATCGTGGATGCTGATGCAGAAGCGCCCGTTTATGTCGAACTCCTCAAAGAGCCACTTCATGGCCACCAGCATGAGGTGCAGGTAGTCAACAGCTGAGCTCTGTACCACCCAGTTCACTCTGCTGGTCAAAAACTGGTGGAAGGAAACACAGATGGATGGTAGAGGAGCACCAGGATCTACACCCTGGTACCGATACAGGGCAGCTTTCTGGGAGAAGCCTGTTAAATTCAGGGTTGTTGGGGTTTTTTGATGGCATGCAAACAAAGAATAGGGGCAATGGGTTGCTTCATGGCTTCAAGAGCCTATTGGGTCTGCACCATGAACTTAGGGTTGCCATTTTGGAGAAGCCAAGCCAAGCTGAGAACACAGGAGCAGAGCCCTGTCCTTACCTCCCCCTTGGCCACAGCAGGCTCCAGGGCCCTGCTGATGTGACAGCCCAGCACCGGGGTCTGTGGGGACGGGGATAAGGCAATGCTCTCCAGCTTGTTGAACATTTCAGACTCGGTGCCTCCAGCCCATACTCGGTGCAGCACCAGATCCCACTTCTTCTTCCTGCGAGACCTGGTGGGGCAGAGGGAAGGTTTGCTAGAAGCAAGGGACGAGGTTGTGAGCCCTGTTTGAGAGCTTCAAATGCTTTGCGGGAGCCAGATGAGCCCCTGCAAGCCCCTGCTGTTAATTGTCTGTGGGAGAGACTGGGAGCCCCCAGATCAAACAGACTCAGCCCTGGGAGAGCAGGGAGGGAGGATCAGGACCATCCAACTCATCTCCTTCTCTGCCCACGGGGCTCCATCTCCATGTGTCTTGCACCCCAGTGCCACCAGAGCCACACAGAATCAGGGCATCTCACCTTTTACTGGCTTCTTTCTGGAGCCTCTGGACATCCTGGATGGATACTGATCCGTCCTCCGCCCTGTCCACAGCCAGGCCCAGGTTCTTCACCAGCCACTCGCCATCCTCAGAGAGATGAAACCTGGAGGAGAGTGACTCACACCCAGGTCCATGTGTCCCATGGGACAAGGCCACCACCCCCATCCCCACTTACCCTCTGCCTCCCCAGGTGGCACCCACCTGCGGACACCCTTGGTGACGGCGTACATCTGCTGAGCCTTCTCGCGGGCCTGCTGCTGCGTCAGCCGATGGTTGAACTGCATCAGCAGCCGCTCAGCGAAGGGCTGACCGGCCCCATAGATGCGCCCGTAGTTGAAGACCTTGGCGTGCTCCCGGCTGATGCCCACTGTGGCGGCCGTCTTGCTGTGCAGGTCTGTGGCGTTGCTCTTCTTCCCCTGCAGCGTCATCCAGCCAAAGGCGGTGCAACCTGCCGGGGGGGAACAGCAAGGGTTGGACACCAAGCAGGGACGGGCTTGAGGGATCACGCCACAACCCAGCGAGACCACCCCGCACCGTGCAGCCCCAGCTCACCGTGCATGCCGGCGAAGTGCGCCTCGCCAAGGACAGCGGCTATCCAGAGCTCCTGGGAATCCACATCTGCGCCCACCAAGGAGTAGCCAGGCGGCACCTGGACCATGGCTTTCAGCTCACTGCCCACCCGGTCGGCCTACGGGACACGATGCCCAGCTCAGCCCAAGCCCTGCACCTCCCTCTCCTCCTCAGAAGCATGGGAGCAGCCTTCCTCCTGCAGCCGTGGCATGCTGGCACGGCGCTCCCCATGCCCTAAACTCTGCTCTGAAAATCAGAAGTGGGTGTAACACACACGTGGGACATCGGTCACTTGCTTACTCCCCCTGGGCTCCTCCAGCATGGAAGAAGGGAAGTTTGGTGAAGGACAGAGCAGGTGCCTCACTCGTTTTTTTTTGAAACTCAGGAGCTTCCCTTCTCTCAAAGTCAAAGTACAGCGGCAAGAGAAGGTTCCCAGCACCAGCCTTGCCACCTCGGACCCCAGCACCCAGCCCCAACTCCAATTTCTGACTCAGGCTGTTCCCACCAGTCCAAAACACACAGAGAGTTCCCCAAAACACCCCTGCAAGGACCTGAGCATGGCCATACCCGAGCATTGCTGGCCGTCAGCCACGTGGGCTCCACTGCCCGGCGGGTGATGGTGCCCGCAGTCACCACCTGCGGCAGGATGGCTCCATAATCTTCCTCCTCGTTATAGTCAGGGTGCCTGGGACAGAGGTGAGGATAAGCACCATCCCACAAGAGCCCTCCTGGAGCAGCGTGGAAGGGATCGTGGTCCCAGCTGGGGCCATTCCTCCCCGTACCTGGTCACCACACGAGGCAGCTCCCCTTTCTTCAGCCACACCACCATCTGGGAACTGGGGGGACACACAGCAGGCGAGATGCTGAGCTCCCTCACGTCCACACAACCTCCCCCAGCCACAATGCAGCTTCCACCCACAGGGATGTCACGATTCAGACGAAGGCAGATGCTCACCTGATGCGCTTATGAGCATTCCTCCAAAATGAAATCATTTTGTTAATCTCCAAGGCTCTGGTCCCATGGGTGCGGCCCACGGCGGCCCGCAGGGTGCCATCCTCCATCTGGGGCAGGAAATCCTTGGCAAAAGGACTTCCCACGTTGTTATCATTCCCATCCTTTAGCAGGAAAAGAAGTGCCAGGGGTCAGCACACCACCACTCTTGAGCATTCTCCTGCCCCAGCTAGAGATGCCTTTTGACCACCCTACCCCATGGGCCAAGATCTCAGGGGTCCCAGGAGTCCTGCAGCACCGGGGTGACAAGCAAGGTGACATGGCTGTGCCACAGGACAGAGAAGCTGGAATGGAGGGGAGGCCAGGAGGGCCCCAGGAGCACCCAACTTGCCTTGTGTGGAAGCTTGAAGAACCAGCACCCAGGGATGTTGACATCATTGTAGGGACCATTGCCGTGGTGGTACGAAGGCTGGCTCCTCACCTCCCCCTGCTTGCACAGCTCATCCATCTCCTCCTGCAAACAGCAATGCAAGCTGATGCCAGGAACACCCCTGGCATGGCAGGAGGGGGAAACTGAGGAAAGAGAGATCAATCCACCACCCCATTTCTCTGGAAACCTCCTTTACCTGCACCAGGCTCTGGTGTGCTCTGCCCGTGTTCTCCTCCACATCCACCTCCAGCTGGCTCAGTTCCTCCACCTGCAGCAAAGGGACCACGGGGGGAGCTGGATCAAACTCTACTTCTCCAGTGATTTAACACTTACTAAAGGAAACTTCTTACTTCCAGCCCCCAGAACCATGCACGGGGCTTGATGTTCCATGCACACAGGAATAAACCCAGCCCCACATCTCCCTCCCACCACGGGACTCTCCACCCCTTCCCTCACCTTCTGCCACATCGTGCTGCTGTCCATCACCAGCAGATCATCCTCCACAGCAGCGTCCAGCCCCAGGGGCTGCTCCTTGCCCTTCTCCAGGCAGTGCTGCCTGTACAGGCACTCGATCACTCTGGCAGGGCAGAGGGCAACGCTCAGGCACCCACAGCAAGGACCAAGGCTCTGGGGCAGCAGCTGGGCAGGTGCCTGGGAAGCTCCCAAACCCCACAACGGGGCAGCCGCCAGCTTGAAACCCTGCCCCATGCCCCTCACCTGTGCGGGCAGAGAGGACCTTCCACATCCGAGGGCGTTGCTGGCAAATTGTCCTGCCTCCCTGGCACCAGGTAGCCCCAGCCGTGCTTCTCTGAGTAGTAGAGGGGGAAGCCATCCCAGGCCAGGCGCATCAGCTTTGGGGTCACCCTCATCTGCAGGCTGATGAGGCTGGGTCCCGGCACCCACCCAGCGTCCTCCAGGCGTGGACACAGCTTGCGATACCAGCTGGAGAGCAGCAAGGATGGGTCAGAGAGCGCAGAGCAACCCCTGGGGACACCCAGGGTCCCCAACTCACCCCGGGTGGCCCGGCAGGTGCTGGAGTCTCTTGGGCTGCAGCACGACTGTCTCCTTCAGACGCTCCAGGCAAGTTTGGCTTGCAGGGGCTTTCAGCTCCTCATCCTCGCCAGGGGGGCCAGGGTCTGGTGGGGCAAGGATGACTGGCTGGCAAAGAGCCCTATGTGCCACCCCGCTGGGGACAGGGACGTTGAGCCAGCCCCCCACCACACACCCCAGCACAGGGACACAGGCCAGCAATGGTTCACCCTGAGAGCGCCAACAAACCACATCCCTTTGTCTGGGTGCCCGTGGGAAGGCATCCCTTGAGCATCCCTCATCCCCAGGGAATCCCCATGCTCACCTTCCTGCCACTCCCACGTAGACTCGTCTGCGCCTGCCGCTGCCACAGAGGCTTTGCTGACCTCTGTGTCCTGACCCTTCTTCTTCTTCTTCTTCCCTGGATTCTTCTTCTGCTTAAATTCCTGCGTGTCCCACTCAAGATCCCAGAGCCAGGGGTCATCCTTGTACCTGCCGACACACCACCATCACACCACAGCTTTGCTCCCATTCTCAGCACCCTCCTGCAACCCCTCAGGGACCATCCAGGATGTGGCCTGCATCCTGCAAGTAGCAGGACCTGCTCCCCCAGGCCAGGGATACCTGTCCTCATGCAGCAGCTGACAGGCCTCATTGGCCAGGTTCATCAGGGACTTCTTCATCTCCTTCTGCAGCTCCTCATAGATGCCCTGAGCATCATCCAAGTACCTCTTCCAGTTCCCATTGACAGGCAGGTAGGAAACCCCCATCTCCAGCATCCCTGCAAACGTCACAGGATGGGGGCACCTGGAGCCCGAAGCAGCAAGGAATTAGATATCTGCTGGAGGAGATTTAACCTGGAAGCACCAGATTACGACAGACACACCTAGAGTTTCCCAGCCCCACACAGGCCTTGATGCTCTTTCTCTAAACCTGTAAGGATGCCTGTGTCTTCTGCCTGCCCTGCATATAAATTGCTGCCCTAAAAACAACTCTGTGCATTAACCCCAAAGCTGTATCACTCTGATCTGCTTCATTCTCTGCTTGCCTCTTTCTCCAGTCACACTGTGCTGCCATTTATTCCTTCTTGCCTGCAAAGGTCTGAGGTCCCACCTAAAATGAAGTTCAGGGCCCTCCCCAACCTCTCACTGCCACCCCAAGGACAAAAGGAGCCACAACCCATCCTCAGAGGAACCAAAATCCTCCACCACAGCCAACACTGGGCAGGGCTCAGCAGCTCTCACCTCTCCATAAAGAGTGGCAGCTGCTCCTGAAACACCTCATGGGTTGCCCGGACATCACGGGCACAGTAGGACATCAGCTCCTGGGGGCAGAGTCAGGTGAGAGAAGGTAAAGCAGCCACCTGTGCCCAGCACAGGGCAAGGCATCGGGGCTGCGGGAGGACGGGGGACACAACAGCCCCACACACACCCAAAGCCCTCACAAGAGCAGCAAAATGGAAACCACCCCAGCAGCTGCTCCTGCCCCACTCCCATCTCCTGTTCCCATCGGGATGCCGGGATGGCTGCCCGCACCTGGAAGTTGTTCCTGATGTCAGCCATGGTCCCCTTCACAAAGAGTTCCCGTGCCTCCTTCTCCAGCGGCTCCCCCCCGACATACAGAGCGTGCACGTCTGCCAGGTTGTTGATGCTGCTGACATGCACCCAGTCCCACGAAGTGACCTGTGAATGAGATGGGGGGGTGTCAGACAGTGCAGGACAAGGACCAGCCTCAGATGAGATCACGAGGGGTGAAGGACGCTACTGCATCATTTTAAACCAAGGCCAGGTCACCTGGAAGGTGCTGGGAGAGACGCACCCAGCAGAGCCGCTCCAACTCTGCTGGTACAGCAGCAGATGGTCCCAGTAACGGGGCAAACAGTCCCATTCGCAGGATCAAACGGTCCCCTGCCACCCAGGACACAAATCCCTTACTCACAGCTGGTCCCTCCATTTTGCTGCGTGTTTTCTTCATGTGCTCCTTGACCTGCTGCAGCCCCTTCCTCTTGCCGTGCTTGGCAGCCATCCAGAGGCTGCGCTGGAAGCCCGTCAGCCCCGAGATGGCCATGTGCATGCTCATGGTGTCCAAGAAACGCATCCGGGAGCCCTAGGACACATCAAGGGAGAGAAGAGAGGTGTTTTGGGATATGCTGGGGTAGAAACATGCTGCCAAACATCCTGCAGCTGCCAGCAAGCGCTGCCCTCTGTTACAAAGGTGCAAGTCTTCTGTTGGGACTGGTTTTGTCAAGGCAAAGCTTTGTCTTCTGGAATCCCTCTTCTGAAAGCCAAGAGGATCCCCAGCACAGGCTGTTGGCTGCTCAAAGGCTCCTGATATGTCCCCAGCTGCAACTCTAAAGCCTCCAGCAACCTTACGGGGTACAAAGATACAGAACCACAGAACTGTAGAATCATCTGGGTTGAAAGGGACCTTTAAAGGTGATCTAGTCCAATTCCCCTGCAATGAGCAGAGATATCTTCAACTAGATCAGGTTCCTCAGAGCCCTGTCCAGTCTGACCTTAAATACTTCCTGGGACGGCATGCCTACCCCCTGTCTGGGTCTCTTGCCTTCCTTTCCTATTTTGTTTTACACCTGGAGATCGCTTGCTCTTGCACTTTAAGGAAAGTCTCCTTAAAGACCTGACAGCTCTGTTCTGCTCTTTTGTCCCTGAGGGCAGTTTTCCCAGGGGGTCCTATTGACTAACTCATTGAAGAGCTACATTTTAACTTTCCTAAAACTCAGGGTCCTGGCTTTTCTCTTCCCCTGACACATATCCCTCAGGACTGAGAACTCCACCGATGCACGACCACTGCAGCTCAGGCTGCCTCCAATCTTGACATCACCAATTCAGTCACTTGTGTTGGTGACCGTCAAGACCAGTATCACACCCCCTTTAGTGGGGCTGTCTATTATCTGGCTTAAGAAGTTACCCTCAATGCACTCCAGGAGTCTCCTGGATGGCCTACAGCTTACTTTGCTACTTTTCCAGCAGATGTTGAGGTGGTTAAAGTCCAAAGCAGGACGAGAGCCTGCAAGCATCTGCCACAGTAAAACTGAAAAACCAGCGCAAATGACTATCTGGGTAATGAATTCTAGTTGCCAGCACAAAGCAACAGCACTGCAGACTACCTGGATGAAGTACTGCTCCTTGATGAAGGCCCGATCAAAGGCCACGTTGTGCCCCACCACCACTCTCTCTGGCCAGTCCTGTTTGTTGGCACAGTTGGCGGTCGCCAAGCTTTCCAGGGGAATGAGGTCAGCCAGGGTGAGGTGGTTGGACCAGGAGTACCGCTGCTCCAGCAGCCGCCTGCTGCACCACGAGTACCTGTGGATGACACACAGCACCCCCCAGCCGTGAAAAATAAAGTAGGGGCTCCCAGGATCAAAAGCACCAGCTGTGATGTGGGGTGCCGAGGAAGATCACACCCGTAGGAGGGATATAATCACAGAACCACAGAATCATAGCATCATCCAGGCCAGAAGGGACCTCCAAAGGTCATCTAGTCTGACCTCCCCACAGTAGCAGGGACACCCCCAACTAGACCAGGTTGCCCAGGGCCTCAATCAATCCTCCCCCTGAATATCCCCAGGGAAGGAGACTCAACCACCTCCCTGGGCAACCTGTTGCAGTGTTCCACCACCCCTCAGAGTAAAGACATTTTTCCTAATATCCAATCCAAATCTACTGTTCTCCAACTTAAAGCCATTGCCCCTCGTCCTGTCACTGCAGGCCTTTGTAAACAGACTCTCCTCAGCCTTCCTGTAGGGCCCCCTTCAGGTACTGTAAGGCTGCTATTAGGTCTCCTGGGAGCCTCCTCTTCCCCAGGCTGAACAACCCCAGCTCCCTCAGCCTGTCTTCATAGCAGAGGTGCTCCAGCCCCCTCATCATCTTCGTGGCCCTCCTCTGGGCCTGCTCCATCAGATCCATATCCCTCCTATATTGAGGGCTCCAGACCCGCACACAGTACTCCAGGTGGGGTCTCAGCAGAGCAGAGGACAGTGGCAGAATCACCTCTCTGGAGGTGACCAACCCTGGGGTGCACTGTGCTTGCTAACAAGGACACACATTCCACATCCCAGAGCAGGTCGTTATCAGGAAGAGGTTCTGCTTGGGACCATCCCCATCCTTTCTGAAGCTGTCCCCCACCACCACCTCGGCCCTGAGCACCACCGCCAACAACGCATCTCACCAGGCGTGTGGTGAGACCGCCACAGCCAGCGTCGGGCAGTGGCCATCAGCCACGCACACCTCCACATCCAACACCACTGCCCGCTCCTCAGGGAAGTCGATGGTTTCTGCTTGCCCATCAGGGCCATAGCGGGTCCAGCCCTGCTGCCATGCCCACTGTGGGGGCAGAGGGGGCAGCTCACACCGCAGCAGCTCGTTGGCCGCCTCCAGGTAGGGCAAGCTCTGCTTCTGCGCCAGGAGACGAAAATGCTCATCGATGTTGTCCCCATACATGCGGGGCAGCTGCAGGTCCACGTCGGGGAGGGTGGAGGTCTCCTTGCCCCACAGGTCGTGGCGTTGCAGGTGCTCCACGCTCCTTTGGACGTCAGCCGCCGAGTAGCGTACCTGGGCCCCCCGGAAGATCTGCTCATGGAGGGTCTTGGACAGCATCTGGATGTTGAGAGGGTTCATGCGCCGCTGGCCATTGGCCAGGTCCTGGCCCAGGCTGTCGGGCAGCGGGCGGCTGGCAGAGGAGCTGGACATGCATCGCCGGGGCTTGGAGAGGTAGGCTGCGCCACAGCCCCTCACAGACCTCCTCCAGGGCAGTCGCCTCATCGTCCCCCACTGTGGGGGTGCGCCTCCAGCAGGGGCTGCTCCCCGGGGGGCGGCTGGAGCTGCGGGGAGAGAAACAGAGTGAAGTTTGGTGCTGTATCCCCCCCTCAGCCCTGCAGGCCCCGGCAGCCATGCAGGCCCTGGGAGTCCTGCAGTCCCCGG
>VXBW01004056.1:702806-727955 GCA_013400375.1 Thinocorus orbignyianus | reverse complement strand
GGTGAGGGGTCTGGGAACAAGTCTGATGAGGAGCAGCTGAGGGAACCAAGGCTGTTCAACCTGGAGAAAAGGAGGCTGAGGGGAGACCTTACCTCTCTCCACAGCCACCTGAAAGGAGGGTGTAGCAAGAGGGGGTGTCAATCTCTTCTCTCAAGTCACAGGCGGTAGGACAAGAGGAAATGGCTTAAAGTTGCACCAGGAAAGGTTCAGATTGGAGTCCAGAGAAGGTCACAAAGATGCTCTGAGGGCTGGAGCACATCTCCTCTGAAGACAGGCTGAGAGAGTTGGGGTTGTTCAGCCCAGAGAAGAGAATGGTCCCCAGAGACCTTACAGCCCCTTCCAGTACTAAAGGGGCTACAGGAAAGATGGGGGAGAGGGGGAGACTCTTTATCAGGCAGCATAATGATAGGACAAGGGGCAATACTTTTCTTTACATCTTGTAATTGCTAGGGTTGAAGGATGGAAAATCAAGTCTTTCCTTCGACCTCTCTCCTACTGTGCAGTGTCAAGCATAAGCAATAGTCACACAAACTTAATCCACCCCTTTGATTTAGCTGATCTACACAGCCTGTTGGAACCAGAAGACACTGGTTTCCTGTGGGCTCTCATCACTTTGGATACCTACTTAAGCACTTAACAATAAATGAAGTGAAAGTCTTAACATACCTGCTTTAAACAGTGGCCACTGTTTGGAGAGCAATCTTGTCCTCATTCTTTCCTTTACGTTAAACATCATTTACTAGATCACATTAGCAAGAACACGCTTAAGTGCAGCTAGAAAGATGCTGTGTAAGAAGAGAATGCTGCAGTTCCTACTGGTGCCATTAACTCCAAGTGTGGGCTCTCCTCCTCTTAGCCTTAATGGATCTGTCAGCAAAACTGCTATTGCATTTTATTTCTGGTGGCACTGGAGAAGTCAGAGACAGCAAAACTTCATTTTCAGAGCTCCACATTCAGTTTGCAGTGCTGACACCTAGAGTTAAGCTTTCTACTTTGTAAAATAAATGGGTTTGATTTGCAGCTACACAGGAGACAAAATGTACATTCCATGGTGTCATTTCAGAAAATATCAATATTAAAAACATCTCTGCTTTCCATTTTGGAGACAAACAAATTCCCATTCAGCCAATATTTCAGTGTATCCAAATAACAAACAAATACCCGGGGTGGAGAAATGCTTTGTTCAACATTATACAATAACAGCCTGACAAAACAACAAAGTCTGCATGCAGGTATGGGGTGCATGACCTCTTTGCCCTTTTTCAAACATTTTTCCACACTAACGCTAGGCAGATTATTTCTGATTATTTCAGCCTACAGCCTAACTTCAAGCAAACAAAAAAAAAAAAGCCTCCATTTGCAAGTTTTTCAGATGGGAACTCACACTGCTTTGAACAGGAGGATGAGGTGAACACAAAATGCCTGAATGGTCCCCTTGTAGTCTAATAAAAGCCAGTGAAAAATCACTAGAGTTGTAGCTGAACTGATGAAAATCCAACTGGAGACAAAAATTTCTATTCTTGTTCAAGGCCCTGGCATAGGAGTTGGTTTGTTTCTCTTCAATTTGAAAACGCTGGTGTTGGTTTTTACTGCCAATAGAAAAATACAGCAGAAAGTACAGGTTTACCCACAGCCTAGAGTCAGGGAGAAAAGCTGAAAACATCGTTGCCCATGGTAGTCATTTGTCACTATGCTTTACAAACTCTGTGGATAAAGGGGCTTGTTCAAGCTTATTTGCTGAAGTGCAGCTCAGGAAATGGTGGGCCCTATTATTCAAAAAAATGAAATAGTGCAAAAGAGCAGAGGAAGAATAGGAGCGTAGACACTGGCAGATTAGAGCTGTGGGGGAAGCGCAAGGTCAGTACAGAGTCAGTAAGTGAGAGGTCAGAAGGGAACTAGCTCTAGGAGACAGCTGGGGAATGAGAAAGGTTATTTATGGAGAATAAGGTTGAATTTCATTCAGGATTGCAGAATAAGAAAGTAGGCTAGAAAGGAGCTTGAAATGATTGTTATCAGCTCCGACTGTAGACAAGTGGGTGCTGTGGAAGATCAAAGTATTTAGAGAACAAATACATAAGCTTAGACTTTAAAAGAGATTGAAAATTACAGTATTCAGCCACTTCCCCCTCCATCTCATAAACAAATTATATTGAATCCTACCAGCTTTAACAAAAGACCAAACAACACACCGACTCCCAGATCTCTCCCCAAATTTCCATATGCAAAAGCACTTTCCCTTGATGCATCCATTTCACACAGCCCTTGACCACTTCCCATTGCAAATTGTAAGTGTTTGTGCATGAGCACTGGGACAATTCACTCCTGTCTAGCTACACAAAACGAAGAAAAAAATTGGTGCCCAAATCCAATTCTGATAATCCTTCAGTGCCCAGGACACTGACAGGCAGAATTACGCAACAGAAATGATGGACTGACATCTGCATGAACAACAAATACCTGTGTGCTTTGGAAAAAATCATTCAGCCATCGCAAAGCAAGCGTGCCTGCAGTCCTGTGAGCACAAGGCAGCAATCCTGATATGAGACTACTCTATGTGGTTTTAATTGCTTCTCCCCACAAGTCAGCTGTGTGTTCCAACTGTGCCTTCTGAAAAGTTAGGCAATCCTGCTGGTCTCTAGTCCAGCGAAGGAGGCAGCAGGGAGGAGGAGGAGGAACTGCAGAAAATGTGCCAGGACAAAAACAGCTGAATGGACTCTACGCTACTAACTACCGACATGCAAGCTGGGACAGAGCTCATCTTTCCAGCCCCAAGTTATTCTAGAAGAGAGAGCAGGGACCAAATCCTGCTTCAGCCACACGTTAGTATCAGCATTACACCCCATGAGTAGGCCAGGGTACTTCTGCTTGCTTGTGTAGAAGGAACAGGTAAGCTGGAACCGGGTGTTTTCAGGTGACATGAGACAAGCATAGAACTTGTCCTGAGACAGATCATCCCCAGCTCCTGGAAAGTACAGAAGCACAACAGTTTTGTTTTCTGCATCACTTCTGATGTCCTGAAAAACCCCAAAGCAATCAACACAAGCACCGCTCTGAAGGCCTGGCAGGCTGTCTGGATTGCTGTTGTTGCCTAATTGTGATTGCAGAACACAGACAATTGTCTGTACCACTTGGAAATCAGGGCCTTCAAGACAGTCTAAGTCAGCAGCTTTTTCAACTCTAGCACCAAAAGCATTCAAGTCTAAAGCTCAGATACTTCATGTATGTCACAAGCTTCATTGTCAGAACTGGTGTCAAAATGGCTTTTGCAGCTGTAGTTTACAAATCACACTCACTGCTGCAAAATGATCAGCAGGATAGACAGACTATTTCAAGCAGAAAAACGTACCCCCTTCTCCACTGTACCTTCTTTCCACTTTGATTACCCTCTTCGCTGTCCCACAATATGTAAGTCACTTTCGTAGCTTCATCCTATCCTAACGATTAGTCTCCCTTTCTCATACTTCTTAGTCTTTCCTGCTTCTTCCCACCTTTTCCTCAGATCCTTGTTTCCTCCAAGCACCCCTTTTGTCATCTGCTTTCTCCTGCCATCCCCCCACCAGATCAAAATCCCTTGCCCAGACCCGAAGCAATTCTTGCCTACATGACCTTCCAAAAGCTCAGACAGCCCCCTTCAATCTCCCACAAAAGCTCTTCATTTTTCTTGCTTTCATAATTGTCCATCTGTCCAACACTTCTCAAGTACCCTCCAGTAGTACACTTCATGTTGTTTTCTCTAGGATCTCCCCAGATCACCCAAGAGCAGCACCTGCTTGCACAACAGCTGCACAGTGAAGGTGACCAGATCTCTGCCACCAGCTTTAGTGACTGGGCATGGGGCTTCTGGTGCTGCTGGCTCAGAGCAGGCCTAGCTGGACCCTGGGGAGCAAGGCATATGCAGGGAAAAGGGGTGACAGCACAGTTTCCCTGAATCTCCTCTGCCCCAAAGGAAGCTAATGCTGGATCTGTGGGCAGCTGAGATTGACACCCACAGCATTGCTGATCTCTCTGGGCACTGTGGGTATAGATCCTTGGACTAATCTGGGGCCAGAGCAGATTACAGAGCCCTTACCTCTATCTTAAAGTCTCACAGGTTTTCCTCTCCTTCCCAGTCTTCTCTTCCCAAGGGTCTAAGTCCTCACCCCCCAGAGGAGGCCACCATCTAAGACTTGTATTTCCATTCCCTGAGCCTGGGAGCCCTACACATCCCGAGGAACACAGCACAAACAGGATGCGGGAGGCTGCACTGTATCACCCAGCTGCTCAGGCAATGCCAACCCCAGAACTCAGTGGGCAGGAGGAGTGCTCTGTGAGCAGCTGCTGCCAAGCCAGCCTCCAACAGCTCCCACCACTGCCTGGCCTCGCCTCCAGTCAGCCAAAAACTTGTGGGGAAGGGAGGAACAAAGCACTATCGTCCCCACCCACTCCCCTGTAATTACCCTGTGCTTCACAAGTGGGATTATCTCTCTGGATACACACTGCCATGCAGCCAGCTGCAACCATAGAGAATTAGTTGTTCTCCTCTTGGAAAATTTCCCCCTCTCTCCTCCTAAGTATTTTTAAGCTAACTTACATACATTTAGTATGCAGCCTTTTCAGTTTGTGATTTACTAAACCAAAGATGAGAACTGGTCCTTCTGCTAGGAAACTGACCTCACTTCAGTGGGATGATACACCCAAACCTTACACCCTACAGACCTTGCTGCCCACTGTCCCTCTGCTTTCCAAGTCTGTTGGATCCCACAAACACCTAGCCAGCCTCTGGCCCAGCCTAAGAGACACCCCAGCCTCAGGACCCTTTAGGCTCCTGGTGCCATAACTCCTGTATCACATTGTTACCTGCCTGGATTCAGCAAGACAAAGCAAACCAGTAAGAGAAACAAGCAACTTGGCTCCCACACAGTAGGTCAGTCTTCTCTGGTCATCAAAGCTAGAAGGATGAGCTCTTAGTCTTTGTCAGCCTAGCCCTGCCACTGAAAGATCAGGTCAAACTAACGAGGCTTTCAAACTAAGACAGGCTTTCAATACCACAGATTTTTCTCTCCCTCTCTCCCATCTCTCTGATCCCTGCTGCCTCCTGCCCACAGCTGCTTTCTCACTTGCTCCTGTTTAACCAGCAGTGGCCAGCAGGCTTTCTTTCTGGGCCAGCATCCTTAACCCTTCTAGTGACAGATGGATTAAAAATTGCAAAAAGAAAAAAAAAAGAAAAAAAAAACAGAGCTAGAAACTCATCCCTGCAGTATGGCAGCAGCAGGAGCTGAAAAACTCTCTAAAATAAAGTAACTTTAAGACAGGCTGTACACCTGCAAAACAGACGGCTTTCATGGTTGCTAAATTTATTATTTAAGGAACAGACCATCATCCATAGTTGTACTGAGGAGTAATTTATTATATATATTCACAATAGCAAAACAATCCCATGTACTTGCTGTGAGATTTATGTTCCTAGATCACTCAAACATCTGAAAAATTTGTCCTACAAACATGTCTGAAGAGAAGACAGGGAACTGGACCTCATCTGGATACTTAGCAACTGTTAACTGTATTCTCAAGTACATTTCCTTTTCTTGGGCCAAACCAATACCTTTAAATACACTCAGCCATATCCAGCTATGTACAATCCTTCCCTTAGGTCTTTCTGTAAAGCAAGGCAGTATCCTTACATATGCATGAAGCTGAAACCTTAATTAACCATGAGAAGCACACCCTACCAGCAGATAACCCAGAGATGGTTGTGCAATTTATTACTCTCTCCAAATGTACCCCTTTTTCCAGGAATGCTTCACATGCAGTTCTCACATTGCAGTCAGACTCTGTGAGTAATGTTTCATTCATGATTCACACTATTTTTCCAACTGTATTCTTGTTTCTGTAAGCTCGCATCAGGGAAGTTGTGTTCCGTGCCACTTGCCTGCATGCAGCTCTGCGTGCAGACAGCTGGGAGAAGGAATGTACAAGAATCCGACCTCCACGGTGCAAAGGCACAATGCTCATAGATCATGAGTCTTGTAAACTGTATTTTACAGCTGTCTGCACATGCAGCCGAGCAGCGGGAAGAGCAACACCACAAGAATTGCAAGAGGAGATGACAATGGGGGGGAGAGATAAGGAGAAACCACGCTGAGGGCAGGTGGAGAAACCAGACCATGTAAGTTTTCTGGGGATAGCTATTTAAAAAAAAAAGAAAGAAAAAGAAGAGAGAGAGCACAAGAGAGACACAGAATGTGTCAAGGAGATAAATCTTCTGAGTTTTCAAAAAGGGGAAGGCAGTGCTTGCAGACTCACTCACCACAGACCTAACAAACATAAATCTTACCCACATGGGCACCATCCTTCCCAACAGGCTCACCAGGGCTGGCTGTAACACGGCTATCACGGAAGGATCTGTCATATTAAGCAGAACAGCACTTGGCAGTTTCTGTGAATGATGGTTAACAGCCAGCACAGCTGGGTGCTGCAGGGGTTGACAGGCTCTCTAACACAGTCACAATAGCATGTGCTATAAAAACAAAAAATTAATTAAAAGCACCAAAATGGTTTGGGAACAGAGCTGAAAAATAGTTTTAAAACATGTCCTTTAAACTCATGAGAGATTTCCAAACAGATGCCATGGGGAGTGATTTGATGAACTGGAAGAAGCGGATCTCATGGTTCATATCTGCCTTCAGCAAGGCCTCCTGGGTCTGCACTTACTGTGCCCATGTTGGTCCTCATGTTCCATCCAGAGGCTTTTTCGCCATCTCTGACTTGAAATGTACTGTGGTGGCATCTCTTTGTCTGCCTGATACACCTCCAGGGCACAGTTACCTACTTCCTAGTCCTCTGCAGAAATGAGACCTCATATTTCGGTGGTCACAGATAATAAGGAGCAATGGCACTCCTTCCCTTATCTCTCACATGCCCCAAGTGCTAAACACACCTTTTCCCACAGCTCTAATCTGGTTTACACATCTGGTTTCAGGGAGTTTCAGAGGAAATCAGTACACACATCAGCTTTACAAAGAATTAAAATAACCAAGCCAGAAAATCACTCCTAAATTAACTCCAACAACAGGTACACTAATCTAGACAACACAATTCAAGATTTTTTCATGCCCTTGCACTCTTGAAAGTTCATTAGGTGTCCAAGTCGTTTGAGAAGGTCAGGATCATACTGCATACATGACATCTTTTTGGACCCCCATGTAGACCAATTCCCTCTTCCTCAGCCAGTATAAACACCTAAAAATCACATCTTCATTTTGACAGTCTTGGGCATCAAAAGAAATAACCACTTTTCTAACAGAAGCTCTGAGTCCTGAGGACTTCAAGATCTAACCTAAAGCAATTATCCTTTTAAAGGAAAATAAGTTAGTAACTGCCCATTTCACAGATTCACCTGGGAAAAACCATGTGGACTTCTGAGAGAGAGGGATAAAGTGAAAAGCAAAAAGAAAGTATGCCTGCTACATAAAATGCTCACTAAAATGCTTGCAATAACATCACTACAAAAGTTTTCTCCAAACATTTGCTCATTTTCAGCAGGAACAGCAAATCCCAGCAAAATCAGTTTTCCACTGGGAAGAAGCAGATATTCAAGAAAAATACTACAAGAGATGACAGTTTAAACTTAGCTTACCCACAGCAGGTTGAGTGCACACACAGCTTTATGCTGCCCCAATGGCAGGCAGGGACAGCAGCCGGGTGGTACCTTGCAATTCAGCTGCTGCCGGCTACACGGAGACTCATTTATGGTTTGTGTGGGGTGTCATTCCCTGCTGACTGCACCCAGAGTTGCCATCACACTCGCTCACTTTTCCCTTGGTGCCCTGGCATGCCTGTGCAAGTGGGCAAACCTCACTGGGACCTCCTCCCTGGCTCCCTCTCCCTGCTTTAGAGGGGATTTCTAGGAAGCTCTGGGAGAGGTACACTAGGAAACCCTTGTCCTCTCTTGCAGGCTTTCCCAAAAGCCAGCAGCGGATTAGCCTGAACTTGTTCCTGCCACTGACTAAGCAAGGCACCATTCAGCTCTCTATCAAACACCCCATGGAGAGAAAAGAGACATAACAGTTCTCCTACAGCCACAATTTAGTGTCTAGGCAAGAGCCCAGTCCAAATTTTCCTCCTACCTTAGATCAGCAGCAATAAGAAAGTACAGAACCAGACCTCAGCCCCAAACAGCATTTCACTTGTGATCTTTAAACCACTTGTTCATTTACCCAAAAAAGCTGGAGGCATCTCACAGCTGAAACTATGTGTCCAGCTGCAAGGTATTTCACTGATTATGTAACAGATGATCAAAAAGAAAAACAAATTAAAGAAGAATAAAGCAATATAGCACATTTCATCCCTCTCAGCCTTTCCATTCAAGTTTTTATTAATATTATAGGCTAAATAACAGGAAAAAGTTAGTATACAAGGGCTGTTTGGAAGTGCTGTGCTTGGAGAGAGGCTGTAGGTGTACATGTGAAGTATTTAACACAATTCCTTTCATGCGGATGCTGCTTTACAAACCAAACCAGAGAAATGCAAACTTTTCCCGACTGGCAGCACAAGTTGCTGCACATTTCAGATCAGAAAAAAGGCACTAACCTTTAGGTAGACAGTTAGAGATACCCATCACTGTACAAATTACCTGCAGCTTTAGATACTCAGAGAGAAATCACTGCTATGCAGGTTTAGATAAGAAGGAGCAGATCCCTCATTTGCATGTGCACTTTGTAAAACACGTTGGTGTTAATTCCTTTGCTGGCAAGCTGCGTTGGCTGCTCCTTAAAGCATTGAAGACAGCAATGAAGTACCACCAAAAGGTGACTCTCTGGGATAGAAAGGCCCCTGTGGAAGGGCTGGCTCTGCCCTGCAGCGGAGCACTCTGGGCAGTGATTCCAGGAGGAGCTCACAGGGCCATCACCTCTCTGCAGCCCTTAATAGCTCATTGATTCAAGCTTCAGTCACAGGCTTTTAGTGCTGGTCAAACAGAAGGAGACATTTTTTCTACAAGACTGATTCCCAAGAAAACTCAGACTTTTCCATACCTGCTGGTTTCATACCTCCAATGCAGTGAGGTTAATGCCCAGAATCCCTCTAAAAGATCTCCTTTGTGGTCATGACATGTTAAGCAGTTAAGCAAACCAAGAAGATCTGAAATCGGATTTGCTTTTCTTTATTTGGTTGTTTATTGTAGTTTTGCATTTTCATTACTATGGAGAACCCCCTTAGACCAGCTGCCTTCAGCTTCAGTTTCTTGTGCATCGGCACAATGCTGCAACACTCATCGTAACACAGCCATTAGCCGCATTTTTAAAAGCTTCCTGTTAGAAAAAAAAATTTTGCCCATTAGAGGAAGAGATGAATGTGCTAAATAAATATCCCAGAACTGTTTAGGACAATCCAGTAGGGATACAGTCTTGGAAATTATACTTCAATACCACTGCAGAGTTTAGCTATTTCTGAGCAACGGGGCTGCCTTTAGATGTTGCTCTTTAGGTGTGTGGACATCACTACGACCTCCAGCCCACCGCATTCTTTGAATTCCCCTTCCTCTCTGTCAAACACTAATTGTTTCTGCTTTGCATTAGAATTTTTGTGGATGCCACTAATTCATATTCAACACTTGATTACAGCAAGATGCAGTTTCGCTGCACAGCTGTACTGCTCTGGTACCAAGCAGAACAAGCTGCATGCTCTCAGAGCAACTGGAGGGGATGCCTGTACACACCCTCACCTTGTGTCTCAGAAGTATTAGGCTATTTATCAAAAATATTTTGTAAGCACTTTCCCACATGTACCTAAATATTGACCTATATGAGAAATACATAAACACAAAAATGAGGGTTGCTGGTTTTCCCCCTTCTTAGGATTTCTACTTTTACCTTGGTTTGTTTTGTGGGGGTTTTTTACATTTTTGTCACCATTTTGCCACGTGACAACATTTTTTTATTATCTTAATATAGTCACCTATTGATAACATCAACACATTAAGAATTACAGTTATTCATTCCAATCTGAGGCATTTATCTGATGCTGCTATTTGACTTGCCCTAATTAGGGCATATTGATCCCACATATATCCCAGCACAGCATTAGGTCCTTGTATTTACACAGGGATGTGCTGGCAGCGCCTGGGCTCCCCAGGTTGCCCAGGGGCTCTGAGGACAAAGCATACCAACCTTTCCAATTGGATTTTCTGAATTTGCTGTCCCTGCTCCTACAATGCACTTAATAGACAAAGAACCGAAGCAGAGATGAAGACTGTGAAAATTTTAAGAGGAAGAGAAAGCAAATTCAGCAGGGACCTTGCTAGATAAAGACTGAAGTAGGAATAAAAAATTTTTGTAGTGCTGTAGATTTCAGACAAAACCTAGATACCCAGACTGGCTTCCTGTCAGAGTATAAACTGCATGTACTTTGGCCGTTTGCTCATCAGTTTAAAGCCAGCATCATGTTTGTTACAATGACAGCAAATTTACTAATGAAAGCTCTCCGAAAGACATTTTGGGAGCAGAAACAGAATTTTATCAGACTAAATTCACATTGCACAAACACTAGTCTTTAAATACAGTCATCTGTACCCCCCGTGTCGTTGAAATAAATCTGAGGTAGCTCCCATATGACACCCTTAAAAAAAGACAGGAATTACCCAACTCATCCTCCACTTTAGAAGAATGTGAACTTCTGATAAAAAGTTTACTTTTGTTGCTCTGCCAAGTGCTAGGCCCAGAACTTGGGAGGATTAATAACAGGAATGGGCTGGAGACACGTGATTTAGCTGGCCTTGTTTGCAGTTCGGCTCCTTAGCAAGGTACAGCCTGACCTTAGGTGACTGTGGCTAAAAAGAACAATTACGGAACTCAGCAGTGGAAAAAAAAAAAAAGTAAAACAAAAACAGACAGACGGGAGCCATATAACTAAAAGAATTTAAAGTGTTCAGCTAAATTATGCTCATTAGAATTCACTACATCCAAGCTTTGTTAACTGCTTCAGTGAAAAAAGAACTTCAGAAGAGATTATGGAAACTTTGATTTTCTTCTAGAACAGTTGCTATACTGCTTTCTTTTATCTCTTGAGCAGCAAAGAAAAGTAAGACTTCATTTATCTAAAGTTATATGGCCCTATCACAGACATACTGGAACACATCATAAATACTTGTTGATTTATGATTCTATTTCCTTACAGATGGGAACACATAAATTGAGTGACTTGCCCTAAGTCACCTAGGAAGTATTTGTCATTGCCTGGAAGTAAGGCTGTAATCTGACCCCCTTCACCACAATATCCACCTTTTAAACCTCAGTGGTTTCTGGGAAATCATATATTTAAAATAGTTAATATAGCCAAGTAAAATTCCATATTTTTGAAATACTTCAAACATAACCCACGATTCTGCAATAAAGCTCTCCTCCTAGAGTTAGCACATCTTCGTCAACCCCAGTTAAAAACTGCTTGGTGTCAACCATGGGCTTGAACTGTCTAATGATCACCTAAAAGGCTTTAAACACAACTACTTTCTTAAGATTGGGCTCCTCTGAATGTCAATTTATCGTGAAAATTCTAGTAATAGTCAATAAAGTGAGATGGGATTTTAGGTAGCAGGTTTCCCGCTGGGAAGCAATGTCTCCCAGCTTTCCTACAAACAGGAACAGCTGCAGAAGAAGAAGCACCAGGGAGACACATACAGTGGGTTTACCCAGTGTTTGACTTGCAAATGGGGAATAACACGACACTTTTGAGGGAGCTCAGAAACCCACAGAGAACCTCCCCACAGCTGTACAAGGAAACAGTTTTCATCTCCATCTGTTTTCTTAACTCTGCTGGTTTAAAAAGCTTCCTAATTCTTGTTTCAGCATGGAACTGTAGGCATTTTCTGCACAACAGCTGGGCTCCTGTTCAAGAAGGCCTTTTGGTGAGGTGAGCAGCAGGCACAGAGATGTTCTGGTGTACAGCCTCCCAGCCTGCACATGGCTCTCTGCAGCCAAGTCTCCTGGAGTGCTTGGGTGCAGACACAGAGCTCCAGGATCAGAAGCAATTCCGCTGAAGCCATTGGAGACGATTTGGGTCCTCTATGTGATGTCTTTCCAATGTTGTTTGTGGGCACAGAAAAACACCAGAGGCATGTCTTCGGGATACAGTCATCAAAACACAGCCCTCTTTGGACGGTCACAAATGCCCACTGCAAGCCACAGAACATAGGGCTGCTGCCTGCTGATCTGCTTTGGAGAAAATTGCTAGGGTTGAGGGAATTTATTTTGTTCTGTACTTCAAGGGCCTCCTGTGGCCAGACGGATGGGCCGGATGCAGCTGGAGCGCTCCCTCCCCTTCCTGGTGCCGAGCGGAGCCAGGAGGGCCAAGCACGGCTCTCTGCCTTGCTGAGATGGCTCACTGCACTGCCCTGGGTACAGCCTTCCACATCCCAGCCAGCCAGGCAGGGAACAGATGAATGGCATCCACAGCCATCAAAATCCTCTCCCTTCCCTTCTCTACTCCCCCACCCTGCCGCCCCCCCATTATTCCCAATTAAAGCAGCTATTATAGTCCTCTCTTTTAAAGTGTTTTCACGAGTATTGGGTTGTATGAGTTTAAAATTGGGCTTAGCTAGCCAGGGTGGATGAACAAAGAGACTTATGCCTCCTCTGTGTAAGCACCTGGTATGTCAGGGGAACGTGTTAGAACATGACAATAGCTCCTTGCACTGGTACAACAGGTTACTGATGGTAATTCTCAACAAAGACAATAGATTGGTGTAACCACAAAATTTAACACATTTGTAAGAATATCCAGTGTTACCTACAAAGACAAGACAACGCAGTGTATTAGCTGGGGCTGGAAACCTGATTTCAGCGCCACGTGGCTTCCTCCTCACGTAAGCGGCTGCGGTGGAGGTCAGCTCATCCTCTTGGGTATCCACACCGCCTCAGTCAGACAGGCGAGTACTGTGACCCAATCCAGCCTATCAAGCACTGATGCCAAACAGGAGATGCAAGGCAAAGGGTTTCCATATAAGGGGAGGAAGGAGTCAGGAGAGTTTAGAAGAAAAAGAAGGATCAAAAGGAAAATTTTGGAGCACGATTCAACTCTCATCAGCACAGCCTGCACAGTGCCGCCTTTGGCCCGTTATCCCATAGTATAAGGATGAAGACAGATCCAAAAAGACAATTAAAAGGAAACCATACTATCTGGACAGGACATCTCTTCTTACGATTAACCTTTGGAAGCCACAATAATTTATCATTGAAGTAAAAAGTACAGCGAAACCCCAAAAGCATTCACATGAACCAGGAATAGCCTCTGGCAGATGTACTGGCTACAGGAAAGCATTCAAGCTAAATAAAGTAGATGATCAGTATCTGGACATATTACCCTTTTTTGAAATATATGTTGTACCTTAAACAGAAAGGAAAATCCAATGAGATGATGCTTCAATACCCATTGGAGTATGCCCTGAGTCAACTCTGTGAACCATGCAATGAAGGAATCACCACAGTAGTCCAGTTTTAGGGATTCCATTAGTAAATTGGAACAAGCAAAGTTGTGGAACAGAATATTCTAGGAGCTTGAGATCTCTTTGTAGAAAACACGAGCTCTTTTATTACTGTGAATAGCATGATGGTTGTCTGAGCAGTGGCTTACTGCAGAGCACTGCCCTGTTAGCTCACCTCTGGGCATAACAGGTATTTGTCACTTGCATGGCAATGAAAACAGAAGTTCATGAACTAATTAATTCACTCAGTGTTTAAATATCCCCCTTTCCTATCCCCCCCTGCTCATGACTCCTGAGTAAACCATTTAGCAACGAGTCTGATTCCCATGCCCCTTTGACTTGAGTACATACACAGCGCTCCCTCTTCGTATGGTTAATCTTTGACGTAAAGCCACTTGTGTGCTGGCTACCAACTCTACCTAAACCCATTATAGGCACCCTTTGTATAATATGCACCTTGCTTTAGCGTGCAAAACATTTGGTTCCCAAAAACACGATAGGATGGCTAGAGTAACCACTAACCAGACATGCTGGAATGCCTGAAAGTGTCCAAGATTAGTCATTTGGCAGCAATCCTGGGGAAATGCAGCTTTACATATCCCACTCCGGACAGAAAGGTTTAGTGCTTGGGGCCTTCTGGCAGGCCTGAACCTGTCTCCTTCCCTTGTAGAGCACAGCATAGCTTAGATCAGCCACGGCTACAACAGCTAGAGCTGGGATGCAACTGCCACGAAAACCTGTATCATTCACTTTGTCAAATCCGTCTCCAGCATATTCTTTCCTTCACCAAAAAAAGAAACCCAAACTAAAGCAAACCCTTTCCTAAACTTGACCTTGATATTTATTTTTTTCTGGATAATTTCAGCTTCTGTGTTTGTCAACTGAAAGGAAAATGCATGTGTTGCATATGCATTGATCAGAAATCTGGTGGGTGTTTGGACATCACACAAGAGATCAAATGTTGGGGAAATGTCATTCTAATTTGGGGGCAACAAAGCAAGGGTATTGAAAAGCAGTGTGCATGCTTGTCAGCCGTACAAATCGAGGCAGATGCAAGATTGCATTTAGGTGCTACCGAGCTGGCAGGACTGAGGAGCAGCAACAGCTCTTTGGTCACTGAAGCTCAATGCAGGACTGGCACGGATGCACAAGAAGGGCTGGCACCTGCACCTCGCTGCACTTTCGACGAGGTCCAGCTGCCTGCATGAAAAGTAATGTAACTTATTTCTTAAGCCACATCCACGCCAGACAAGAGAGCACCGCGCAGAGCCTGTGCCATTGCTTTGAGCGTGCCAGCACATCCCAACCTCCAGCTGCATGGAGACAGCTCAGCAATCACCCTCGGGCAGCACAGCTGGAGCAGCTGTGGTCCGGCTCTGAGGCTGGCTCCGCCTGGCTCTCCAGCACATGAGTTTGCTTGAGCTTAGTGCTGAGCTGAGAAAGAATTACTCCCACCGGTTTGGGAGGTGGCATGCCCACCACGAGACCACAGACCTGGGCATCTTACTGTCCTGTGGGGCTGTGGTGGCCCCAGCATTTTTGCTCAGAGGTGCAGAAAGCAAACCAGTTAAAACATGCAGAAACTGGCAGCTACCTGTGTGTTTTTCATATACGAAGCTGCAGAACTGGTGCCAAGTACTCCCGCATTCAGGACTGCACGGATGATATTGCTCCTTGAATGTATGACATTCATGCAGTGTTCCAACAGTGAAAGAAACCAGCACAACCAAATGGATGAATGGAAAAATGAATTGCTTCAAGTTGATTTAAGGAAGATATTTAGTCATGCATGGGAAGGAAAGAAAGAGAATAGGTGACCAAAATAGAATGAAGCAATTGGAAACAGCTGATGTTTGATGAAAAGAAAGACATTTTCTGAGGTGAGAAACTTAAAATCCTTGAGTGTTTCAAAAGGGTAAATTATGTATGGCTTTTTAATCCTTTAAATGGTGCCAGGTTATCCAGAATCCACTCCAGAAAGGTTTCCGAAACAGTTTATTCTAGAACTAAGCCAAAACCTTCAGCCAACTCTGGAAAATCTTATTTAGAGTCAGACTAACATTTTGTGAGCTCATGTCAATGTTGGAAAATTGCTCCAGCTGAAAGCATGAGGGAATAGTTTGCAAAAGAACCATTGTGTTTTAGCCTTCTTTTATGATTTGCAATGAGAAAAGGTAGAAAAGGAAACGAAAATCCTAGCAGTGGAAAAAAAAAAAAAAAAAAGGGGAAAAAAGGGCTGAGTTGCATTTTCTAAGGGAGCCATTACTGTCTTTCCATTTCACAAAGAGCGGAAAAGTTTCATGCTGCACTGGAAGCAAGCACAGGAGTCTCCCTTACACAAACTTTACATTAGAGCAGTTCGCATACAGATACAGAAGACGGCTCCTCAGTCCTGCCCACAGCACCTCATGACTACAAATGTGACAAAACCAATTTTATTGCTCCAGTCAGTGCCTAAATCACACCAATTACCATTAAAAATCTCTGCCAAATTGGCAGCGCAGGCAGCCCCAAGTAAGAGGAGCTCAGGTGCCAAACCCCACGGGGCACACGAGTGATATTGGTGGGGACACCAACAAATTACTTTCCCAATGCAACCTTTTTTTAGGCTTTATGTAAACTTTTGGGCACATCCAAGGCTGAGGCATACTAGTCATTTGTGTTTCTGGGTCATCAGCTGCTCTTTAAGTGCTATCAGTCCCTCTGGTGTTGTTTTTTTTTCCCCTTTCTCTTTTTTTTTTTTTTTTTTTTTAACCTTGCCAAAAAAGTTGGTGGATACTTTGTCCCTTTAGTAAATCATTGGTAGACATGGATCAGCATTTTGAGATGTATGGACATAGGTAGGAAGCCAACCAGACAGTATACTACTACTTTTAATAACAAATACTGATATTTTGCTTCCATGACTGTTGACATCTTTTTAAGTCACAAGTAAGAATTGTGCTGTAATAAGCAAATATAAAGTCAGACACTTCTGGCTATATAAAGCTACATGGAAGAAGAAAAGAGGAGCTATGTGAAATCCATGACATCTGGGAAGCACTGTACATGGAGTCCAAAGGCAGTGTACATCACCAGCCTGACAGAGATGGCATGAATACCCCTATGGAAACAGAAAATCAGTAAGCATTAAGTTGACCCCCAAAATACAATTTGTGGGGGACCAGTTCTGTTTGGATATTCAAGCCAAATTTGCGAAATGGTTGTGAATACAGACAAAAATTCAAAGCAGAAATGTATAGCATATTCAAATATGCTTTGAGCAGAGGGGGTTGCTCTAGATGATCTCCAGAGGTCCCTTCCAACCTCAACTATTCTATGATTCTGTGAAATGTTTTGCTTTGGTATTTTCTAAATGAAATGGTTTGGGTTTGATTTTTTTTTTCTTTTCCAAAATGAAAGGGGACAAAAATAAACAGCTTATAAAGCAACACCAGGCATTCTGTTTGGGACTGAATAAAAACATTTCACAAAATTTAAGAATTTTCCTCCTAAACCCCCTCAATTTTCTCCAAAGGAACCTCTGCTTTTAGTTTCATTAGACCTGTGTTTATTCTTCATATTTGAGGGGGAGGGTTCAGAGAGCAAACCAAAAAACTCACCATTCATCCAGCTCTGCTCTCAGCTCCTATTTTCTTATTCACAGGGAAAAAACTGCAAAGATGATACACCCTGTCAGCTGTACCCCTGCTTCTTCAGGGCTGAAGGTGCAGAGCAGGCATCTCCGCAGCCAACAATAACAAACACTAATGCCAACTTTGTGCATTTCCATGGCCGTGGTGCCCCAGAGACCTCCTCTTTCATCCACGCACTCCTCCCCTCTAAAACCAACTTGTCACCTTCTCTCTGAGCTTGCAGAAGAGGGACAGTGAAGATACACCCCTTTCCCAATAGATTTTTTTCCAAGGGGGAATAAAAGAAACTCTCAAAACGGTGCTTTTGCTCTTTCCTTCTTTCCCCACCTTTCTTGTTTCTGCAGCTCAATTTATGCATCCTGTGTGCTTACTGGTGGAAGAGAAACTATTTGGTTAAAGAGCAGAGAGAAGTAGCACAGGAGCACTGATGCACAACTGGCAGCCACCAGGATGTCCCTGGGACTGTATGGGAGAGCAGAGCAATATTTTCCTACAAACACTAAAACCACTTGCAGTTAAACTTTTTGCTCGGGCTGGTACAGGAGTACATGACACTGGCAGATGACCTACACCAGAGTCTGACTCGCGTTCTGTTGGGGTTGATGACAGCTTTGTCTGACCACATGCTCATGTGGGCCATGGCAAAAGGTGCTACAGAAGTTGGTGGTACTGATGGGAGGTTGGAGGGGCACCCCAGGAACATCCCCGGGGCAGAGGGAAGCTGCAGGCTTTGTGGCAGCTGGGTATCCTCTCCATGCCTATGTCCCAGGCATGTTCGCTAGCACACAGCCCCCTAATGTGCCTGGGATGCTGGTGGTGTGACCCCACATGGCACAGTAGACCTGTTCCACTATGAAACAGCTTTTGCCAAGGTAGGTAGGGCCCAGGGAACCATTTACCTGTTTTGAAACTAAGGGTCTTGGGGCTACCAGCTAAACTTCTGGCTCCTCTTGGTATTTCAGGCTCTGATAGACCTAGTCAAAATGTTTCCATCCAGCAAACTTTTTCCAAAGAAAAATTATTATTACTAAGGCTCTCAGTGCTCACATGAAGAAAATGCCCATTTTGTTAATTAAAAAAAAAAAAAAAAGGCAAATTGCAAAATCCCAAATTCTTTTTTGGTTTTGGTTGGCTGCGCGTTGGCTTTGTTTTTCTTCTTTAAACTCCAATCATCCCACTTTCCTTCTTTTCCCTACTGTCAGGAACAAAACAGAAGAGCGTGTGGAGGGTGCAACAGAGCCCATCACAAAGCCACCTTCTCTACCAAAAGCAAGCTGTTCTGGCCCTGCAGCACATTACCATGCCACTAGAGAGAAGCTGTTTTGCTGTGCATTCTGCCAAAGGTCTTTACAGTAGTCATGCAGGAATTAGCCCACCTGACTCTGAGGCTACGATCACTAGTTTCCTTCTGGCACATCTAGTCTACAAAGAACAGCAAGCCTGGTTGTGTGCCCTGAGAAGACGTATCTGTCGGATTGCTTTCACTTGACTACACGGTCAACTCAAATTATCTGTGTGCCACGTTAATTTTAAGGAATAAACAGTAAGGCCTGTGACCAGTACCTGCCACAAACTATGGGAGTAGATTTGCAGCCTGATTCTCAGGACAGGGGGAAACGTCAAACCCTCATCGCGCTCAGATACCTGCTGCTGGTAAAATACCACTGCTGAGCATTTGCGCAACACCACTGTCTCACCCCTTTTATCAAAAAATCTCAGATGGTCGCTGAAAACACAAAGGAGCTTCACTGCACCTTGGAGGGAGGTTGGGATTGGTATAAATGGGGGAAACAGGCAAGAAGTGAGACGAATGCCAGCCTTAGGGAGGGGAGACAGTGGAGCTCAGCTCATCGTATTAGCACTTATTTGCTCACACAGCAACACTTCAGAACAAAGAAAACCCAATCTCCATTATAAACTCACATTTTTGGACTAGGCTCCTGCATGTTAATTCCTATTGATTGACACGTGGAACAGCACACTTTGATCATCTTGTTAATCAGGTATTCTTGCAGCAATACGTGACGCAGTTTAAGTAAGCCAGGTTAAGTCCTTGTGTACACAAGGAAGCTATTATAAGAAAAGGCAATGATGAAACTACTTTTTGCAGTGCCTTATATGCTTTGGAAAATTTCAATTCATTTATATCACTTTTCATGACTTTCTGCTTAGCATGACATGGTGCTGTCCCCCAGCCGTGACCGGTTTGGCTGGAAAGCCAAGATTTTGCAAGCTGGGCTAGTAAAACATCCTGAGGCTCTCAGCTTGCAGGGAACTCACGTGCAGGCACCTTCATTTTGAGAGGGCATCTCCTTTATATAGAGTAATTTGGTCATTCAAAATACTGACCGTTCTTGAAGCTATTGCTTAGAGGCACAGAAGCTCTTGGTGGATGGGATGCTGCGTTACTGTGATCTCGTAGCATGCTCCAGAGGAAAAGGTAGAGATCCCAGCACTGCTGTGGAAGAACACTGGTACCAAACAAGGCTGCCCAGCCCCAGATGGGCACCTCACTGCAGGGCTGACCCCGTTGCCCAACCTCCCAACAGCATTACATTTGCAAAGGCATCTGATGTGCAGAATTACTGATCAGTCCCAGCTCCTACTGATACCAGCAGGGATTGCAAGCACTGGGATACTGAAAAATCAGAGCGGTGTCACCACCCCCTGCTTCTCTTTCCCCCGTTTACGAGCGTGGCCCAGCCTCTTCGGGACCATAACTGAGTCTTTATGAAGCCCTTGGATGGGTTTTACTGCAAAACAAAGCTAAGAATGAACATGCCCGATTACATTGAGACAATAGCCTAAACTTAACAATCGCTTCCTGTAATTGTCTGAGGCAGCCTGTAGAACGAAGAATCATCTCATGATAAATCCTGGTTGGTCATTTACCATCATTAATCTATACTGTCAGAATGAATTAGGTGCAGAGGAGCATGTTAATTACAACACAGATGACACTAGCTTTAATTATCATGACTTCAAAGTAAACAGTGTCAGTTAATCGACCTCAGCCACCATAAATGGTTGCCGGAGGAAAGCACTGTTCAGCTGCCAGGACTGACATCCAGCTTGCAGGGTCTGCAGTTACAAGGCTGGCATTATACCATTACTTTTCCAAATTGCTCTCTATTTCTATCCACATTAGTCAGGTCTATGGGACACTTTTTCCACTGCCTATGACATGCCTTAAATTAGGGGTGACCAATTTTGTCAATATGTAGTGACCTAGCTTTATTTATAGAACACTTCAGATTAAACAGCAAAAGCTCCCACTGTCCCTTTATGCCTTTTCATTTTGCATTTAACAGCTACTTATTCATTTTACTTACCAACGAGGGCTATGTTTTTATAGCTTGTGGTTCCCATTTCAATATTATTTTATGCCATTTTCTGGAGGGCTAGGATTATGGAAGAAACCTAAACACCTGGACAGTTCGTAAGGCGCTGGGAGAGCAGCTAGCAGTGTTGCAAACGCCCCAAATCCCTTCAGCCCTTCTGTTATCACAGGACCCAAGACAAAAAAAAAGTCTCAGACCCCACCAGATTCCTCCTAAGATTCTCTATGTGAATCCCAGCAGGCACACAGACCGCTCGCTCTGGCTGTTATCAGCATTAGGCTCATGTAGAGGAGAACAGATAAAGTTGTAATCTGTATCTCCTGCAGACAGGGCAAGAGGAGGTGGGCTCACACAGCCTGCAGACAGCACGGTAGGAAGAAACACTCTAATGCTGAAGCAGTCAAAGCGTTGGAGCGGACTGCCCAGGGAGGCAGAGGGGTCTCTGGCAGCAGAGGCTTTAAGAAGCCAGGGTATCTACTGCAGAGCCCAGGGCTTACACAGGCTCCAAGGTGCTAGGCGTTGCTCTGTGTATTCCCTGCTGCTTAATACACCTGGGGAAAAACACACTCAGTTTTCTCTGAAACTGGTGTGCAAAATGCAAAAGCCTGGGAAGATACAAGTAGCCTGTGAAATGTCCTGCTTTGCTCTCTCAAGGGAGAGCAAACCAAGGAAATAAGGAGTTACAGAAATAAACCAATAAAGTAAAATTAAGGTGGGGAATTTAATCATTCAGGAGATGGGAAATTCAAGGCTATGGTACCCATGGCAACTACTATTTGTCCACAGTGTATGGAACATTAACCTTAACTCCATATGCGGAAACAGAAAAAAATTATGGGACGTATCACGTATGAATGCATATTTCATGCAGAAGGTACTCTGTGAGGGCTACTGTAGAAGCAATAATTAGATTTCCTGACTGCAAAGGAGGTAGGTTCATGCACAAGCAGCTCTTCTGAGACAGAAGCTAGCGTCACCAGACAGAGCTCCCAGCTCATCCCCACAGTTTAGGCAGGGAATATTCAAGGTCTCGGTTTGGCCATAGCCTCACATCCTGCTTTATAAGCTTCTGGCTGCTGTTCAGAATTTGTTTTGCAAATTGCCATCTGTTGATTTAAGGAATGTTGTGATGTTTCTTTCAGTTGTTTGGGTCAACAAGAATTCTGCATTTCTTTTATGTTTTCCTTTCAAGCAACTAAAGCACCATTCATTGTTCAACAGGCAGAAGTCCAGCTCCTGCTGGGTGATCAGTTTATTTGAATGTGAGAACCAGATTATTGCTGAGCTAGACTGCAAACAATTTATGAAAACCTGAGAGTTCTGCACTTGCCTTGAGCTGAATTTTAATCCTGGGCTGGGTGCTGAGGTGTCTAATTACTTAAGGAAGGACCTAAAACCAAAGCCAGCCAAATGGACAGTAACCCTGTGGATGGAACTGTTGTACTGCAAACGTTTCAATTTTTGCATGGTCTTGGACAGTTGCTTGACTGGTATATCTATTTTTGCTAAAATCTGGCAGGCAAGAATTTATGAATATAGAATCCAACAGCAGAAATATAACAGCTGAGAAGACTAATTGCAAGTTATTTGAAGAAGAATTTAATAAAAATGACTTCTATCTTTTGTCACCATCAGGAGACATGGAAGCAGTTGGTCTGCTTGGTTATAAACCCCCCTCAACCCGACTTTGGAGATGCCACACACCATCTCCTCCCAAGGTCAGAAACAAAATGAGAAGCAGAGTCCCTTGAACCACAGCCCCAAGGAGGGGTCCTCCTGATGGGGCTTCACTGCTCCCCAGCACAGCTCTGCTGCACACCTTCCCCAGTGAAAACACTTGGCTTTAGGTGGAAATGGGCCTGAACAGGAATCCTCAGGCCCAGTGACTTGGGGAAACTTTATCAGAGGCAATGTGGTGGGTACCAGTGCTTGCAGGCAGACAAACCCAGCGCCCAGCATCTCCCACATGGAAGCTTTCAGCAGGAGCAGGGCCAGACTCTAACCCAGCCCATCACTCCTAATAAAGCGATTTAACACATCCAGCTGGTGTAGCTCAGGTCTGACCTCTGTCACCACTTCACAGGCTGACGAGATGAGGCCAAAATCCTGCCGCACACATGGGGGGGCCGCTGGAGTCCAGGGAGCAGCTTGGCCAGCTGCGTGCCACGGGTGCCTGCACAGGTTCCCCATCCCCACGCGGCAGGTTTGGGCAGCTCAGTACGGCCACAGCTGGGGACTGTCTGCTCAGATGGGGCTCCCTGCAGAGGGAAGGATGAAACGCAGTAAAACTCTCCTCCTGAGCAGCAGCGTCCTCACGCAGTACTGTGCCAGAGGGCTTCCATCCAGTAGTTCTGGAGATATTTTACCAAGTCAAGGCCACACTTATCTAGCAGCAATTCAAAGCCAGGAGATCTCCCACCACCGAGAAGATCCAGCGTTTCTTTCATCTGCACTTCAAAATAAGAGTGCTCACACGATTCCCTCTGCCCAAAAACCATCCCAGGGCTGTCCCAGACACAGCCGAGAAGCACAGCCGAGACAGTAGCCCGGGGGTGCTCTGTGCAGCCTGGTTCGCCTGTAACCTGGAAACATGGCGAGCAGAAAGCAGTGGTGGCTCTTCACAGCTGAAGTAGAGGTCAGACTTGCCCCAGAGTGGGGAGGCGTCCACTGTGGGCCAACCTAGAGCTCAAACATACACAAGTCCACATTTCCCCCACCCTGCTCCTCCTTGCTGAAGTCTGAAAATCTCCAAGTTAGCTCCAAAATGGAGGCTTGTGGCCTCACACCAGCAACAGCCAGCTCGCAGGCTTGAAACTCCCCACAGGACTAAAAAAGCCAGAAAGATACTGTTCTTCATGAAGGAAAACAAGTCTAAGGCAGAATTCTTGCAAATGCCCACTGAGGGTCACACAAGAGCAGTGTCAGGGTCAGGAGTGCTGATTAAGAGCCATGTCGTTATGCCAGCATCCTTCACACCACATCCTGTTCCAGAGGAGGGGAGGGATCCCACCAGCAGTGCTGCCCTTTGCTCCTGTGGCCACAGGCTCCCTGCTCCAGAAGCCTTTGCCGTCCCTGCTGCAAACCCCAGACCAGGCTCTCGAGGGCTGGGCTGAAACTGCCGACCTCATTTCCAGAGAGCTGTTAGTAACCTTGGACTCTTCTCACTGTAAGCATCTTAAACATGAGCTATTTCTCACCAGGGAGAAATCAGGATTTGATACTGCACAGCAATGAACAGCTGAAAAGCCAAATCTTGAAAAATGGCTGCTTATGTTTTCACAGAAGTCACGGTACAGAATCCATCAGGTTCAGGAATTAATCTGGCCAGATGCCACCACAGCATCTATATGTTAACCTGAGTCAAGGCAGATTTGAACACTACTGAAAAAAACCCACCCTCCACATTATTCCCATTTCTGAATCTCTGACCTGCTGTTTATGGAAAGGGAAAGAAGTGCAGTGCTGAGGTAAATGTGTTTATGAATGCATTACTGTTACCCTTCTACTCTAACAGCTTACAGTAATGACTTTACCCCCCATATTTATTGCTAATCAAGATCAGCGCTGGGGGGGGGGAGGAGGAGGAAGAGTAACTTCTACCACAAAGTTTGTGCTAAGTCTAGACACTGTTTTTGCCTCATCACATGAAAGCTGTAGCCCAGGCAGACTGATTTGCCCCTTGTTAAACCCCTAGAAAAGAGATCTTTCTAGCCATTGCTCTTCTTTCTCATAGGTGCCCACGCTGGCACCTCTTCTGCAGGGCAGCAAGCACAGCCTGAGCTGCAATGGAGCAGCGAAGTGGAAGCGTGGAGCAGCTCAGCAAGCTTTGCTCAACTCAGGTTTGAAGAGTTTCCTCAAAAGCAGCACCAGCTACTTTGCCAGCTGATCTTTCCAGCCTGCAGCTACAGAGCGAAGCGTGGCTGTGGACTTGTGTCAAAGGTACATTTGTTAACACACTTCCCCTGGAGTGCTAATTAACATTTACATCAAGTACTATGAGAGTGAAAAAGCTTCAACACAAACACTCTGCAGGGAAACGCAAGGAGCAAATTCCCGCTCCCCCCCGGATGCAGTGTACTGTTTGCCCTTCAGGAGCTGGTGAAAATCCAGTTTGTTTTGTAATCTTCCGTTCTCTAAAATCAGATATTTCTTCAAGTTAATAACTAACCAGCTTCTTTTTATTTAAAAACCTACAAGTGCATTTAAAATTCTATGAAAGCAAGGCCCTGCTGGCACTGGTGCGAGCCAGCCCGCGCGAACGTCTCTGTGCTGAGTCGCAGCACTGGTGCTCCCCAGTCTAATTACAGAAAATGACAATATTTTATGATTTTATAATAAATATAAATAAAAGAACATCAACACACTTTTTTCTGTGTCTTGAAACAAGCTTGAACCCTCTTAAACCAAACACTAAGATAGGGAACACAAACAAAATATTTGTAGCTGGATCTTCAGTTGCCACATTTTGGGATGCCAACAAAGAGGCTCTAATGAGTAACATTTGTACCCACAATAAGATGCAGACAAAATTATTTGCAAACACAAATTTGCACTTGAAAAAATGCAAAGGCAGTTTCTGAAGGGCTGGTTAACAAGCTATTCTCAACATTATTTCTCAATACTTATTGAGAAAAAATGAGCTATCACACTGAAGTAAAATTTTTAAGAGTGCAATCAATATAACTAAAATACAGTTGAAAAAATACTTTAGTTTTTTCGG
>VXBW01004056.1:638794-693013 GCA_013400375.1 Thinocorus orbignyianus | reverse complement strand
GCGGGGGCGGGGGGGTGCACGGGATGTTGGCGGCAGTCAGGGAATGGTGCGGGCTTCTGTCGGTATTGTACTCCTGTTTGTATCCCCCCATCTGTGTTATTGTTTCCCTGTAATACCTGTTGTTCTGTTAAACAGTTTTCTTTTGTCCCAACCCACGAGTCTGCCTTTTTTTCCTACCAATCCTCTCCTCGCTTCTGTGGGGAGTCAGAGCGAGCGGGCTGCCACGTGGCTCTTTGTTGCCGCTGAGGCCAAACCACGACACCCAGGATGAATTAGTGTTGCCTAAAGTGCTATACACAGACACACCCATCCAAAGCCATTAACAACTCAGGCATCTTCCCCTCAAACTGGGTGCGTTATCCTTTGTGCTTGGGAAGCACGGATCCTATTAAGTCAGACAGAAATAAGTACCAGGCAATTGTCAAATGTCCGCATCCAAGCCCAGCCGTGCTCAGAGGGGACTGGATCTTATGGTAAGAGCTGTAGCAGGGGTAGAGCAAGAGGTCATTGTGTCCATTATACTGTTTCTGCCATGTTGTCTAAGATGTGGGTGCATGTATGTCCCATAAGGTGCTTCTGTCTATCTTTAAGTACAGGCCCACCATTTATTTTTGGCTCTAATTATTCGGAGTGACGCATGTGCAGTTCACAGAACCTGCCTTAAATGTGGCAAGACTACAGGTATAGTCACAATGGTTTTGTCACTTTAGCATCTGACACCCCACCCAGATGAGGTGAAGATCAAAAACTCCCTAAAGGCAATCACTGGAATTTAATAAATAAATAAATAAGTAAAGTCCCTACTTCACCATAGTTCTGCTCCAAGGCAGTAGGACAGGTATGCTGCACAACAGAAAACACCACCAATGAGATCACAGAATCATCCAGGTCAGAAGGGACCTCCAAAGCTCATCTAGTCCAGCCTCCCTGCAGTTGCAGGGATACCCCCAACTAGACCAGGTTGCTCAGGGCTTCATCAAACCTCACCTTGAATATCTCCAGGGAAGGGGCCTTGACCACCTCCCTGGGCAACCTGTTCCAGTGTTCCACCACCCTCAGAGTAAAGAAATTTTTCCTAATATCCAATCTAAATCTACTCTTCTCCAACTTAAATCCATTGCCCCTCATCCTATCACTGCAGGCCTTTGTAAACAGACCCTCCTCAACCTTCCTGTAGGCCCCCTTTAGATACTGGAAGGCTGCTATCAGGTCTCCCCAGAGCCTCCTCCAGGCTGAACAACCCCAGTTCCCTCAGCCTATCCTTGAAGCAGAGGTGCTCCAGCCCCCTGATCATTTTTGTGGCCCTNATGCATTCCCTCTATGTCATTGATAAAAATGTTGAAGAGTACCAGTCCCAGCATGGACCCTTGAGGGACACCACTTGTGACTGCTCTCCAGCTGGACCTCAGGCCATTGACCACCACCCTCTGGATGCAACCATCCATCCAGTTCCTTATCCACTGAACAGTTCACCCATCAAATTCGTATCTCTCCAATTTATCAATCAGGATGTTGTGGGGGACCATGTCAAAGGCCTTACAGAAGTCCAGATAGATCACGTCCACAGGTCATCCTCTATCTACCGACACAGTAACTCTGTCATAGAAGGCCACTAGGTTAGTCATGCAGGACCTGCCCCTAGTAAAGCCATGCTGGCTGTCCCAAATCATCTCCGTGTCTTCCATGTGCCCAAGTATGGCATCAATAAGGATCTGTTCCATGATCTTCCCAGGCATGGAGGTGAGTCTGACAGGTCAGTAGTTCCCAGGGTCCTCTTTTCTACCCTTTTTAAAAATGAGTGTGATGTTTCCTTTCTTCCAGTCCATAGGGACTTCTCCTGACCGCCACAATTTTTCAAATATCATGGAAAGTGGCTTGGCGACTACATCAGCCCATTCCCTCAGGACTCTGGGATGTATCTCATCAGGTCCCATAAACTTAGGTATGTGATGACATAAGTGTTACAGAGCATGCATTGTATTTGCTAGTCTATATTTTTGTGGGGCTGCCCAATTCATGATGCTACCAAGCTTATGAAAATAACATGCTGGTAAGAAACTGGAAGGTTCTGTTTCTCCTTCAGACATCTGACTTCATTAACTCATAAATTGCAACAACTTGCTATAAACTAATGAATGAACCACTAAGTTGGGACATCATTCATTATCATGAAGCTATTTCCTGCTTGCTTAATTAAGCTCCAAGAATTCTCAAGCAGAAGCAGACCCTCTTGAGAAGTGACAAATACCAGAGGCTGAGGAGCATCCTGGCAGTTTTGGCACAGCTAAAAACTCCGGCTTCTCTCCCAAGCAGGAATAAAGAGCCTCAGCCAGCCTAGGAGGCTGGAATAGGAAATTCAACTCTAGCAACATCTTAGACTAGTAGAAATATCTGTGGATCCAACAATCTAATTTCCACCAGTACTGCATAAAAACAGAGAAAAAATTCTTTTCCACAGGGGGCTTAGTTTTTAATCTAAAATCCAAGACTAATTTCATATTGAGGCATGTAGACATCAGCCTTCCATTCTTAACCATTAACATTGCAGCTGAAGAACTGTCCACCAAGCTTTGCAGTCTGGGTTATTAATCTTATGGATGCCCAAAAATGGAGCCAAAAGAGAATATCTTAAGTGAGACAGCAGAAATATTGAGGAGATACTGAAACAAGAAACAACCGTTTTCTGCTGGCATAGACACAGCCCAAAGCAACTGACTGGAGAAAATAATTCTTTCCCTTCTGCCCACTAAGTAGGGAAAGAAAAATAACTCTCCTTCCCCCACTTTGTACCATATCTGCACTTACTGTTCCCAACTATGAACTACAGATACACAGCAGGAGGCTATTCCCACCTTAAAGACTTTGCCTTCTTTCCACATCCTCTGTGGTTTGCTGCTAGTACTTTAAGAGTTGTATCTTATCTAAAACACTGACATTAAGAATCTTTATCACAGGCATCCATGCAAATACACATGCCTGCTCATAACTAATGAACTTATTACAGCTGAGTTTCAGGAGCAAAATGGAAGGAAGATCCTAGCTCCCCAGGGCCCCTGCCCAGGGAGTCATTAGCTAATTCCTTGCAGCTGAGCCCAGCCCATCCTGAAAAACTTTCTGTAGATCAGGGAACTGATTTGTCATCTTATAGCTGTAACTGGTGCATTGGTTTAGGCCTCCCAGTCAGGTCTGTGTTTCTGCTGCTTCTTTTAATGGTGCTGTCTGTTTTGAAAGCTGAAGCTGACCTTCTGCCATCAAACAGCAAGTATTTAAGGCCTTCTCAGCCAGTGAAAAACAAATTATGGAGAAATCAAGCCCAGGCCACATTTAATTTGCTTTATTTACATATAAATTGCAGCCTGGAACAGAGGTGGTCAAATACCATCATGCTTGCTTTCTCCAGCCAATAGTATCCCATTGCCCACATGTAATTTGGCCTCAAAAATTGCTTGTAATTAGATAACAAAGCAGAAACCAAGCCCTTCTGTTTCTCACTGTAGATTCCTATTTCCAGGGTCTCGTCTAACCAAAACCAACTGTGACACAGCCTGACCTCCCTCTCTGAAAGAATAAATATAACTCAGAAGATTATATGTATTACGGGGTAGAATCCACCATAACAATATTATATATCATGTTCCCTTCATCATTCCTCTAAAGGTTTTGCTGTCTCTGTACCACTCCATCTTAAATGGGTTACTGGGGAAAATGTTGCTTCTCATCAGCACTTTTCAGGTCCTTCCATTGTAAAGCAAGCCCACTAGAGCTTTAAAATTTACCTTTGAACTTCTTTTAACATTGCATTGTCCACTTCATAAATTCTCTCCTATAGTGACAGAATAATCGTACCTCCAAATAACACTGATAGAAGAAATTGTGAGCCATGGTGATTTTACATTTGGTAATACAGGCACACATATCCACTCCAGGGACATTTGTGAACATATCCGTGAATAAATTTTCATACTCTCTACACTGGTGGGAAAACATTGTGGTTACAGAAGAGATACAAACTTCATCTTCCCTGGTCTTTTACTGCTGGAGCTACACAGGATCCCACAGGGTTCCCAAACAGTCTTCAGCACTTTTGTAGGCTGGAACAGTTTCCAGGCATTTATAGTTTAACCATCACTATATCTCATAGAGTAGTGTGGTTCCCTTTCAGCTTACTTGAAAACTGTTTGGCTGACCAGTTTATGGTCAGTGAAGTGGTCAGGTCTGAGAAGGTCTCAAAAATATTCACATCACCAGATCCTCTGTCCCAAAATTATGGTGGTAACACTTCCTTGTGTCAGAGAAATTCCACTAGTATGTCTCTGCAATCTGTATGCTGAACTACTACTGAAAGAGAACAGAAAGCTTCTGCTTATATGGAACAACTCCCCTGCCTGTGAAAGAAAGAAAGATGACTTAAGAGACAAGTTTATTCCCAAACTTCCATGGATTAGGTAAAAGAACTTTAATACTGGCATAGAAAACCAAACAACTTCAGAAGCATACTAGTGGTTTCTAGGCTGAAAGACTTGGTACTGAGTGCACAGTTTAAGATAAAAAAGAGGGATAAGCAAAAATGCTGTGAAAAGGCTGAAATGTTTGTAAAGTCAGAGTTTTGTTGCCTAAATTTGGTGCTGAGTAATGTCTTTTTCTAAATGGAATTTCTTTTATGATTGGAAAAGAAAGGGAGCAATTCGAGCTAACCTGTGTATTAACTTCACCTAAGTAAAACAACAAAATTCCTGATAATGAAAGAAAAGTGATATCAATCCTTGAAGCTGCTTTTGAAATGAGTATTACAAATAAGAAGGCTACAGCTAAACTATGACATTAGAAACCTTGAAATAATTTTTTTCTTATGGTCTAAATAGGAAAGCATAGTAAAAACATTGCTTTCCTGTTAAACTAGAAGCCTAAGCTTCCTAGTCACTGGGTTGGTTTGGTTGGTTATTTCAGCTTCCTAAAATGAACTGAAACAAAAAATCAGAGCTACGCCTGCTGCAAAGGCAGCTTTGTGCCAGCGTTACAGCTTGTGGATTTGTCATCAAAGTAATAATTACTGCACTTTCTTTAAAACCCTAGGGAAACATGTAAGTGTTGAGTAGATTCAAAGAGTACATAGTTCCATGGAAGCACATCACATGCCTAAAAAGAAACAGTCCACAAGCAACAAAGCCTGAGAATCCATACAGAACAGAAAAGGATAAAAAGAACTCTAGCATTTTTCCCCTCAAACTGAAAAGAATGAACTTAACACAAAGGGTGAATTACAGTCCTTGTTGGATTTTCTGCCATTTGCTTTTTGCATTTCTCCCAGATGGATACAAACAATTACCCAGGGTTCTTTATACTTTTTCAGTCATGCTCACGATTGGATACTCATGCCTTGAAATTCAACACTAGAAATCAGAATAGTGTATGAATGGCAGTAACTGAAAAACTTTCATGTTCAGGCATTTTTAGGAACTAAACTTAAGCTACTAATCTAATGCTGAAGCTAAAGTTGTCTTGAGCGTTTCCCTGTGATGTCAAAATCTCCATTCTACGGTATTTTTGAAGCAAAACCACCTTCAGTATCAGAATAAACAGGCAAACATTCCCACCAATCCTTCCTCTCCTGTTTCTCTGAAGAACAAGAAATAAATGATCACATCAGAGCAGATCACAGTGTGCCTTCAAGAGAAAGGGAACATTAAGGTCATGTCAAACGCAGCACTTGCATTGCTGGGGGTCAATCATGTGTATTCAGGGAGAAAAAAAACATTGTGATGGTCTTATACCACAATTGCTTCAGAAGAGTACACTAAGATGAAGTCAGAGAATTTATAGCATTCCTATAAAGCACCACTACCCTGTCAGGTAGGGGTCACGCATAAGATGATATGAAAATTCAGTCTTAATCCTGGAGGCATCAGAGAGTGTATGTATCTGCTACTAATCCACATTTGGCCAGAGTGTTTAATGGTTTCAACCGTACCTTGTGATATCTTGTGCCAAGCACAATCACAGGCATCACTTCAGCCTGCAGAACAATGGGGAAGATGATCTGCTGTGCATGCTTATCTATGCAGCTGTCCAGCTCCACTATCAATATTGGAAAGCAAAGAGTGGTTTACAGGAAGAGTGAGATGAATTTCCATTGTTTAAAAAGCTTTGGTTTCAAAGGGAAAAGAAGGACTGCCTTTACATGGTCAGGTGCTGGTAACTGTTTCATTAGCTCTGCCAGTCTGGCATATCATAAAGCATTCTAGATTGCTGGCACATAACCCTCCTTAGTCTGGATAAAATGTTTTTTGTGTGAGCATATTATGCCTGACCTTTTCTCAAGGTGCACTGCGTTGCCTGACTTAATAGATGTTTCTTACTAGAGGTTGGAAGAATCTATTAGTGCTACTTTCCCCCACCAGCCATACTTCTGTGAAAACAGAAGTAGAAACATACTACATGAACAACACAGTAAAAGGATTTTCTGCCTTATACAAGTGCCTAAGATGTTGCACGTTATATAAAGAAACAAAAAACCCCATATTTTGTATTTCCATCTGTATTTTACAAATAGGTACCCATCCAGACATTACATGCAAAAAACCCCAAAACCTTTATTAGCATAAAAAGTACATATTCAGGAATCACTACTCCATTCCTTCACAGCATATGGCATGTTTGACACATGTTCCTGCACCTGCTACAACTGGAGAGATAAGGGGTTGTAAGATGTCAGAGGTTTTGGGTTAGAGGGGAGTTGTTGATGGCAAGGTGGTTTGTTGTGTTTTTTTGTTTGTTTGTTTGTTTTGTGCTTTTTTTTCCCTCTTAAGTTATGTAAACAATTCAGAGTGAAACCTGTACAAGCAGAATATTAGCTATCAGTTGTACACTTAAATAAAAACAAATTTCAGCAATACAAAAAGCAATATAAAAAAAAGTATTCAAATGCATGCCATGCATCAGAAGAAAAACATAGGAAGACATGGCAGATAAGTGAACACGTCTTAAAAGTTATATCATACTGGAAGTTCTCTGTAAATATCTGTATGGCTCAACATGAAAAACATTATAAAATTACTTGGTTCCATAAGTCATCTCTACAGCTGCATCTATTTTGACCTCATTAAACACAAATATATTAGAACAATAGTCTGATTTATAGGAATAAGAAAAGTTTACTCAAGTTTAACATATCAAGCTGCCTATTCAATAGAGTAACCAGACAGAGGTAGATGTCCAATATTAGTGGCCAAGCTATTCTAGCAAGACCTTTTGGCTATCTTGTCAAGTTTTAACATTCAAAGCCAATGTAAAAAGGCTTCATAGGTGAAAGATTTCTTTCAAAAAGCCAGCCAGAAAACCTGTATTGCTGATGGAAGTAGTTCCAATTATACTGCTGAAAGTGAAGAGTATGTAAGAATAAATCGTTTACCAGATCACTATAAGGACACCACTGGTCAAGCACTAGAGCTCATACACTTAACAGAAGAAGTGAAATTAATTTGTTCATTTCTTATGCGTATTTTAGAAGCTGAACCATTGCCACCTATCTGGCTTGTAATTAGTCAAAATAAGATTGCAGGGTACCACGGCGGCGGATATCACATGTCCAACAATGGAAGCCACCTCCCAATGAATTGGCATGGCGAATATTCACTTTAATTGTAGAAATGCCTGCAAGAAACAGATTGCATACTTTAAAATCAAGATCTCAAATTCCTGTGGTAGGCTTTGATCGAAACATTAGATAATGCTTTAACGGGCCATATGGCTAGATGCAAGTACAGAAAGTATTTCCTACTCATTTGTTAAGAGTTTATTTTCCAAAATTCTAGGCAGAGAACAAGCTAGGAATATAGTTGGCTTATTTATTCCAGTGATGCTCTCAGGAATATACAGTGCCTGGAGCACAGCTGGTGTTTGAAGTATTATGACGAGCCAGTAATAAAAATCAAAGTTCAGTTTTTGTGGTATGTGAAGAATTAGCTGAAATTCTGCTACAGTATATGACCAGGGCATTTACATAAACCTGTGTAAGGATTTATGGTTAAGACACTGAATGTGCTCTTTCAAGTACCTTTCAAAAGAAGCAGCTTTCAAAGTACAGAGGTCTGAGTCCCTCTTTCTCTGAAAGGGGAAAGAAGCTGTTATACTTACTACCTAAGTTAAGCTTCCTCCCACTTCTTTTCAGCTCTGATGTTTCAGCTGTGGCTCAGTTTATACAAAGTCCTGACAGATGGATTAGGATCAGAAGACTTTTCTGTTATGTTTGCCTTTTTGCTTCTTGGTACTCTAAGGAACGGCTCAGTAGAATCCACCACCTAGGTCAGCAATAGTTTTCTTCCCAGTAGACCCATCTCAGTCTTAGGAACTTACTGACTACAGGAGTTTATTTAGAACTCATACAAACTGGGAAGTTCAAGTGTGAAAGATACGTCATGATTAGTATTAATAGCCTCATTTTTTAAGTACTTTCAAGCTTTTATAAATCCTCAGCTCCTTGGTCATGCAATACTTGGAGATTTACACTGATTACATCTAATCGGTGCTGGCTGCTTTGAGTACTTAAAGCAAAACCTTCATTCATCCTGATGTGCACAGCTCGTATCATGGTCATTTTGTTTTAAGCACATGCTGAAATATATGAGGACATACCCAGATTTTCAAACATCTTCTGAATTGATGTCTCGTTGGCATCCACCATCACACGTTTCTCATCCAGCATTAGAACGTTCATGGAGAGCCATTTGGAAGACATCCACAGTGGGTGATCTAAACACATGAGAACAAAGCTTCTACTGTACCAATGTCACCATTAATACTCTCAAAATTCTTAGAAAAGAAATAGTGAATGTACCATCTGGGATGAGTGGCACTGGAGGACGAATCACAGTCCAGCCTGCTTTCTTGAAAAGCTCAATCTGAAAGAGCAATTTAGTTAGATTCTAAACAAGACTCCTAAAGCATCACATTAAGTTCTCCAACCTATGCCCCATTTTCACAGATTTCTTCAATATATATGACATCCCTTTCCCTCTGTTTACTACTCTTGCCTCCCATTCAAGTTCTATCTACAAATCCAGTTTTCATACAAGCATTTGAAAGCCTTTTCAATCTTTGCATACCACTAACATTTGTTTCCACTGTTTTCTATATATGCAAGGTATACTAAGATACATTAAAGACAAAAGGTAACACATGCAATGTGGAGCCTGTGAAGTAAAGATATTAAAACAGCAAAAAGTATTTAATTATTTTCTGTATTTTTTCTTCCCATATGACTGTAAAAGCCATTGATATGAATTATACTGCCATTTATTGAACCACACCCACCAAAAACATCACATAATTTTATGTTTGCATCATGCTTCCTAAGAAACTTAATATGCAGTTTATTTAACAAAAAGAAAAAAATAAAGGCATCCTAGGGAATAATTCACGTCTCCAAATTACACAGTTAAGTTAAAAATAAGAGAAGGATAATTTTCAACTTCGTTGTCTGAATACTTGGAAGAGGTCTTTAATCAAGTGTTACCAGGAGGGGGAGCTCCCATTCTGAAAACTCACTATAAAAAATAAACTTGTGGATTAGCAATTACCCAGCAGGAACCTAATTGAGCCAAGTCATTTTTAAAAAACAAAACACTTTCACTTCTGCTACACTCTTACCTGATGGCAGGGACGGTCTGGGTTAGAAAGCACAAGACCAGGTCCAATGATATTAAAAGTGGCATCAATGTGCATAGGGTTAGGATCCTTAAAGGATATTATATGCACTCTATAGTCTGGTGCAAGATGTCGCCTCATCCATTCAATGCCCATGTAATTTGTAACCTGAAAACAGGAGAAAGTAAGTTTCACTAGGCTAGAATATAAATTGCATCTAAACTTAGTTTGCCGAAGGCTTTATTCAAATAAACACAAAGCCAAAATAATAGAAACCTGTGCCTTTAGCTAACCTCTTACCTTTAAGACAGTCTCATACTGTATATCACTTTCTACAAACAGCAACTTCTTTTGTCTACACTCTTATTTTAACGCTGTTCAGGAATTTAAAAAGACATAAATACAAGTATTAATCATTAAGATACCAAAACTGTTGGGAAAAACCTTTGTTTACCTGGCTCCTTTGTACAAAGATATCTCTTCCAGCTCTAATGAAGTCAGCAGCATCAAAACATGGCTCAAATTCTGTAGTTACAAATTTTCCCTGAGCAGCCAGTTTATGCCTGTCTTCAACAGAGCGGATTGGATAATCCTAGTTATAGAAAAAGACAATGGTAAGGGAAAGTTTTCAAGCTATTTGCTACTGAAGAGCATGTCGAACTTAAGAAAATATGTTATACTGCTAGCTGCTATGTTCCTCAGAGATGTTTTGGTTTACTTGTTACTAGAATGAGAAAAGAAAGCATAAATGGGAAAGTTTTAGTCAAAGGTTTCACGTACATTCAAGAGTAAGTGATGAGACAAAAGACAATACTTCTATCAGGAAGTTAACTGCTCTTCAGGGCCACTCTCAACAATATTTGAACTTCTGGATGAAAAGTATTCATTGCCGTTGGACTTTTACTATCAGCCCAACAAATCACAGTGACAGAAATACTGGTATGCAAGCTATTTGCTAACAAAAGAGGACTCCCTATTTTATTTATTTATTTTTCTTTTTAGAATGGAGCAGTACTTCAAACCAGAAGGTAGATCTTCAGGATAATTTTAAATATATTTTAGAATGAAACAATGTAAGAACAAGCAAGGCGTAAAACAGCACAAACAAGAACTACTGTGTAAGTAGTTTCCATGCTTTGGAAAAGGCTCTGAAAGCTTTCTGACAGATTAAGGTAATTTTGTTTAACGAAGACCTCTTTGCATTATTGATAAGATGTCACTGTTCCCAGAAAGTTATAATCACTCCACCACCAGTTTTACTGCGCTTATTGTAGATTCTCTTACCAAGGTCCTAATGCATTTAGAGGCCCACAAGAAGCCACCAAAATGGAGCCAAAATTATTTAAAATTTTTTTTCACTTAAATATTTGTAAGGTAAGTACTCACAGCTTAGATCCTCCACTATTTCTTCTACGTAATGTTCAAAATACTAATCATCATGCAAAACAAGGATTATGACATTTTCTTCTCTGGCAAAATACATATTCTTTTGCACTTTCCTGATACGCTCAGGACATAGAGACATTCTAAGGGGAATCTTAATTCTTTAAAGTAACCTTTGTGATGTCTTTCTAGCATTCCTTCCTCTTCAGTAGTGCTAAGTTACAGCCACTACTCAGAACAATTCAAAGCAGACTTGATTTTAATACACACAACTTCCTCCTTTTATTCCTGCACACGCTCAGTTTCAGTTGGAAAGTCTACAGAATATTTGCATACCAGTAGAAAACCCACACACTTCCAGAGTTGTTTTGTTCTGCGCCCTCCCCCAATTTTGTGAAATCTGATATCATGTTAAAACTATCAACAAAATTCCATATAACCAGAACTGAAGTTCTGAGGCAAAATGAAAACAATACCTGATCATAGAGTTCATCTGCCATTGTGGGTTTGGGGGCAGTTGTCCACTTAGCACCACTATTGAAATAATCTTTGATTATTCGTCTGTATGCTCTGTACTCAAAAAACCGAGCACGCCAAGCCATAGGAGCTTCAATAATTTCATTTCCCACGACCAACAGGATGTCTCTTGGCATGGCAGCGTACATACCTGAAAGGAAAAAGGCCATTAACCTATGAGACAAATACGCTTTTCTCAGCTCCTTCAGTTTATTCACTTTTGACCCTCCTTTTAACCATTACTTCTATCCAAAAGAATGGTAAAAAGCATCTTTAGCAAAGTCAGGAAACCAACACACAATTTGAGGTCCCTACATTCTTCAGTAAATTTTCAAAGTGACGTTTTTCTATTCAAAATACATGCAACTTTTGCTACATAGCCACCACTTCATAATTTAGTTAATGGGAGTTAACCAGACAAATGCTTATGGACTACTCAGATGACTTTGAAAGGTAATGACAGGTAGCAAGTTTTCCAAGTAGACTTCATTTCTTTACATACCATCCTTTTAAAAAGTAGTAGCACAGAAGAGAATTTTGATGGAACATAGAACTAGTGCAGGAAGCAGTCCCATTAGACTTTTCATTAACATTATCTATTCCCTAATGAATTCCACTAGAACGACCTAAGAACACATTAGACATGAAAGAAGCCTGGAGACCACACTTGAAACAAAGCTGAGTATGAGCCAGTGTGCTCTCACTGCAAATAAAGCCGTATGTTTCTATACAAGGAGGAACATGGCCAGTAGGTAAAAAGAAAAAAATATTCAAATTTCCTTGACACTAGTGAGGATCTTCCTGGAAAATTGTATTCAGTTTTGGTCTCCATAGTTCAAAATGGATCCAACTCTAGGATCCAACAAAGGGCAATCAAGACAGCCAAGGGGGCCTTACAGCACATGACTTGGGAGAAGTGGAGGGACCTCAGTTTATTTCATGTGGTGACTAGGGGACAAAGCAGTAGGAGTCTACAGCTACTTTCAGGGCCATTAAACGAGACAGATGTTCTTGGTAGGGGCAGTGACAACATAGCAAGGGAACTCAGCAACAGATGCTGGTGTGGAAAGTTCATGTTAGGTATTAGGAAACCATTTTTCATTAGGAAATCTATGCAGCACTGAAACAGATCAGCAAACCAGGTGACAGAATCTCAATCCCTGGAGATTTTCCAAGTCACAGATAAACAAAGCTATGACTGACTTCATCTAACCCTGGCAATAATCCTGCTCCAAGCAAGAAGGTAGACTATACATCTAAAACATCTCAGACAAGCTAAACAGAGGCCTTCAACAATGGAAGAACATTTACCTGTAGACTCAAAATCAGGTGTTTTATACTTCACAGACCAGTCAATTGGATCAGGCCTCTTGACAATTACACCTTCTCCTTTCAAAATATTGCACATCTCTTCAATTTCAGCAATAGCTTTTTTCACGTGCTCTTTGGGGAAGCTCTGGCCTCCAAATTTCTGATAAAATCCCCAATACTTTTCATATGTGTTGGCCTAAAACAAGAGGACAGGTAAGTAACAAAGAATAAGCATCAGGGGTTTTGGTAGGGTGAAACAGATGCATAAGACAATTCTTAATGTTCAAAGTTTCTTGTTCTTCTTCTACTGACTTCCTATTGTTTTGTATGTGTTATGACCCTAACATGTCATACTGTGCATTATACTCTATTCCTGCAATATTTTGAAGAGTTGCTAGGAATTGTTAATGTCCTGATGACTCTTCTAAAATAAATGGGCAGGAGGGGAGGAAAAGGGGGGGAAACGAAGGGAGAAATATCAATGCTTCAGATAAATGTTCAGTTATTCCTGATTGAGAATCCATATCCTAGTATTACTCAGCCGTCTTTATTATTGACTTTAATACCTGTGCTTATACATACCATTGGCAGGGATTCAGTCAGATGTTTTGTGATGCGCATGTGTCCAGCCACAACCTTGGTGTTAAGACTAGTTGTGAATAGCTGATGTCTTCGCAAATACTCACATAGTGACAAAATTAAGTTTCACCTGTATGCGCTAAACAGGCTTGTTGGACTAGCACGTAATTTCAGTACTTCTAACAGACTGTACATGCAGCATGATGCCCAAGGGAAAAAAAAAGTCCTCTGAGGGACAGCAGGAAAAAGTACACATTTCATTCCCGCTTGCAAATTGAGTTTGACTTTTAGATGGGATTCAAAATATTTCATTTCCTCATATTTTTGGATATAGATGGACCAATAGCTTATACTATTTGTTTCTACTGATGGAAATACTATTATAAATAATGTAATAAATATTTCTAGAATTCTCTTCCCCTTTTCAGCCACAGCCTTACAGAAAGTCTTATTATTTGTCAAATCACTGATGAAAACTAAGAGACATTACACTTCAGTTAGTATTTAGTGGCTAGTATTGCCAAGCGGCCATGAAAGATTTGGTCCTTACTACTCTAGACCTGCACAAACACACCAAACACAGCAAGTGGACTCTGTTACTTAATAAGGCTAGCAGACATTGTTTTAAATGAAAACAACCTTGAGCTCATCCCCAAAATGCATACATGTGTAGTCACCTTGTTAAAACCTCACAGTGGTGACATCAGGAATTCTAAAGCCATCCCAAGTACAGGTAACATGCCTTGTTGGCTAGAAGGGGCCATACTTCAGGTACAGCAGCAGTCTAGAAAATGCAAGAGATACTAAATTCACCTGTCAGGGTTGGATTAAAGCAAGTATAACATTTATAGGCCTAAATCCTCTGCTCCTGAAATTCTGTGAATAGTCTTCTCAAATTAAAAGTCCATTCAAAACAATGTCCTAGTTCTCATGGTTAGGAAATCCAAGCTTATAATCAAAACAAATAATGCTACTTCAGTTCAGTGTATCTTTGAAAGTATTTAATTCGGATTTATAAACTGTGAAATCAGCAGTTTTCTCGGGTCTCTGCTAACATCAACATGACAGAGGAACAAGTAAAGGCAACATAAGGGGTCAGGAACAGGTGAGTAAGTGGTCAGACCTAACTTCTACCAAAAACCGAGTCCTGCTCATTCAGACAGCACAAGTGACAGCAATGGGATCCAAGCAAATCTGCCCTTCCAAACATGAGGCTGTCTCCTGAAACTGCAGTCCTGACTGCCTTCCACAAAGCAATGTTCTGGACAAAACCAATCTAACAACGTATCTTTTGTGCTAATACTATCAATGAGCCCCAGGCAAGCAAGGCCATTCATCTGAAGGCATGCCTGATATCCTCTAACAATACAGGCTATCCACTCTACTCTCTACTATTTCTGGATATTTGCCCTCATGTTAGAGAGTTAAGACAGACAGAAAATTCAACCTTTTAGGTATCCTTAACATTTATATAGAAATACCAGGCAAAGGTCTCAGCACAGCAGTCCCGCTCCTCCAGTTCTGAAGCTTCTTTCCATCCTTCTCAAAGGAATGTATTCTTTTCCTGAAAGTGAGGTCTTGGGTAATTTGATCACCTCAGTTTTGCCAGCTGTTCAGAAGTCATGGGCAGATCCCACAAAGTGCCTAGCACTCCTATGGAAACCTGTTCTGCTACTGAGACAAATGTATCCTAAGGAGTAAAGCTAGTTATTTTCAGAGCCACCCACAATGTATTTGAATACCATTAATCCCTGTCCTCTAGTACAGTTTTCTCAAACCTGAGAGATTATACTAATATGATGGCATAATCTTAAAGTTATGACAGAGTAACGGTTAACACCGTACCACCACTCATATTCCCTACCTTCTGAATAAATAGGAAAAAATAATGAGTGGGACATCTATTTTGTATGATTTCAGACCCCTCTGATCATATACATACAACTCATTGCAGACCATTTGGAAAAGTACCATGGCTAGGATGCAGAAAAGAACTTCAAATAATCTCTTCAATGCGTCTTATACCCTACTGTCTGAGAGTACCTGAGAAACTCTAGCAGCATTTAAGGAAAACTCCTTTTCAGAAAGAAATTTAAGTGTGCTGTAAGGAAAAGACTGTCTTTAAGAAACAACAGAATTATTCCCTATAGTTTCTTTATATTTTAAACATTTATTGTGGAAAATAATTAACACTATCAATGTCAACACTCCGGAGACGAAGCTTAAAGCTAGTAGTGACAGTCATTAAGTTTAGTAGATTGGAACAGAAATTCAGATCAAAATGCTTTTTGCCTAATTCAGCAGTATCCCTCCTCAGCTTCTCGCTCAAGTTATACGATTTGTGGTCTTAATACCTCTTCACCAAAAAAGCAGTATTTTTCACAGAATATACTAAAAAAGCATTGCAGAGTACATAGCTATAAAGCTCAGTTGTTTGACTAAGTGTCAGAAGAATGCATCTGAACTATGATATTTTTAACCAAAATGCTAATTCAAAAAAGGGCATCTGCCTAATTAATAGTTGTTAGCCTCCTAGTTAAGATTTCCCATGTTTCCCAATAGTGTATTTACCTCTACACAACCTACATAGACCATTTCAAGCTCCCAAAAGGAGATGCAATAATGTCAGCTTGTTAATATTCATCAGATATGTAGGGCTCCCTATTCAATTCATTCCTTCTGCCTTATGCTAAGCACACCATTCCCACATCACAGCCACCAAAACCACATCTCAAAGTACTGAATACAGCCATATTTCCTGCACATAAAGGTTTTGTAAATAAACATGCATACAATCCTAAGACACAACTTAGAAGTGCCTCAAAGTGAGTATTTACCAAACTGTTAAAATTTGAGATGTGCCTTTTTAAAAAGCATCTCAGGTCAAAAGCTTTAATTTTTTCTTACACAACTCAAAATCGCTAGTTCGAAACAATGTTTTTTACAAGCAATGACCCTCATTCATATTTGGCAGAAGGCATGGGATATACTTCTATCCCAGTATTGCTACTTAGAGGGACAGTAACAGGCACTTCTGGTTATTGTATTACACTGGAGCAGCACACACATACACATCTTGCCTTTCAGGCACACAGAGATTTCAACAATAACTGAATCTATTAATATCTTTCAATATTGGCAAGGTCAGATTTAGACTACTGTTTGGATTATTCAGCAGCTCCCCCAGTTAAAGTCACTGTTGCAGTTTCTACAGCAAAATTTAAGAAAAAAGCAGAGAAAATGAGAGGAAACAGCATCTCAGCTGGTCCGCTCTATTACCTGTTGTGGCTAATACATCCTTTAGACTTGGCAGTTTTACATAAAGCAAAGCTAAGCTTTTTTTAACCCCAGGTTGTAGGTATTTGAATTGCAGAGATAATCCTATATGTTGACATTCCTCATTAAGCTTTTGATATTGCATGTAAGAAAAAGTGAAGTTCTGCCCTCATCTGATTAGTTATAGTTTAACAAGCAGTAGAACCAGGCTTGCTGTATAACACATCACACTTCAGGCAGTTAGACATTTGAAAGAATATTTTTTTCTGACATTAAATCAAGCCCTTGACCACTACTTGAGAACAGAATTTTGCCTTGTTTAATGTTACAGTGTAAAAGAGCTAGACATGTTTTTTCCTTATTCTTTCTGTACATTCATTATAGCAGTTTTAAGTACATAAATACGGGTACATACACTTATGTATTAGAAATGCCAATCCTCATTCACTTCTTTTTCTGAAGCTGCTAGAATATCTTTGGAGTGCCTGAAACAGGATTCCAGAGGTTGGTAACTGAGCTTCAGCTTTCAAGGAGTTAATAAAAGTCATGATGAAGTCAGTGGTAAAGTTTTCATTGAGCTCACTGGGGCCAAGATATCATCTCAAGTGTCCTGACATAAGTCAAATGATTACTCTTCTATTTTAGGATTAGAACTACCAAGCTGCAGTAATTCATTCATACTCCTCCAACTACTGCTGCCCAGAATCATAGTCCAGATACATAATCCATAAACAAACAAACGAACCAACACAAAAGGGGCTAGGGGAAGACAAGTCTTCTTCACAAGTAGATCCCAAACTTCCTCTAAACTACTGTTTCTAGCTCCTTAACTATATTTTCCATATCTTTGTTTGCCATTCCTTCTACACCAGATCAGAAGAATTCCTTTTCCTTTTTAACTGAGGTCTTCTAGTCAACTTTGTCAAGCTATCCTTTAAAATTTTACTAAGGTCTTTTCAGCAGCAGTAGTGTGCCAGCTCATTTTTCTGTGATAGCCATGGATTATGTACTGCCTTAGAGGTAGTACTGTACTGTGACACTGGAAGAGAACAATTCAAGATCATCCCCACAAATGCAGGTAACAACACATACTTAGCAACTCTAAAGTCCAGGTAAAGTACACAAAAAAAAATCCGGAGCAAGCCCATTATTGTTTGAGTATTCCTGCTCTAAAATACATTTCAAAAAACATAGACATGTGGGTTTATTTATGTTGCTGCAGTAGTTTTAGGCACAGAAAAATCCTAAAAAATGGAGGAGTATGTGTTTCCATACAATACTTACCAAAGCACGTAAGAGTTGCCATCAGCTATTTAAACAGAATGGTCCTGCTAGTCTACAGCAACGGAACTCAATCTTTCTCAGCCTATTAAGTAGTAAGCTACACTTTTTTGCAGTTAACCCTACTTTTGAACCAAAATAAAACCGTCATCAGTCCTACCAGCTATCTCAAAAGCTAGAGCGTGCACTTTGACAGTATTAGGGCTCTATTACTAGAGCAGATTGCACATATTAGAGGTTCTCTCTACTACTAGATGTTTTAGCAGAAGTCAATTCAGTTGAAAGTAGAAAGAAAAAGCACACTCCCCACCAATATGGCCATGTAAACAACTACTGTTGGCCTCAAGAGTAAACACCACACTGTGTGCACTGCAAACCTGAAGCAAATTACATATATAAACCCCACAATATTTCCTGTTTAAGGTTGGTTTTTTGTATTGTTTACCTTAACCTCCACAGAAAAAGGTGGGACACGTGCATTTTCAGCTCTTCCCACAATGACCTCTTCCAGTGGGTCCCATTCATTGTACGAGCAAACAGGACAATCCTTAGGCACAGAGCTAGTGGCCTTGCTGTCATCAGCAGCACAGGTGTTCTGGGAGGCTGTAGCTGCCTGGGTGCTCTGTAAAGATCGCTGCACCCATCCTGTAAAGACTCTGCCAAGCTTAAAATAAAAATAAGAATGAAAATCATGTTTCCCTTATTAAAGGCAAAGAGCAATTGTTCAGCCCACAAGTGCCTTACTCTGTAATGCCAAAGCAATGTACATTGTCTGGAGCACTAACAGAAACACACTCTTTCTTACAGCCATTCTAATTTATTCACAACTTAGTAGATGCTTAAAACCACCTTTTAAAATACACTCAGTTTAGAAGGGTAACTAGTGACTCAGGAGACAGCACTGACAGCAGCAACTGGAGTCACTGAACTCTGTGCTGCTGAACCAGGAGCACGCACGGGTGAGTCAAGGAAGCCTGTAGCCATCCCGCACCCGCTCACCACGGCTCAGAGCCCCCCGCACAGAACCTCCACCCGACGGAGCACCCTCAACCCCGGTCCTCCCGAGCCCGGCGGCGGATCTGCGCGGCACCAACCCGCCAGCCGATGTAATGTGCCGCTTCGGCTCCCCGGCTTCCCCCGCGCAAGCACCGCACTCGCAGCATCTCCGCTGGCAGGCGAAACACGCCGGCAGCGCAGTTGCCCCCCGCGCCAAGCCCGCCGTTTTTATAGCGGCCCGCCAGGCACCGGCACCACCCATTGGCTGGGGCAGGGCGCGGAGCCCGTCCCGGGGCCGGCGCGGAGCCGCTGCGGATGGGGCGGCCCCGGGTTCAGGGATAGATGAAGAAGCGCCTGGAGGGATAGAGCCCCAGAGCAGGGCTGGATGAAGCAATCTGCAAAGCTGACTGACGGATTCTTTCGACATACCTGGATTTCATGTCCACAGATGGCTCTTTAGCAGCCATCTGACTGAAGGTTTCCAGTCAGGATTAAAATTCTTCTGCATAAAATACACTGAAGTGCATCATTCAGTTATTTTTGGTCATCAAATATGCATGTTCTTCATTAAACCTGTAGTAGACAAAAGAAATTAAATTTTACCAAATTCATATGTTAATATTTCAGATTTTAAACTATAACCTAATGATTTTGTGATTTACCTAAAAATATTTTCATTTGCTAGTTACTGAAAGGGTGCCTCAATAATAAACTTCATTTCAAATTCAGGCTTCTTAAAAATGCATACTGCAACATGATGAAACCATCTTAAAGTGAAAATCTAAAACAGTTAGCTTGCACTAACACACTTTTTTCCCCCTGCAAAATCTCTTCGTGATAAAATCAACACAAGTATGTTAAAAAATACTATCTCAACAGAACTGCAATTTACAATGAGCTCTACTCATATTTAGTAGATCCCTCTTAGCCCGATAGATTATTCATTTTCTCAACTTTGCATAAAATTTCACTTTTAAATAATTTGATTATGCCTTACGAAAGCAAAAAGCAGAGCAAAAATTAGCTTCACCTGAATTATTGTGTTTAAAGTTGCATCTTTCTTTCAACCTTACAATCTTGTTTCTGCCTTTATGACTCATGCAGTGCCCAGCACTCCTTCAGCCTTGTTCAATGCTCCTCCAGCCTGTGCTTCGCTATCCAGAGCGAGTGCAGTGGGGCACGGCTGTGAACAGCCGAGATACTCAACATTACTTCTGTATGTAAGGCTGTAGGTACTGCTAGCCAACTCAGCACATTTATCTGCAGCAGGAAAGGAAAAAAATCACTAGTATTACTGTATATTAAAACGTAAGCTACAGTCCTAGAATACAGCAAATCCGCTTTGCTTTTAACATGCCTTAGATATGTGAGTAAGCAAGTTTTATTCCACTGGGTAATTAATCACTCATCACTGCCTTTTTGGCACAGGCAAACATTACACCTTCCCAGAAGAAAAAGAACAGTGCAAGTTTTCCCTTCATGAATTTACATACTTCCCAAAGCAACATTAATTATTTGAGTTGATATGATATCAAGCATGCTTTACCCTGTTTCATCTGACTGCAGAACTGTTTTATAACTCACTCATCCTAGTTTGTTAGGACATCATTGTAACACTATTCTTGTACTGAAAAGGATACGTAGATGTTGGTGGGTTTAGTTTCAAAAATGATTTTTCTTGCTGCTACTTAATTCCCAGTTAGGAGCTCTTGTTATGGGTTTTTTTTTTTTAATCCCTAATTTTATGCTAGTTCTGCTCTAACTCTTGTCAGTTTATTTTACTAAGGTCACTCACATTGACCTTCTAAAAAAATTAATGATTGGCTTGTGGCTAAATCCAAAGGTCTTGCTTCTTTTTCTGTCCTCGACTTATCAGCTAGTTTTGAACCTTTGGATCATTCTTTATCAACTCAGTTTACACAGTTTTTCTGACTCTGCACAATACTTCTTTTCCAACTTACTACATGCGTTTGATGCTTTATGGGGTCTCTAAAATTGTACTCGCCATCATTTGTTCTTAATTTAACATTTAACATCTTAAGATTTAAAAAAATTTTCTGCTGGACTACATTTCTTCTGCTCACATTTTTTTTCAGTGAAAACATTCTCTCCCATATCTCAAAGGTCTGCTTCTACCTTTCTGAGTGGTAGTTCCTCCAGGACATAAGCCAGTCTTCATTTAAGTATAATCAAAGCAGAAATCCTTTCCTTCTACTAACTGGCACACTTACGGCCTGAACTTGAAACCTCCACTCTTGGTAAATAGCATTTCCTTTCCAGCCTTCATTGAGTACCAGCCACCTGACCCCCAGACTGCCCTCACATGGGGCTTGATACCTGCAATGCTATCAATGCACTAACCATCTAAAATGCAGTCTAGTGCCATCCCTACGCTTCTTTCATCACTTGACTACTGGGTCACCAGAAAAAAAATCTCATTTGTATACTTAAAGTGGGCACTTACTGGAATTTCTTTGCCTATTTCTTTTTGTTCCTTAACACCCAAAATACTGATTTCATACAGCTTGTATTTATGGCGTATGGAAGTGTCAGTCCTCACAGTTCCCTCTTTGGCACCAAACTGAGAGTCCCCTTGCTTTTTGTATGCTAGGTAATTCTTTATATCTTCATCTTCTACAGGAAGGGCTTAATCTACGAGTGTACACTTTAACAGTGCATAAATCAGAGAGCACAACACCAGTAATGATTATTCAAATGTAAATACAGCCAAGTTCATTCATTCACATACAAGAAACTTATTTCAACACATGGTTGATTATGCAGGTGCTGAGTTCTTTGGATGAAAAAAATCTTATTATAAAGATCACATCATTACTATTATTACACATAATTGCTAGAATTATTGTAACACCTTGAAAGCTCAGATTGCTACCCAAAAGCTTGCCAATTATTTTCAAAATTATGTGCTGATCAACTAAAGATGTGTTCTTCCATTGCAAACCTCACCTCAGAATGGAACTTGAAACAGGAGCTTCACATTGTTATTGCTGAGATTTGGCCTATAGAGATTAACTAGCAAGTTAATTCGGTTGTTGATTTTTTAATTTTTTTTAATGGGGCTCTATGCATTTTTGTAGTATTCTGTCCATCATTTTTTACTGACATAAGGTGCTTTGCAGGCTTATATAAAACCATCTTATTCTGATAACTAGGTAATCCATTTAAAGTAATGTGCTTCCAGCTAACAAAGAACAACGTTCTGACCCAACAGCTTTAGTGAATAAGACATTAAGTAGTAAAATTCTAGTTTAAAACCACAGAATTAGAAAAAGCAGCAGGAGACATGCAGTAAAGGGAAGTTATCCTTGGCAAGAAGATCAGTGTTAGTATAAATTCAGATATGTTTTAGAACAGTATGTGGTCTCAGCCTCACATATCTTTTTCTCCAACACATATCAGAGAAACAGAGGTCTCAAAGGATTGTACTATTGTTTAAATGTGAATTTCTATCTGTCCAGGACTTGAGGTCCTGTCTTTCAGAGCAGATTAGATTTGTAATGTGGCACAGCAACATGCCTGAAGCACTTGAGGGACATGATGTTTAAGGTTAAGGAACAGCTTACCCTTCCTTACCAGTATTTCTGCTATATGACTGATTAAAGTAATTTGGTATAAGATATCTGGTATGAGCTGTTCTTAACACATGCAACAGTTTTTACATATCCTTACTTTTACTATACTCACAGAAACTTACTCTGTTTAACAATATAATTGTGAGAGTCTTCTGTTCCTTCTAGTGCCTTGCCTAGGATACTGCTTTCTAAATTCCAACAGTCTACACTCACAAGAAGAGAATTGCCACAGCAAATCTTATCTGTTAGCTATCGGGAACAACCTAGAAGAATCCAGTATGCTTCTTAGAAAGCAAGTTTCAAACTTCCTGAAGTTCAGAAGTCTGGACTGCTCCAGTTGGGAAAAATAAATGCACCTCAAAATATTAAAATGATGTGGATTTTTTTCTCCTTTAAGTCCATAATTTTGTTGCCAACTCTGAACTCCAAAACCAGTGAAAATATTTTGTAAAGTAAAACAATTTATTTAATTTAACATACTATAACTTATGACCTATGTAAGAGCTGACAATCAATGTGTTATTTTCAAAGTCCTTTGAAAGAGATTTCTATTTTAATAAAGAATATAAAATCTTGCTTTATCATTCTTCACACTCAAAAGAAAGATATAATTAGATTTAATCCCTTATCCAAGCAAACAAGCTATATATGTAAAATGGCAGGAAATTCTTTCTCCTTAATCCCAGTTTCACTGAACTTAATTTAATCTTTAAGATTGCTGACAAATTCTACATGGCTTCTGTCTATTTTATCTTCTATACTCATTGAAGGACAAATCCTGTAATTTTCCCCAAATGCCAACTTTGGGTATTTTTGGGAAGATTTTCTCTTTTCCCTTGTCAGGACATCTTCACCGTGTGACATGCTGAAGTGCCAAATTCTCCATAAAACTGAATGCAATCTGCTACAATGGGGTTTTGACTACAGAACGAAATACTTACTCCTATTAGTGCAAGGACTAAGTGAAACTGATTTCCTCTCTTTTTGTGAAATTAATATGGTAAGTGATAAGTCATAATCATAAACTGGATAGTATTTACCATAATCAGAGATCAGAATTTATAGGGAATCTCCATTTTGTGGATACAGTGGTATCTAATAGCTCTGCAAAATTTCTACTAGTTGGGGCACTTAAGGGTTTTTTTCATTCCTATCCAGCTAGCTATTATCACAAAACTTGCAGGAACCTAATACCATTGAGACCTATGACCCTTTCTCAAATTTGTTTGAAACTAGCTAAGAGGTTCAAATTACAGGGAGGGGAAGGAGAGGAGACACAGACATATAAGCACATATACAACCCAGAGCCATATAATCTTATGTTCTTAGGAAGCAAGATTAAAACTTTCCTTGTCTTTAAGAAATCAAAAGATATAAAAAAATTATCCTGTAGATGTTTTCTATATGAACCTTAGGTAGCAATAGATCAATTTTTTTTAAGATTGTTAGCACACTGGTATGATTAAATTTTTAGTGTATTATTTTATTTTTTCAATGCAAACATTGCTCTTCATATCTTTCTGTTAAAACGTCTTTAAAATTTCATTGCAAAATCCAATAAAATCACATATACAATCAAAATGCATTTCAACATATGTAAATCAAAAGAACATATCAATATTAATATGTATTTCATTAAATTTCAAGCATGTCTGATAATTTAGGAAATAATTTAACTCCTTTTTTGGGAAGCAGGTAGCTTGTACTGGAAGGATGTACAGAAACAGAGTTACGTATCCCTACTCAAAACAAGGATCATTAACTCAGCAAGGGAAACAGTACAGGTAGTAGAGATGCATATATGTGAAGGGCAGGACATTGGCCAGCAGGGAGATAGAAGCTGCAATTGAAATAGCAAATACAATGACAGAGCTCTGGTGAGAGAATCATTAGACAAAACATTTGGCTTAAAAGTTGTCCAAAAAAACTGTTTGAAACTCTGAGCAAATAAAATAGTTCTTGTTGACTGAATCCACCTGATTTCAGGAAGATAAGAGCTTCCACTGTTCTGGCTACTCACAAATCGTGTTACATCAGAAAAATCACTGATTTAATAATTAATTTCTTTTCCTAACAGAGTTTTCACACTGTATGTGCACATAAACATGAGTACCAACATACATATAAATATCTGATTTAATTTTAGATGTCACGTTTCTATTACAGTAAGGTGACAGAGCTGAAGAAAGTTCTATGAAGGCAAAGGATTTGGTGATCGTAATCCATGACATTTTACACTCGGTCATTTCCAGAGGCAGCGCAGTGCTGACTACTGAAAAACGCAGGAGGTTCATGCAGCAAAAGGCACATCCCTTGGTGGGATACATTTCATTCAGACCAGTATTTCCATGTATACAGTAACATGATCTGCCAACATTTTCTAGGGTCAGTACTGTGACAATACTTTCTGTCAGAGTTGCCAAGTGAACTTCATGGCTCTAGGACATTTGAAATATCTTGAATCTCAAATATATGATCTTGCAATGTAGACTGTTGTACATTAGCATTTAAAATTTAGAAACTGCTTTGCATCTTTCTTGGAGAATATTTATAGAAATTATTAAAATAACTTTGCTGTGCTCCTGAAATAACTAGTGCATCCAGTTCTCTGGAGTTAGTGTTGCAGCCACATCACATTGGACATCTGAATGACAGTTTCAAAAATTCCTTTAACCATTGTGTGAGTGGCAACTGCAAGTAAGTTCTGGCCTCCTAACATGAAGGGGTTTTGCATTATTTTTTGCAGCAATACTTGGCATTTGTTCCACTTATTTCCTTTCTTGAAAGAGATAGGAATCTATGGCTTCCAGTAACTCCTTATCCAACCCAAGGCTCCAGGAGAGGATGGCTCAATGCACCAAACTTATTAGACCTCTATTTACTTAAGGGAGAATTCTACAAAAAACAGCTTTCCTCTGCTGCTTCTTTCTACAGTGAATCACTGAAAGCCTTGAAGAAACTCCCTGACAACAGGAGTAAGCCACAGAACCTCAGTCACTCTGTGCAGTTTCTTGAGCTTTTGAATATTATCTTTGACAGACAAACAATAAATCAATTACTGCTTTCTAGTATATGCATGCAGTTTATTCCTGTTGAAGAGGCTGGAGTATCCTTAGCCTAAACTAGATGGCAGATCCTGGCTGTCCAGTTTGCTGCTGCTCAGTAAATAAGGCTGTGAGAATAAAGCCTCTTTTTTCCTCCTCCATTTTTTTCTAAGAAAATGCAGATCTTTGAATAGTATGTTCCATCACTTGATGCTCTTGGTGGCAGCACCTATGAATGTTGCTCATACTGTAATGCCTCTTAAAAGTTTGCTGTGAGTCACTCTGCCTTGATGATAGTGCCTTGATGATAGTAACAAATTATACAAGTAGGCTTTGATTTGAGTCTCCTTCAGAGGATTTCATAAATTCATTGTAAATTTTATGCTGTATCTGATTCAAGCCTGAAGTTAGCAATTCAAAACCAGCACTGGATGTGGACACGTGAATGTAATTTACTTTTCCATCACAAATGGGAAAAAAACATCTAAGTCAAAATTTGCTGGAATTTCAATTCTCATGAGGTCAAGGCTCAGCTAAGCTTTCTGCTTGATCCTTACCCTTTCATCTCCCCTTGGCCACCTCAGTTCTTGACAGCCGCCATCAGAGAGGAGGGTGCAAGCAGCTTCCTTGCAATGACTGGGATACCTGTACTAGCCTAACTATCTGAACCCTGACCTAACTCCTGCTGGCATAGCTCTGGAATGAGTTTGGCTGTGTATCTGTAATGAACTAACAGAATTCAACATCTATTTATGGGGTGGAAACATTTTCTCGACTCCACGAAAGAGAACTGAGCAAGGCTCCCTTCGTAGTTTCTGTTTTAGGATAAGAGAACATTCCTGAGCTTTGACAGCTCCCTTCCCTCATCTTCAAGAAACACATCTGTTCTAATGAATCCCAGCCATGTCCATCCAAGGAAGATGAGGATGGGCTTGGTGCCAAGAATCGAATTACCATCCAACACGAGGAATTCCTCACATGTCACTGTAGAATATTACAATTTTGTTCCTAGAATTTCATACCAGTTGCTTCTAACACCTCTGCAACAAAAAGATTAGAAAACCAAGGATTCAGGCAGCTTCACCTGCAATTTCTTCAGCTAGCCATAAATGTGCAGAGCTAAGTCTAAGCTCACCACTCAATACAAAGTAGTTTAAGGCTTTTAACTTCAATAGCCTTGAAACAAACACGGTATTGTAAGGAGATTTGGTGTGCAAAACAAATTCTTAGTTGCAAAATGCAAATTTGTTGAATTGGAAAGGTTTCATTAAGAGGTTTTAGATCAAATAAATTTAGGCAGAACAGAGGAAAGGTTCCCTTTCCTTCTTCCACTTTCTGCTCCAGTTTTCCACACAGGTTGCTGCGAAGACAGACAGTCACAGTTTGTTGCAAGCGCTCCATGTATGCTACAAGCCTTCTGGCTTGGCAGCAAAATGGTTACATCCCCAACTAGAGCCACTAGGGACTTTTGAAGTCCAGGTCACCTCTCAAGATACCATATATGCTTCTAACTGGGGGGCTAAATTACTAAGCCATAAATGCAGGATGGAGTAGCTAAGATTCATAGATACTAGTTGCATACATAGTAACAGTATTGTCATTTCTGGCTAGTCCACTACCTCTCATCTTCTGTAAAGGGTAGCAGATTTCCCGTGCATCTACACTATCAGACATCTATATATGCAGCATATAAAATCTGGACTATCTAAGTGGTTTTGTCTAACGAGTCATGGCATGTTTATTGACAGCCAGGTTGCGTGTTTTTTTATCTTTTAAAAGCAATGTCATTAATGTAAAGGAACATAAAAGAGTTTGTGACAGAGTGCAGCAAAGTAAAGGCACCCTGTAACATCTAGATTTCCTGCTTTTTGGAAGGACCTGGGTTATCCATTTGATAAAACTTTCTTGGAATTCCAGGGTCACAGGAGCTGTTCACTCACTTAGAAGGAGACCTTTTTGGAGGTTGGTGCTTGCAAAGTATTTCAGTGAACCAAGGTGTCAAACCAGCTGCAGATTGGGCCAGCAAGTCAGCTCGCCCAACTGACCTGCTAGAAATCCTGATGCATTACAAATTTGTAAGCATCATTTCTCAGATGCAGGGAAAGATCTGGAAAAAATACCAATAAACTGCTGATGTTAGCACAGTCCAAGTGGTGCCAGAGCATGTATTTCACTGACCTTCATCTCCTGAACCTCTGCCAGACAGGGAGGACAAAAATGGAATGGCTTGAACTCTGCCACGAGTAGGTTCAGTGATCTCTCCATAGACTATGAACTCGGTTCTTACCTCTACAAAAATTATTTTGCCTGGTTAATAGACACCTGACAACCCGTGTAGAAGTGGGAAGGGAGTAAGAATTTGAGGTGTAGCATGTAGGGAAGGGAGATCAAGCTGTTGCTTGTTATCTCCTCATTCCCTGCTTTGCATCGGTCCTAATATTTGTACTAATATGATCCCTTGATGAGCTAGCTCTACTTACCCAGCAAAATACAGGTTTTTGCTGTCTTATTGAGCTGCATTCATCACTGAAGTGTCAGAAGAATACCAGAACTGGAGCAAGGGAAGCAATGGAGCTAGGAGGCCACATAAGGAGAAGAGAGAAATAGAATCGTCCCTTTTGGCAGTACCAATGAATTAGATCGGGTCAACGTGTCTCATCTGATTGCAACCTTATAGAAACACTGTGGTAATACTGCAAATAAACCTTTAATAACAACTGTAATAGTTGTGAATTTGAAAATGGGACAGAAAGGCATCTGAAACTGGAAACTGAAAATTAAAGACTTCAGTTTAGCTGACTGAAAAATATGCAATTAGCTTATCCTGAAAAATACCCAGTTGGTGCCTTCAGTGGGAAGGGTCAGGTGAAACAGGTAAGAAAAGAACCAACCCAGCTGCACTGTTACACAGGTCCACTGAAGCCACAAGTCATCCACTCTGAATTCCATCTCAGTAATCAGGTCAGTGGTGTTCTGCAGTACGATTACTGTCACTTGAGCCAGATTAAAATGGAGGATGTTGCCTTGTACCATTACAGTGAGGTGTCCCGTCAAGAAATTGGAAATGGAAGAGAAAAGAGAGAAGGCAGAAAAAGCTGCAGCCTGGATCCTATCGTTAGCCAGCATAAGGACTGCTGGGCTTTCCTATGTTGCACGTATTTTCCCCTTAAATAACGGTGCAATGAGCTTGAATCGCAATTTAATACAAAGTTCCAGTTACTTGTTACTCTCTGGTGACATCTCGTGGATCAAAGCAAGATATCCCTGCCTGCTGGCAAACCCTGCAAAGCCTTAGGTGTCTGAACCTGCAATGTGGAAGTCTCTTTCCCAGGTCTAAGGAGCGTTATGGCAACCTGCAAGGTTCAGCTTTTCTTTATTTTTTTCTTTTATTTTTTCCTGGCTTTTCTGCTCTGTGGATAATGCAAACAAACACTGTAGCAACAAGCCCTCTCCAAAGAACTGAATAAAGACCTAAGAGGGGAAAAAGCAAATGAGAGAGCAGAGCACAGAGAGCACAGAAACCGAGAAAAGAGGAGAGTAGCGAATAAATTTCATGAGTTCTATTTTCTATTAATAAAACAGATTCTAACATCTAACACTGAGTATAAGCAAGTATTGACTAATTAGGATTTCACAGCTGAAGTCAAGGGGAACCTGTGTACTACCTGCCACAGTGGCAGGAGCAAGCAAGTTGTCAGCACCACATCATCATAGATCATTGTACCCTGCAAATATTAACTAACCCTCCCAGTGTGTCTGTGCATCCTTCACAGGCGCTGGAACTAAACACTCAGTTCATATTCAAGATCTGACAGTAGGAAACTGAAAACTCAGTAATACTTTGCAAAAAATACTAATTTATTTTAGAGACCTAATTTCAAAATACTTAGGCATTCATCATGTAAGTTAAATTTATATAAGTTTAAACTATATAATAAATTTATATAGGTTTAAATTATATAATAAATGTATATAAGTTTAAATTATAGCCTCATAATGTAGGAAAAAATAATTTCCACATAACAAGAAATATGGCCCCTTATGACCTCTGCAGACACCTTGAAACGCAATCCATCCCCCATGGAGGATATTTATATGCAGAAAATGAAGAGTTCCATGAATGCCAGCCAACACAGAGCTACAGCAGAAAGGTATCAGTTTTTCAAGTGCTTTTACAAAGCATTAGGAGACTGAAAGCTGGAGATGAGAAGACTATGGAAATGGAACAAACATGGGAAATCATAAACTCATTAACTGAGCACCCACTGAAACCACAGTGAGCAGCTGCAAGCCGCATCTTTCTGTCACATAGCCTATGACTGTGCAGGCTCTGAAGCAGTGCTTGGGCAGTGCCAAACCTTGGCAAGAGGCCTTCTGCAGAGCTAGGGCCCGTGGGCAACATCCAGCACAGGACAGCCATTGACCAGTTTCCAGCACAGGCTGAAGCACACATGCTTCTTGTAATACTAAACAAGTGTCAACCTCTCATAGGAAGCCCCATCAGCTCTCTCCAAAAAATATGCATTTAGATTTGTTAATTAGAAAGAAAGAAAGAAAAAATAAAAAGGAAAAAAAAAAAAAAAGAAGATAAGGTATTAAATAGGGTTTACTGAAGTATAAAACCTAGCAAACAACTAAGTAAATAAAAAAGCACTCCTCGTCCCTAGGCTAATAATTTTTAAATTCATGCTTGGTTCAGCAAAAATATGGAAGCATACTGCAATTTATATCCAGTGACAGCTGTTTGAGAAAAAATATCGATATGCAATATAACATAAGTGTCCATAACATTACTCAAGCACAAAACAGCCTGCCTGGTAATTTCCTCACAAAAAAACCCTTAAAAAACAGAAAAGCACCAGCTACCTCAAAGTCATGCCACATCATATGTGATATACTTCATGATATATTAACTTCAAACAACATATGAATTAATAGTTAATTGCCTATTAAAACCGCTATGGTAATGAGAAATACTTGAACAAACAAAACTATATCTAGCAATGGACTAACACACATTCACCCCTTGAGATTACTGCAGAAAAACAGGTTGTCCCAGTGTGCAGCACAGACTAATTCCTAACAGGGCTTTGCTTTGTATGGTTTTAGAGAACAAACCAACATTTAGTAATAAATGAAAAGTATTAGCAAGAACAGTATAGACATAGGTAAGGCTTGGTAAATGTTAGAGAAAGTAAAAGGATCTGGAGAACTGTAGTTTGTTTCAGATTCATTGTGGGAAAATTTACAAGTTTTTTAAAAAAATAGTCCTGAATAACAAGGTCCTTCAAAACACCACTCAGGCCCATTCATGATCAACTAAGCTGAGGCTTTCAGCTCTCTAGGCTGCTGACTACAATTCCCTACTAAAGTTACAGAACTAAAGCCACTGCCCACAGAAGAAAGTCAGAGACATACTGAAGAAGAGCTTACACAGGACAACTTTGCTTCCCAAAACCCATTGCAGGACCACAGTACAATATTCCTACACACTCTTCTGAGCAAGAAGCTGGAATTAATTATGGTAATTCAGCGGTGCTTTGGAAAGACTGGCTGCGAATGTAGCCAATAGGGTGTACGAATTTCTCATACTTCTCTCAGGCAGTTATAATCAGATAAAGAAGCTTTCAAAATTGTTCTGTAGCTTTTACAGCTGTGAAATAACTCTTAAAAAAAAACCTGAGGCACCAGTTTGAATGAGTAGCTCAGTGAGAAAACTGTAAAAAACCTCTCATTTATTCAAATACTAAAGCCTAATGATAGTGAAAATTTACCCTAGACAGAAACCAGTCAATTTTCACCTGTGCTAGTTCCCTGATGCAGCTCTTCACTCAGTCCCATGAGTTCTAATGCTGGCTCACGGGGAGGAGTATGTGAGCAGGAAAGGCAACACTGGCTGTAGGCCACTTGCAATGCACTGAGTCCAGTTTCAGCTACAGAAGCTGCCTGGGAGGTCTGACCACAGTTAAACTCTGCTCCCTCCGGCTCTGCTTGAACATATAGCACTTGTGCTGTATTATAGATAGCCGCAGCACGCCAAACAGCAAAGTCTGCAATCAACGAAAAGATTTCCTGGCAGATCAATGAAATGAATCAACTCACCTTGTGGTGAGAATATCATAGTTGGCATAAAAGGGGAGCAGAAAACTGTGAACAAGAAGGTAGGAAATTGTCCCCTTAGTGACACTTAGCAAAATTTTAAATTAAAAATACTAAAAAAAAAAAAAAGAAAGTAAAAGCAGTCCTTATTCACAGTAATGGCTGCTTAAGCTTCACCACTAAAAGCACTGGTTGCTGGGTCTAGAAGGGTGAAATTCTTGAAGTTTGCTTTAAGGTTGTCCAAGCAACTAATGTGTCTTAGCCTTGGACAAGAGCAAGAGACTGAGATTGTAAACTCCTTTTGTGCATCTAGAATACTAATAAATGTAGAATTTTCAAATTAAAAAACCAAACCAATTAAGTCATATCCCAAACTTTCAGTTAGCTCAGCTACTATTTACTACCCAGTGAGGAATAGCACCACTGCTGGCACAAGAGGAGGGTAGGAACACGTTCTCCAGGGCATTTCACAACTTAATATGCCAGAAAGCCTTATACTAAATTTCTCCTGGAGCTTAGCTGCCTTTGCTTCCAGTGGCTGGAGGTTTAGAAGGACACACAGACGGCCTATCTCCCATGGAGGATGCATTCAGCCTCTGAGAAAGGCACCGGTCCTGATCACAAAGAAAGATACCAACCTTCCTCCCTGAACTTGCATGCCTCTCCCACTCCTGACACAGGAGCCAGCGAAGCTGCGACTCCACCTGGGCACCCACTACCTGCCGCGCTCCCACTCCCTACAGCGGCCCTCAGGCAGGCCCTCTAACTACGACGCGAGGAGCGGCGGCCGAAAAATTAGACAGGGTGAATGAGCCCCGGCGAAGGCCACCCAGCACCTGAGACGAAGGCGGCGGCTGCCTGAGGGGGCTGCGAGAAGGCGGGCGCGGCCGTTGGCCCCACCCCGTCCCTCACGGGGCGCGAGGGGCGGCCGTTGGTTCCAGCCTGCCACCCGGCTCCTCATGGGGCGCGAGGGGCGGCTGTTGGTACTCTCGGTCCCTCAGCAGGCGCAAGGCGCAGCCGTTACTCGTTCCGCGGCGCGCGGCGGCATGCTGCCCGGGCCGCGCTGCGCCTGGCCCTACTTCTTCCAGGACCTGCGCTTCGCCCTCACAATGGCGCGGGTGGCCGAGAGGGCGCGGAGGGCCGGTGCCCGCCGGTCCGTCAGCACCCTGCTAGACGTCCTGGGGCGGCGGGCGCGGCGGACGCCGCACAAGCCACTGCTGCTGTTCGGAGCCGAGATCTGCACCTACGAGCAAGTGGAGCGGCGGAGCTGCCAGGCGGCGCGGGCGCTGCGCGGCGCCGCGGGGCTGCGGACGGGCGGCTGCCTGGCTCTCTTCATGGACAACGTGCGTCTGGGTCTGGCTGGGCTGCACCGTGGCTTGCCTGAACGCCAGCATCAGCGGCGCCTCCTTGCAGCGCTGCTTCCAGAGCAGCGCGGCCACTGTGCTGCTGGCGGCCCCAGGTGAGGAAAGCGCCGGCCACGGCTGGTGGGGAGCAGAGCGAGGCCTCAGGGGGCTTCTCGGTCGCCCCTCACTGTAAGGGGGCTCTTCGCTGCCCCAGTCGTTTGGCTGAGGCGATGGGAAGGTCTTTCCCTGCCTTAGGGCTCCCCCGGCGGCAGGCTAGAGTCGAGGGACACTTTCTTCTGCTTGCACCCTATCCTCTAACGGTGAATTTGGGGGTCTGAGAAGTTGCTTCAAACTAGATGAGAGGAAAAGGTGTCCAAATAATTTGAATTACGTTTTCAGTTCATGTACAAGATGTGGGCATTGAGCTCTGAGACCGTGTTAGCTATTTGATAAGCATAGGGATAGACCCAGAAATAAAATAAAATATTAGCAAATATCAGTATCTGAAATAAATGATGAATATAAGGTTGTTTTAATAAAGCAGAACTTCTCCAACTTTACTTGTATCTTAGCCTGACCCTCTCCTTCATACTGTGAATCTTACATACCTTCCTATTGTGTGTGGATGCATTGTTTATGCTGTGAATCTCACTGTTACGCACCTAAGCACATGAAAGTGGATGCAATATGATTATCTTCACGCATTAGTAAAAATTACATCCCTAAATCAAAACACAGACCTCATTAAAAAAAAAACCATTAATGAAGCTTGCGGTTGTCTCAAATCAACTAATTAAAAAAAAGTCTGTATTAGATGCTTACAGTAACTTTTACCCATTGCAGCAGAGATGCCCTCTTATTTTTTATGCACCAAATAATACATACACAGAACGAGAACAGTTGATAAGAACTAAGACGTACTTTCCTTCAGGTGCAAATAGAGTAGTGGCAGGACAAATACTTCAAAATAAAGCGTCACTTAGATTTCCACAAGATTTAAAAAACAGGCAATATTACAGAATGGGATAAATTTGTTCTAGAAAGGGCTACCTTTCACTGCCTCAATATACCCCACTCTGGAAATTTTTCTGATTATTCTGTTGTTCCTATAACTTGAAAACAGTTGTACTGGGTCAGACTGAAGATCCATCTGGCTGAGTACTAGTATGCTGCCTTCACCATGGGGCAATTCTAAGCCTCTGGAAACAATTAGGAAGGTAGCAAGCATCTAGCAGTGCTTTCCCAGAATAATCTAGCAATCATCATGCTTCCTGACTCACCCATAGTAGCTCTGAATTTAATGCTGCCCTCAACAGATTTTTTTTTTTCCGTCCCCCCAATTTTTTTAATTGTTCATAAAAAAAAATGTACATCATTCACCTCTTACAGCAATACGTTTGTCTGGTGCACAGAGACTCTTTCTTTTGTAATGCCCCTTAGTTCTTCTATTATGACAAAGGGTGAAATACCATTTCTACTCTCTCTTCATGCGTTTGTGATATACAGGCCTTTGGTGATGCTGAGAAAGGCCACAGGTGCTCAGCAAGGGCAGCCGCTCTGCTAACGTGGCTGCACAAAGCCTCCCGTGCGCTCTAACTCATGAGCACAGACAGAATGACAGGGCTGCTGTGCATTTAAATTAATGGAGTTTTACAGATGCCCTAATATAGCAAAAAAAAATCTCTTAGAGAGGTTACATCCTTCTTTTTGCACAGTTCAGAACTGACGCTGGGGTTGTCTGCACACACATCCTCACAGCAGTCTAGAGAGTTTAAGTCAAGGTATTAAATTGGCATTTTTCTTTATCACAGTCTAAAAACCAGAGAGGTCAATGTTATATGCCTACAAGATTTATTTGACATTTTAATATATAAATACATGAGGTTTCCACCATAAAAGCACAGGAATTTTCGCAGTGGTCATTGCCGTTGCTTACATATTGAACAAAATAACATGGTATTGCATATGAGTAAGCAAACTTTGGTTGTCTTTCTACCTGGAGAGGTCTTAAGGACTAATCTCTTTCACTTGCTAACCAATGGCTTGCAGAGGACAACAGGGCAGCTGAAGGCCACACTGAATGCTACACTCTGGAAAGCTTGGGACACTGTAGAACTTAATTAGTTTTTTGAAGGCACTTTTTTTGAGCATCATCACCTCTTCAGGCAGCCTGGAAAGAATTCTGGCATTCGCATGAGACTCCTTGTCAGTGGCTGCTGCTTTGGGGGTACATTGCTCAAGACTGCCAGTCATTGGCACGCTGTTGCAGCTAAGGGAACGTGCTGTCTTTTTCTTGCCTTGAACGGATAAATAACTGAATAAAAAAGAGGTTAACTTATGTTTGGTAACATGTTGGATGTCTTCTGGAAAACAGTTATCTACAGGATCCCCTTGACCTTTCACCTGTTGACTAATCACACACATACTGGGACTTGCTGCTAATTTCTTAGGCTGAACTACTATTTTTCTGGAAGGCGCTTTGTATTTTCCTCCATCTAGATAAACCTGAGAAGCATTACTAACGGCATCAGAACAAGGCTTAACTATCATATTAGGGATTCTTGCTCCATCACCAGAACTGATGCAGTGCAACCCATAATTCTGGCTAACAATTTGGGCTGCAGTGTGTTGAATGAAGTTCCAGTCCTGCAGAATATCTTCCCTGGTTGTGAACTGAGAAGTTACAGTAAAGCGAATGATGAACTTGTCATGAATGGTTGCTGGAATTAGGAAGAGCCTGCCAGAACTGCTTAGCTCCTTCAGGAGTTTTTCTGTCAGCCAGTTGGGACCCTGTTTTAAATATGAGTAAGAAAAAAAATATATAGTATAGTTAGAACTTCCAGTGACAACCAAATGTCTCTAATAATTCCAGTATTACAAATTCTTGTATGAAAGTTTATTCCCAGTCCTTAATGTCTGGGGAGAGATCAACTGTGATCAATTCATTCTGAAGAGACATGCAAAAGGCATAATCTTTACCTTTAAACGAAATACAACCAGTCCAAGATGTCTCTTGGCAGGGATTTCAAAGAGTGGATCACTTCTAACCAATGATTCAAAGAATTTGGCTGTTTCAGTACCCTATAATTAAGGAAAAAAAGTAGTTACGTATTGGTTTGTCAGAAACTTACTGTAAGACACTAAATGAAGTAGTTAAAAATAATTGTTTTCTTTACTAAAACAAAAAGCTAAGAATTTTAAAGTCTGTCTCTGTTTGCCCAAATCCTTGACAATGAACATGAGTAACTGGACTATACACAGAAATTGCCTAGAAAAAGTTTGAAAAGAAGATGTGCCTTCTCAGATCAGAGTCCTTTTGTGGCAACCACTGTTCTACAATGTGATCCCTTGTATTTACACTCCATCAAAGACTCAAGCCTGTAAATCCTCCCAGCGATAGGATGAGCCATCCGTCACAGCCTGCCTCCCAAACAGCTGCCACTTTGCCTCAAAGAAAGCTTCTACAGATCAGTACTCAGCAATTTGCAGAAGGCATTGACTTAATGAGGTGCTTTCCATTGCCTATTGCTTCCAAGAAGGGTACAGGAAATGTTTTGTCTACACAGTCAATCTTTACAGATTACTGAAGAGTAAAATCAGCACGTGTTTAGCCTTCACATGCAAGTTTTGTGAGAGAGGGTTTCTGTTACTCATCTTTGCGTCACCAAATTTAATTCGGTTCAGCTACCAATAAATGACCATAATACATTTATGCTTGCTTTGTTATTTCACATACATGTCGGACATGAGCTTGAAGCTTTTTCACCCCAAACGAACGAATCACAAACCACAGCTTCAAAGAACGGAATCGACGACTCAGTGGGATTTGCCAGTGCTGTGAAAACACAAGGGTGTATCAATGAGTGCAAAACCAACAGCAAGGAGGGGCCCCTACCCTGTGAGGTCCCTGGCTTCAGGCACTGGTCAGACATCTCCACTGACACAAATTCATATTACTGGGAACCTGCTAAGCCTAGGAAACAGCCAAAGAAACACTGTGTCTACATAAAAAGTAGGATTTGGGCTATTCCCCTTACTCTATGGCCTAGATGTGCTTGACTCTTTAGTTAATTACCAGCTAATAACAATATATTTTTGCATTTAAAGAGCTTTATCAATTTCAGATGTGTCCATTTACACTTTATGACTGAGGATGCATTTCAGTTCCTATAATTTGCGGATTTAAGTGCCATCCTGAACGTTTTCCCAAATCAACTATAAACAGCAAGTTGATACAGGGGTAGACCTTCCAGAGTAAGTAACACCTGCTGCATGGAAAGAGAGTGACAAAACACATAAAAGAGTACTAGTGAGCTACACAATTACATGCAGGGTCGTATTTAACCACAAGAGGGACTCACTGATAGATTTCCTCCCCCCTCTACACTCACACTCTACTGAAAAGCACTATTGATTTCAAGAATACAATTATCTTTTGAGGACGATGGTGAGATCATAGCAGAAACAATTGACAGTGAATATTCTTTTGTTTTACTGAACTGAAAACTGCTGTAAGATGGATCTAAAGTGAAATGCCTCTTAGCTCTCCTATGAATAGCTTAATCTGAAGAAAACCATAATTCATTCTACTGCTGTTTCAGAGCATGGTGTTTCCATTGCTTACCCCTTTCTCTTTTTTATTACATATCAGGAATACAAGAAAAACAGCCAAAACGCCATCAATAGGAATTATTTCAGCAACATGATGCACAGAAAAGAGCCTTCTAACTAAAAAGGCAAGGCTGGATCCTGATCTGCATAAAAATCTTAAGTACTCCAATCTCTATATCTGAAAGCAATTTTATAGTGAATTTTTATAACCAGGGTTCACTTCAGAGTTTTACTGTTTAATCTGCATGATGATCTGAGTATAATTGTTTTCATGCGTTTATGTAGTATGACCAGCTATAAGATAAGCACACTTCAGAGCGTGAGGACTTTTGCATTCTCTTTGAATGTTTTAGAGGCAATATAAAATACCAACTCAAATAACTTACCATGAAATCAACAGCAGCTCCTGAATTGGGGTGTCTGAGGTAGACAGGGTTAACACTGAAGGTTTGATGTAACTTGTATTTATCTTTAACCCTATCAATTGTAGAATGAACTGTATTTAGCAAAGAACAGTGCAGAGAAAGACTTGTAATTTACATGTTATCCTTTTGGTGTTGTGGTTTGCCTTTACTCACCAAAATCCAGTGCAGTCAAAATGAACCATCATCCATTTAGAAGGGTTAAAAGTAAAGGAATCTGCATATTCAACTCCATCCAAGAACAATCGAAATTCAGGACATACAAATGCTGTTCCTGCATATGCAGCATCAATATGAAGCCAGAGTCCCTCAGCATCACCTGTTGGAATTGAAATTGTTGTCATGTAAAGGACATAAGGAATCAAAGTACACGCTTAATATCTCCTCTCAGAAAATTAGACGCATGTTTTTGCAGGAGGATGACAGGCTGGCAACAAAATAACAAGACAAACAATTGAACAATCTTTTATTTTAAAGCTGTGGATTCAGAACCCCAAAACAGTGGGTAATGCTGAAATCAGATTCACAAAATTCACAACTCCCTATTTTATACAAGTGAGGCTTTTTAACATTTTATTTCTGCCACCTCTCTTTTTGCTAAGTGAAATTTCCCAGTACAACTCAGTTGCACAAAGCCAGAACAAAGACACAGTGACAAGCCACAAGGATCTGGAGACAGATGTCACACTCTGACCCATAAGAGAAAGTGCCACAGGTCTTCAGTGGCTACTTGTCAGAATTTATGTTAGAACAGAATCTGCAACCACATCAAATTTACCTATTGAACTGGTGGCTGCCAAACACTACCCTCAGAACTCCTTTGCTGGGTTAAATATTTACGTATCCATCCTACAACAGTAATGAACTCTGTCCTATACAGTCTGTATTCCCTGAATAACCACATTAAAGGTTTATCAGCTGGCAAATTTAATCCACCTTAAATTGAACGTATTTTAGCATCCTAAGCTAAATCCTACAGAAATCATGGGAAGTCTTGCGCTGTCCCCACTGATCTCTGAGACATGTCTGAAGAACTCAGCTGAGCAGTGTTTCTACTCTACTTGGTTTTGGCATGAAAAATTCTCACATTATCTTCTCTGTGCTATCATAGTTAAAGATCGGGGGAAAAAAGACACTTACAAATTGGACCCAATTCTGAGAGATTGTCAAAAGCACAGACACCAGTTGTACCCAAAGTTGCACAAACCTAGAAGAAAACAAATCTATTAAGATGGCATGTTTTAAATAAATGGATGTAGCACTTTAAAAGCAATGAGACTATCCAACACACTCAAAATATTAAAAGTTTTTTCTTCAATAAAATTGAAAATCTCGCATTCATTTTAACCTTCAGCTAATGGATTTTAATGCAATAAGAAAAATTTCAAACATAATTTTATGCTGACATGAAGAATACACCACTACATCAATACCCCCAACCAGAAAACTGAACATACAAAGACTGGCACTAGGCCTTTACTTCTGTCTTCTGCAATGGCTTTCTTCAAAGTTTCACCTCTGAGGGAAAAGTTCTCATCCACAGGCAGAAATTTAATCTTCACAAGAGAAATCAAGCCAGCCTTTTCTACTGAAGAATGTGCCTTTAAAAAAACAAACAAACAAACCCAGTAAGAAAGCAAGCTCTGAGGCTGAATGGCTGTGGTAAGTTACAGCCTTACAGAAGATAGCGGTTGCAAGAAAAGCAGAGATAAATCCTCATTATAATCCATTCAATAGAAGTCTGTATGTTTCTTTTTTGTGAATAACTAAAAGAAATAATACACTAATTTGAAGAAATGCATATGCTCCATTTATTTGGGTAGTGGTCTTTAAAATGTAATAATAGGAATCCTCAATTTGTGTTTGCCATTTATTGAAACACACATCTTGAAGAACCCTCTAGACATGAATCAACCACAGTTTATTCCCTCCTCCCTGCCATAAGATAAAGACCCCTGAAGAGTGCCTGCTTCTGAGCTGCAGTAGACCAAAACCACTCACAAGAAAAAACCCTTAGGATATCTAAAGAGACAGCCAGCATGAGTGTCTCTCCTGTTGCAGTTTTCACAGGGGAATGATTGTTCAGTTCAGGAGCCAAAGGACAGAGCAGGTTTGCAGGCAGAGGCAGAGTGCTGTGTAGATGTTTCCTTCAAGAACAAGCACAAAGGCCTGGGGTGGAGACCACAACCAGGACAGCACTGAGGTAATGACCTCCACCCACCATGGACTGGGAAGAGGCTGTGGAGAAGCAAGACCTGAAGCAGCATGAGATCAGCACATCGTTACTGCAGTAAAGCTTTGTGAAAAACAGGAAGGAAGCTCAGAAATGAGTCACGTCAAACAGTTTCTTAAGGACTGCTGGGACCCTACAAAACCTCACCTCACACTGATTTAGTTTCCCCACCCGCAGAAAGCGATGTGAGAGGAATTTTGTTCATGCTTGTGAACAAAGCCGTTGGTTGGTTTTCTCTTGGTACAGAAGGGCAAGCTCACATCGCAGAAGCAATTTGTTTCCTGTGTAACTGTAAGGACCTACTTGATCAGACGCATAAGCGATGAGACGAGAGTTGAGTGAAGACTCATCACTGTCCGGCTCAGAAAGCTTCATCTCCAGAATTTTGTTTTTCCTTGCAGCTAGCAGTGCAACCAAGGTTGATTCGCTCACAGTGCTCTGCAAAGAGATGGCTCATTTACCGCAACATCCTATTACTTTACTGCTATTTTGTCAGGGAATTACCAAAATCATAGAAGTGCTCAGCTGCCCACTCTTTCTTTTTCTTTCTATTCCTGCTTCTCTGGGGTGCAGTAGGAAGTCACTCACTGATGAGCAACTCTCTGGGACAGCAACACAAGCCAAAGCCTTTTAACTGCTGTATATTTTTAATGTGCAGAACCAAGTTGAGGGGGAGTAAGTAAATCACACTTTCTTTTGTTCTTCTACAGCTAAGAGGTAGTATCTCACACAAAAACTGTAAACCTGGGCAAAGCTCCTTATAACCAGAGAGCCTTAGTGCAGGGTCCAGGGGTACTCGCTTTGGCCTTATGGAAGGAGGTAAAGCTTCAGGTCTTGATCTTGCATCTCTCAGAGATACAAAGTAGACACAAGAAAAAGTAAAAATAAGTTCTTGTGTGGCTAAGGACTGCTGGCAGCAGGACAGAGACAAGGAATCTCTTCTTTCGTTATGTAACTGAATAGTTTAAGTGAATAATTCGGTGATGTGAAACAGATTGAAGAAACCAAATCTAATCTCATTTACACTTAGTAAGGCCATAAGAGCACCCACTTCTCATCCTTAACAGAATTAAGACTAAAAACAATAGTAATTCCTACTCTATAATCTTAAATATTTGATACTAAAATTTGGGAAAGTAACAGGAAATTGGGATTTATCTATTCAAACCCATAAAGTAAGTCTTACTGGTTTTGTCTCTAGGAAAACTATCACCCACAGGAAAATTAACTTGAGTGAGAACTAAAAGTTGATGAGGCCACCGCTGATCTCTCCTACCTGTAATACTCCTCCGCCCACACTGTCAGGATGGTGGTGCAGGAATTTATCTGGAAGGCCCAGCATTTTAGCCAACCAATCCATCACATTCATTTCTAGTTCTGTACAGGCTGGACTGGAGGCCTAGAAAAATCAAAGAGAGAGAATCAGGCTGTAATTCACCCTGCAAACACAGTTAGAGTATGATGCTTAGGGTAGGCCACACATCACATTTTAATTAATAGCTATTAACACTTTTGCCTTGGGATAAATGTCACCTAGATGTAATAACGGCAGATGACAAGCTTTGTAGCACTGGGTATCTAAGTGGTTAATTGTGTAACACTATGGTCCAAATCTCACAGAACACAACATTACCAAAATAAAAAAGATGTTTGGTGAGTTCTGTAACACATTAATGCTGCAACTGAGGGTGGCTCCAGCTGCTTTGCTCTTTCCCTCATTACTAGTTGCTCGCTTGGATTATCAAATGCAGATACTCTCACCAGCATCCTTAAAACACTCTCTCCGGCTTACCTGCATCACCTCAGTGTTGAGCTTCTAAACTATCAATAATTTTATAGTCCTTAAAAAAGAAATCACAATGAGCCATTTGAGACAGAACTGTGGAACCGCAATTCACCACACAGGTATGTGCCCTTGGTCCCTAACTAGAAAGGGTCAGTGATCTCTCTTCCAACAAAGGACAGTTAAAGGAGGCTTTCTGAAGAATAGCAAGAGATGAAAGCTGTTCTGCAGCATCCAGCTTTCTACTTAAGAAAGAATCGGTTTACATTGCAAAATTAACAGATAATCTATCAAAACCAGATTGAGGTGATAGAAATGGACGTTTCTGTGCATGCAATGATCTTATCTGATGTAACATTGAGACCAAACCATTCAATTTCTTACAGGTTTTTAAGTTTGTACTGCTTTCTTACATGGAGATGTACATCTGAAAACCTGGGCAACTACATCACTGGAGAGAACATTGGCTTCAGAATGTCACTGAGGTATGCAGAGTCATAACCTGTGTAGCTGCAGTAGGATACCAAACACTCACTTCTGGGATAGGTCACCAATTATTTTCAAAAGAGAAAAACAGGGAATGTGTTCTCTAAAAGGAGAGGGAGAACTGGAATGGAGCCCAGGCTGGCCTGCAGTCACGGGCGGTGGCTGCTCCATTGCCTGCAGTGCTTGTTTAACAGTCTTGGCACCGAGACTAGATGACAAAGAACACCACTTGTAAAGGGATATGCAAAGAATTAGAAAACAGATATTTCTACTGATATATTTTCTTCATTCACCTCTTACTACTAGGTAATGTTTGCTCTCATATTTTCTCCTTATTTATTTATTTATTCTAGTGACAGCTTTCAGTTATGCAAATGACACGATCAGTTAAAGTTAATAATTCTACTGACTCACAGAACACGAAAGAATGACTATGACCTACTCCTGCGTATTCACACAGGAAAAGAATTATCTAAAATAACAACACCACCACAAAATTTACCCATGTGAATCCCAAGCAGTTAATTGCATCAGCCAACATATCTCCAAGCAGTGACGGCCAGGAAGTAAGAGCTGGAAAGTAGGCGTGCATGTGTGGGCTTTGCCAATGGACTACCTAGAAGAAAATTGTGTAGAAGTTAAGTCTGAAAACATCACAAAATTCTGCATGAGATGTAGCCATTAGCATCTGTTTAAAACAATGGAAAAGGATCATGGCAACATAACATATGCAATTATAGATTGCCTTGCAGAAAGCTGGAGAGATAACATCAACAGGAGTGCAGCACTACCAAACGATAACACTATGTCATTATTAGATAAGTTTCAAATTATAGCAAAAGCATTTATCTGAATTCAACAGGCAGACAAAGATTCTGAACAGGAAAGAATGGTGTTTTAAACACTGCACAATAGAGTCAGAAATATTTATCAAAATATTTATCTTAAGCGGAATCCTTACAACAAAGTTGCTCATTTTGTTATCAAACAACAGCTTACCTCTAGCTACAGACAGCAATTTACAATCCTATAGCCCCCCTCGAGACACAGGAAGGAGCCTGTATGTGGGCCACCAGTGTAAGCACATTGGATGTGAGTACCTCTCCTATATCAGACCAAGTCCCTGCAACTATCTATAAAGAACATTTTTAAATAGACTTTGAAACACCTTCTTACAGAAAATTAGATATCTAATTAGATAATTTGAATTCCCTTAGCAGGATCTGCAGTACTTATGCACAATAGGAAGGAGACCTTTACATTCAAAGAGCAGGAGGCAAGTCTTACATGTACACAAAGATGAGGAAGAGATACTTCACCTTGCTGTGCCCAAGTTTCCACAGCTCTGAAATTGAGATCATGCAACTCAGCATGCAGAGATCTTGTGACGCTGAAGTCACCAATGTCAGAAAATACTTTTTTTTCTAATCAAACATGAGTTATTCTTAATATATAAAATATTTCAAAATGCATTCAGTCTGTTCCCTTAAATTATAATTGGGAACACAGCAGTCATCTCCAGAATCCTCCCATGAGCATAATGTGTACAAGACTTATTCTACATTTTGGGTGTTTTGTTTATTTAGATAAATGTTCTGCAGAACCTGAGCATTCCCAGGGTTTGGTGCTCACCCCAAGCCATAATGAATTTTTTCCTGTCACGATCATCCTTTATTTCTTACCCCAGGCATAATAATCTTCTCTATATCTCCAAAGATGTTGTCCCAGCTGTCTGGGTCCATTGGGGCACAGTCCGGCAACTGGGCTCTCATGTAACCTGGCTGTACGTCAGGAGTCACCCGTCTCTCTCTCACATTGCTCAGGTACTGGCAAATGTAATCCACCATCTCTTTCCCTGAAAGAGGCAAACCAGTGCTTTGAGTTTTGATTGAGGGAAAAACCAATTAGTACAGCCAGCACTTTGTGCAATCTGTCATTAGCACTGGACACAGCTCAGAAAACTGCTCCCAGGACAGCTATGGGAACTAACCCCCCTACACCCCTCCGTCTCATCTGACAGCATAGGGACACCACTTCTAAAACAGGCTTCATGGGGACAAAACAGATTCACTGGGATATTTCAGTGTCCTCATTGAATAGTTCAAATGTACCTTCAAAATACAATCACGGTACACGTACATTTTGTTTGATTACTGAGATGATAGACAGGTTTTCTTGCCTACAAATCAACTGAAACTGCATTTTATAGAAACTAAGTTTTTATAACACCTCATGCTTTCCCGTCATTATGGCATATCCACTTTTGCATCCTTGGAAAGCAGTTGCACAGCTCCACACATTTTCTCCACTTTTTAGGCAATCTGCTCCAGCTCTGGGACCAAAGTCTGCTGCCCATTTCCAGAACTGTGCCAGTATCACTGAAGTTTCATGGTGTCAGCCGGGGAAGAACCACTGTGCGTAACCCCTTAGTACAAGTTTATTTAGCATCACAGTTTTGCAGTTTTCCCACAGCATAGTAAGTGTAAGACCAAAAACCCTAAGTCATCCACTGACTCTAAATCCAATAATTTAGACTCAGCCCTGGGGCACGCTATTGTCTCAGCCCCAGCAGACCTAAGTTTCAAGGACACATGGGCAAGCAAAGAGAACACAGCCCATCCTCATTTCTGGGTACCACTCCCAGCCTTGCAACAGTCGATTTCTAGGAGCAAATGCTACCTATTTCCAAGAGCAGAGGATCACTCACCTCTCCGTCTGTACTCCTCAGGCTCCATACTGACTCCTAAAAGCACCTCTTCAAACCCGGGCCACGACCTTTCAGGAGCTGTGGGCAGCTTGGTGTGATGCCCTGCTCGCTGCTTCACCCTTTATAGCTCCCTTTATCTCTCAGACTCATGCGTTCTGGAAAAGGTTTAACGTAGGCAGGTTATTGGTGAGTGTTTATCTAACTCCTCCCAACTGAGGGCTTTTAGTCTCCTATGTTCTCATCTGTGCCCTTTTGATGTGTAAGATAGCATATTCTAAGAGGAGCTGCCACTGCACTACCTTTTCCCATTTTCAAGCAACCTTTCAGAAGTCTCACAGTAATTCGTCATGAATAAAAGACACATTAACATTGAACTTGTGGATGAGAAAAAGCTCAAGAGCTTCCAATACCAAATAAGATCAGCCACGTTATGCTGGCACACCCAAACCAGAGCTAGCAGGGGCCATCAAAACAAGGCACCAGCACGTAACAGATTTGGCACTGCAGGTGGGGATTTTTTTTTTATTTTTTTTTTTCCCCTTAAGGAATTGTGGGACCGAGTTTTCCTAAGGGTGTATCATCATTCCCACAAGTCTTCAGTGCCTTATTGCTGCCAGTTCCTTGCTGCTAAAATAAAAGGCATTACAATCATAGCCAGATCCAGAACTGCAACACAAAGCAGCAATGACCCTCTCTGTGGATGTCCTGCCTTTCCAGATCAGACCAGCTTACACTGACAGGTGATATTGCTCCACTTATATCACCCTAGAAGTGGGTAAAACACACATTTTTCCCTCTGGTGTGCTTGCTTTTCTCACAAATGATAGGCATAAGCATTGGGTTTTGGCCTTGTATCTCCAGAATTCCTCCAAGTCCTCTACCCCGATGTTTGCAGTTTGGAAAAACAGCCATGTAGATTACCCCCTGCTCTGGTTCTAGGACCTGAAAACACATCCTGACCTGTCTTTGGCAGCATGACACTGTACTCAGTGTTGAGCTCTTATCTTCACCAGAAGGAACTCCCTCGCTTCTACACTGCTACCAGGCAGCCCTGGGTAAAGAGAGGTAGGACTTATGGATGAAACACCAGCAAAAGAAGTGATTACAAAGCACAACATATGCTTGCCCTATTTTTGCAATAGGCTCCTGCTTAGGGCTGTTGGGCACAGGAGACCAGGCTAAGCAGACACTGTCCCACATATGGCAGCAGTTCTCCGTTCTCATCATACAGAAGAGAACTGTCTGTCAGAGCAGCTGTGATCTTCTGCCTCCAATGCAGACTCAGCACTTCCATTATTCTAGAAAGTTGCTAGTGTCTTTCTCCACAGTGTACTTTCTACAGAACAGTGTGAAAACCTTTCTAAGCTGCTGCGATTAGATATTTGAGAAAAAACTTTCATAGATATGACCAAGATGCTCCGATACATGGACATCAGATTAGTATACTGAAATAAAAGAAAGATTTTTAAAAGCATTGAAAGAAGTGCAAGAAGTTCACAAAACCCTCCATACCATACGCATATTCATCTGCTTTATCTCACATTGCTCTGGAAACATTAGGGGAAAAAAAAACAAAAACAAAAAACAAACAAGCTACCCATAGATTTAGTATCAGTTTATGAGCCTCTCTTGGCTTTACTGTAAATGCCACCATGAAGGAACAAAGTAGTTTGAAATGGGGCTGGCATCAAGCACAGGACCCACTCAAAAAGAGCCGAGTTCTCAAAAAACCATAGTTCTAGCTCATTACAAGTAACTAATACGTTACTTTAACATACGGACATCTGTCCAAAGAAAGCTGGTAGCTAATTACATTTGCAGTTTCAATTTGGAACAGCAAATAAAGACCAATACTTTTAATAATGTTTTCGGAGCTAAACCACACAATAAATATTCCATGTGACACAAACCCTACCCCTCTGCTCAGAGGTGATAGTTTCATCAGACTGGTTTCTCATTCTGTACAAAGAGAACAAACAGCAGGTCCTGTTCAGAACTAGAATAAGACAAGTGATAATGAATTACAGGCAGGGTAAATATTGCTGGTGATAAATAAATTTTTGTTATAGCTACCCTGCTCTTGGAAGGATTTTCTTACAGACAACGAGGAAAAGAATATTTGCTCACAGGAAACAGAATGAATAGAAAAGGTTCTTTTCATTGTTTGCTACAAAGGTCCGTGTCGTCAAAGCCGTGGGAAATTCTCCATGTGGACATGAACACAACCACTGCCACCGCCCAGAATAACGCTGAAATTCTTATCATTATTACGAGTTCACAGAGATTAATCTGCAGTTAAGTTTGTGGGATGCAGGACACAAAGGTTATTCTGATCACAGAATAATTCACTTGGAGAGATGCCTAACCAGCACGCTGAACTTGACTAACTGGTTCCTGCATTCACTAGTGACGTCGTGGAGAGTTTCTGAACAAAACCCAAACCTAAAATAAAGCAATTTCCAGTTAGTCACTGCACAAGGCTTGCTTCAAGTCCTAGTACCAGCTGAGCACGATTAGATCCTTGAATGTAATTCTTCTAAAAACCACTACCATAGATTTTCCATTTTTTATTATCTTCTGATTATCTGGGGGTTAAATTTGCCAAATTTATACCAATACTATGATAGTTAGGATTTTTTCCTAACTATCAATTCTATAAATTCAAGTCCGAGTTTGAAGGAGGAAGCTTTTACATTATATTGTATAATGCAATTCCTTCCTCACACCTTTGCAGGCCATTCGAAAGCAAAAACTGGTTTTTCCGCATTTTTCTGAACACTTAACACAGCACAGCTTCGACCTTCTAATGCACATACAAAACAACTGAAACAGAATTGATTCTACACTAGATATATGTGGAAAAGATATTTAATTGTAAAATAGAAAAAGTAGGCCAGAGTACAGTTTTAAGGGTAATTCTTCTGTGTACAGTATAGGTAAACTAGACTTTTTGCTTAAGTTTATATAAACAATTCCATAAAAGCAGTGAAACATGGAACAACAAAGCAAAGCACAAAGAGTTTTATCTTACAAAAAAAAATAAATCTGCACAGTAGTTCAAAATTTAATGTAACACAGCACTGAACAATCTTAAGGCAGCTCAGTCTAAGCACAGGACTAGAAGCCAGAAACTCCTGAGATCCATCCCCAGGTCCACCACAGATTCTCGTGGTCTTGGGCCAGTCATTTAACACGCCCTGCGTTGCGCTTACACCAGTTATAAAATTGAGACAATAGCTCTCACTTACCTGCCTCAGGCAGTACAGTAAGGGGTCTTTGAAAGATTTTACAATGCTCTGAAGATGTAACGTGCTATATAAATCCTAAGCATAATAGATCACTGCACAGACACACATAAACACAGGATCACAGTGAAGAACAATGATGCCAGGTAAGAAGAGCATCACTACAACATAAAAAATTACTTGTCCAATTGCATAATTAAAATGCAAGAGTCCGTTCAGAAAAAAAAAAAAAAACGTATCACTGAAATAATTTCAAGGCTTTGGGGAAAGCAGATCAACAGGAATATTCTAAAAGAACTACTATTTGTGTTCCAGTGGAGACATTCTTCTCGATTTGTTACTGAACTTTAAAATGTTCATACAGGAAAACTGTAAGACACACAAAGTGAAGTTTCAATGCCTCCACTACCAAATTTTAAATTGCCTCTTATATGTAAATTAAGATTTTTTTTGTTGTTGTTGTTCCTTGTCATTACAAATTACATTCTTCCAAGAAATATACCATCCACAATAAAACTGGCTGCAGGCTTACTTCAAATGACCTATAGGCTAAACATTTTTCTCATAATTTTTCTCATCTTTGCTGAAAAATACCTATGCAAGATGTATGTGTAGAAATTATAAAAACATGCAGCATATGTACAAACTGAAAAGTTTAAAAAATATTAGCTTCATATACATGTAAATCTACTTGGATATATCTGAAATTAAATATAAAAATTTCACCGCCTAAAATAAAAACCCAACAAAACCAAAAATGGTTTTCAGAGAATCTGAGACAACTACTTAAAGCTGTACAAAGATTTCCACCTGGAAATGTCTTAGAGAAGTTTAAGTTGTTACCATGTAGAAATAACTGTTCATTAATTTTGTCACATAATTCATTTTCAAGTTGTCACCTTAAATCAACAACATCACCCTTAAAACTGTTCTGTTTTTCAGAAGTTAGATTCATACTAAAATCAAAAATTTCACAAAAACATTGGCTTCTCGTGTTTCTGGATCCCTTCAAAAAGATTTATCAACTCATTTTGAAACTGTAAAAAAAACAACTATTTACAGTATTTCATTTTAAATACTTTTCACAATTTCTAAATTCAGAGTTTTTATGTTACAAGAAATTCATCAGAGCTCACGGCTTAAGTCCCGTTATCAACTTGTAGCATCTTCTCTATCATGTACTCCTGTGTCTGTACCTATATAGCGTACAGTTCAAGATTGTACTGCAGGTTTTTGAAAGTAACAGGCTTTGCAGTATGTTCATTTTTTTATTAAACAGCTTCTTTATTAGTCTGGAGGCGGTTCATTGCCTCTAACTTCTGCCGATAAGCCTCTGCTTCTTGTTCTTTCTTTAGAAGCTGCTGACGATATTTTTGTGCTTCTCTGTTTGCCTCATCCAGTTGTTTCTGAAGAGTTTCTCTCTCCTATTAGAAACAGAATCAGCAACATTTTGTCAAATATGTATCAAATACAAGTTAAAACGGCAAATACTTTTTCTTTACATGCAACTCAAAGGTTAGGGTATCGTGTAGAAACTGCTCACTTCTTACTCGGGCAAACATACATGAACGCTGCTGCGTAAATCAGACACTGGCTATCACACCGGGCAAGCCCCCACAACAAGGCTTGAAGTGTAAATATAGTAAATTCAAGTTTCTTTCACTGCAAAGATACCAAACAATCCCTCATGGAAAAAGAGTGAAATAAAAACGTGGAAGCATGGTGATCAAATACTACAGAAATAAATTAACATATCACTGATAATTTAACTCCCTTTGTTACAATTTTTTTTTTTTTTGTAATCAACTTCTAGTAGGATCAGAATCCAATCTAACAGGACTGTCTCTTTCTGTTGAATTTCTAATCAGACCAGACAGTATGATCAAAAACTGTTACCTAACAGCAATTTGCACTGGAAAGTGACAGTTGCCCACTAACAGAAATATATACACATAACTGATTTATAAATTATCTGAAGTGACTGATGCTATGCAGTCCAGAGGTATAATTACATCCCCAAGGACACCACATTTTAATGACTTAACAGGCATTTAGACAGATAAGCTTCATCAGTTAAAAAGGCGTAATTTAAGGCTTCATCTTGCATCCAAGTTTGTTGGGGATGGCTATAAAATGGTTTTGAAGCAAAATAATACAGGAAATGCCCCTTCCTGTGGAGCTGCCTCAGGAACTAAGGAGCACGTATTTCTGTCTCCAGTGATGTAGGTGCTGTCATTTTGTTTGATGCCACACTGAGCCCAATTGAAAAAGCAATTTGCTTGGAAAATAGTTTTGTTTTGATCTTCAACCAAACACCATTTCATTAAAGTGCATCATACTTTTATGAGTAAGGTATTTGATTTCAAATAATTTTTTCCACTGCAGATGTTAAATAGCCACAGGAGGGAGGGTACCAGAGAAGCAAGCTATCTCCCAGAAAAACAAAACTCTTACCAAAACCTGAGGCCCAGTGGAAACGAGTTGCCTTTTCACCTTATTCCCATCCCAGCAGTTCAGTATCATGTTCCCATTTAATACCTCAAAGAATTTTTAGAAGTTTCTCCCCACACACCCCCGTCACAGCATCCCTATTCTTCACCTCTTTGATGCACTCACATATTTTCATGGTCAGAGTCTGAAAATACCACTCTGCCTCCCTTCTACTTCTACTTGGCTACTGCTGTCAGTACTTGTCACAGCCACATTTAGCTGTCACATGCTGTGCTGAATGTGCTGGAATATAATGACATAGGTGATCAGATCATTGCTAACAGCAGCATCTGTATAGCAAAAACAACAGGTGAAGGAGAGATGTTATTAACAAGTTATAAAGACTGGCTACAACAGAACACAACAAACTCCATTAAGTGCAAACCTGATTTTAGGCAAGGCTTTAAGAGCTGAAGGATGCAAGCCAGAGTTTGGTTCATTTGGAGCACCTGCTAAATGATGGTTTATCTGACCTTACTTACTTATTTGAAAAAGAAGTTCAGCTTTCACCGCTGAGTATTTTCAATCTGCTTTTTAAGCAACTTTATAAAAGGCCAAGCCACAGAGCAAAGTAGACTGACAAATGCCAAATGAAGGGTAGAGTGTAGGTCTCAAAGGATCTCAAATACACCAATTACTTATTTCTCTAAGTTATCTACGTGGTTTAAGGGGGGCCAACAGCTTATGTAAAACAGGTTCATGGAGTAGAAAGCTGGTGAAAAGAGCTACAAGACAGTTGTGAGGGAAGCAGCCAAAAACAGTTCATCCTGCTAGATGTGGAAAGCAACCCCTCTCTCTTGAGGGCACTCAGTTCTGGGATACATTGTGCAGGGCATTATCTATTATCTAGATCACAAATTCATCACAAAAAACATCGGAAGTCTACTACTGGCAAGAAGCAAAGCTGCTCTATCTTCTGCACTGCAGAAGAGCAAGAGTCCCCAGCAGCTCACCAGCCAGTGGTTCTGCAGCACGTTACCAAAAGCAAGGCGCTATCACAGAGTGTGTGCAGACTTGAGCATTTCCCACAGAGGGAAAAATAGAGCCACGTACCCACAAGGAGTACAGCACATTAAGGAAGGGAAAGAAAAATGGGGGGGAAGGTTTCAGTAGCAGAGACAAGGAAGATAAAACCAGTATCCACCAGACTAGCAATTCAAAGCATATGGGTTAGTCCAGCAACTAATGGTTGCAGTTCTTAGACACAGACCTAACACAAACAGAATGAGTTAGGGAACTGAGGCTGAGTATACCTCTAACTAGGCAGTGGAAAGAAAGCAGCACTTCTGGAGGAGCTGAACAGTGAAAATTGGTTCCTTGACTTCGATGTGCAGAATAGGAAGGACTGCATCTGGTCTATTAATTTAATCAAATCCAGAAAGCTTTCTTAGGGCATTCTTTAAAACACAACTGACAGCGTTCTCATTATCTGCAGTCCTTCTGTATCAGTATAAAAACCTACCCAGGTAAAAATCAAATCAGAGGATCCTGAATGCTCTTAAGAAATCTTCCGTTTTATTAGGATATTTTCTTCATCATGTATAACTTCCCTCAACAGTCTATATATTGACAATAGGGACATCTATAACTAAGATAACCAAACCAAGCATTCCTTTCAACAACAGAAAAAGCATGGATATGAAATTGCTAATAACTGATTTACAATTATGATTATATTTTTTAGTCTAATTAAATTATTGTTCTGGTTCTAATGCACGTCACCTTTCAAACACGCAACATGGAAAAGAATCAAATTCAAAATGAAAATAAAAATCACTGTATGTTAATGAATTATGCATGAAAACAAAAAACAGAGTATCTGTGTGACAGTGGTTTTTTTGCTGCCATCTTATGTTTAAAGTATCAAACCATTTAGGAAGACTACTATCACTCTTCAAAACAAGTGGATATGTTTGAACTTTAGAGATCCAAGAGAGAAAAATCAAAATGCACCACTATCGCTTTAGTTGTTTCACAACACTTCCACAGGAAAGTTTGTGACCCCACATGAATGTGAGGATGTTCCAAGTAAAGACTTACAAACTGCAGTTAACTGTTCATGTACTAGGAGTTTAAAACAACTGAAGCAAGCACTCTTAGCCTGGAATCAATTTTGTAGTGAAACAAAGAACAAATCAAAGAAACCAAACAATAGAAGTTTTGTATTTTAACAAGGGGAGAGGTCCCACTCGCTCCCAATTCAAGTACCTACAACCTCCTGTGAAGTCTGAAGTGAACTGACTCTGTGCACTTCTTTAACGTCCCCGTTACAAAGTGAGGCAGCACCACACTCCTGGGAGCCCCAATAAGGCTCCTGAAGTCAGCTGGTTCCTGTGCAGGGGAAGGGTCTGCATGAGCATTCCCAGTCGTACAGGCAGGGACAGAGTCAGTCGTTTAAAATTGCACTTAAGAGCAACACACAAAGTAACTCATCGAAATCTACTTCCTTCAATACTTGAGAAACACGTTTAAAATATATGATTGAAACTGGTAATTCCTTTCAAAGAATTATTTGTACTGTTATACCAACTACCTGTAAATTAATTCCTTAATGAATCTAGGTATTTCTTCCTTCACCTAACAGAATTATTAAAATACTTAAGGAAACATAATTTCCTTTATGAATAATTCAGGCAGATGTTTAAAAGTGTGAACAAAAGAAATGCTTTTATTGTAACATTTATACATTTTAAAAAAGCGCAGCAACAAAATTTCAACTGTCATGATAATCTGTAACGACCACAAAGCTGCAAAGACCAAAAGTATATGATGTGACAACTTAGGGACAGGGGAAAGCAAGTGATGAAAGGTGGCAACTACTGTTATTAGACATGGATAACATATAGCACATACTGTACAATAAAAAGTATTCAATGAGGCACAATGCAATAATATGAACTGGAGAATACAACCTTGGATAAATGAAGTATGGAGTTGACAAAATGAGAACTTACAGCCTAGTCAAGGCAGACAGCAATTTTCACAAACTTCTGACAAAAACTGGTGAGCACAGTTGGAAGTAACAGAAGAAAGAATGAGATGGTTGACCTACTGTGGCTAATATAAAAAAGCTACAATTTTAAATTGAACATCTACATCTATTTGTCATGTATAAAAAGAAAAGCGCTCTCAACATTGTCAGGTCTTCTACACTATTAATTTAAAAAAACAGCACCACA
>VXBW01004056.1:622881-638780 GCA_013400375.1 Thinocorus orbignyianus | reverse complement strand
AAAAAGGGGGGGGGAGGGGGGGAGGGAAGAGGGGTGGAGCAGATAAAATTTGCAAACATAAAATCTTACTGTTTCACATTTCCATTAACAGTTATCTATTATCATGAATGGAAAGGAAACTGCTAAAATTATGATCTCACTATCAGGACATGCATGTGGTTTCAACAGAAAGACGAGCATTCACTGCTCACAGGAGAGTCGAGTTACTCGATAATATATGGGTACCTAGTTTTAAAAACTAGCTAGTGATCTTAAAAGAGAAATAAAAAAATTAAGTTATTGAATACTTAAACAAGTGTCACTTTTATGGGCACAACCAGAGGATGGATCAAAGAGCCCTCCTGTACTCTTTTTACAGCTTTGTAAGAGATGAAGACCTGTAAGAGGGGAGACTGCTATTCTTTCACACACTTCATGCTCTGTAACACAGAAATTAAACTCTAGAACACCACAAAAAGTCATAACCAAATACTGTGCTGAACAATCTGGTTAACACACATCACGTAATATCCTCCTTACTTCTATTTCTGCAGACTCCACACGGTTTTCAACAATCTCAATGCACTGTCTCTTCACTGGTGGTTCTTCACTTATCACAGTTTCTTCAGCAATGTCTGTTGCTGGAACTGTTAATACTGAAAACATTCATACATATAAATACGTTTACTTGAAGCAATATTTGCATCATATAAAATTCGTATCATTAAATAATTTTATTAACAGCAATAAAACACAAAGGTTTTCCCTTATGAAAACACACCCATATAATAAAGTGCATTATAAAGTCATTACAGGGAAAATTTACTAAAAGCTTTAGCTGCTTGTATGCTGCTAAACGATTTTAGAATTCTTTCAGTGAGGGCTACAATAGGTAGCTGTCACTCTGGAGCATCATTGCTGTTTTTCACAGAGTAAACAGACAATAAAGCGAACTGCAACAGCTATCAGACTCTCAGTTCTGTAATTGTAGCAGACCATCTCCTTTACGTTTCTTAAGCAAATACTAAATAATCAAAATCAAAAGCCTGTTTTGTAATTAGAACAACTTAGGCAATCTGAAAATCTAGTAGTTATTAACCTCGGAGAAAAAAAAGTTAGGGATCTAAAGAAATTCATACTCCAATTTACTGCTGCAACCATCTGGCAAATAAACATTGTAATTGTCACTTCAATCACTACCTACACACGTTCATACTTTCTGGTAGCAAGCTGTACTTGCTCAGACAGACTGCCAACTGAATCACTTGCCTCTGGTGCACAATACCTTGAGCTCCACACTGGGATTCCTCATAAAGAAACCCGTTCAGGAAATTAAGATTTCTAAATAGCAGTGACAAAGCATCTTTAAAAGAAACCACCTAAAACACACGTCACAAAATAGCACTTATTAGACTAGCAGCTTCCACAAGCAAGTACCTATGACCCAGCAGGACAATATGTGTCACCCTGGCTTCACTGGTTCTGCCACTGCTCCTCTACAACAGAACTACAGTGGCTCAAGTGTCTGAGCCCTTTGCAGTACAAGAATTCAAAGACTTATTTAATCTGACAATTAGTCTAAATAGTCTAAGGTATTTGCATCTATCAATTTAGTATTATTACTGTAACTACAACAGCCCTGCAAGCTTGAATCATGCAAGTTTCCACTCACCTTGCTGTCCATCTGGCATGGTCACAATGATGGGCTGCCCGATTCCACTGGTGGGAATGGAATGCAGGTTACCAAGCTGAATGCCGTCCGTAACTATAGTAATAACCTGCTGACCTCCAGAACTGACAACCTGCTGGATAGCACCGTCCACAGATTCTGCAGTCACAACTTCTTCCGTGGCCACAACTATCAATAGATTAGTAAAAGAATTAAGTCAATTTATAAGCTAAGTTTTACAATTTCAAATACATTTCGGGACAGCTGAGAAAAAAGTAAATTATTTCATTTTTTAAAATATTAATGCCCCCACCCCAAATTAATGCACTACCACATATTATATTGTTATTAGAATTCTGTCACCAGATCTACAAAAAGTACTAAGAGGTTCAAACATATGTGCAACTCTGTCCTTGTTCACGTTGTTCAATATAACTTTTTTTACATTTATCAAGTTTCCCAATAGATACACTCAACTCAAAACTAACACTTTGGGTTCAGTGTTTACATGGCAGCAAGAACAAGAGGTGTTTCTAAGAACACAAATAACTTTTGTGTTGTACATAAGCTAGATTAAGTTTCACTAAGTGGAATAAATAAATAAAAAAATCTAAACTTCAAATACTATCCTGAAATTACTCTTCACCTGGTGCCTTGCCAGGTGTACCTCAGAACCCAGGAATTCTGTTGACCATAATGGTCTTCAAAACAGTAACAGACCGAAGGAGATTCTAGAGAATCTTAAAGTTTTCTCTATACTATCTAGGTACTTCAAACAGAACTAGAACTTTATTTATTACACAAAGTATGATACAGGAATAAAGGAAAAGTTCTGCAGAGTTGATTATTTTTATACCTTTGAAGAAGAAAGATAAAGCTTAAAAAGTAAAACAAATATTGTACATATATTAAATACCCCAACTAAATATTTCAAATTTATGATCTGATAGTGAGTATACAGTTGTGAACTCTCGCAGTTCTATATTACATCTACAAATCAAGGTAAGATAAGGGAATGACTGCATTCAGAACTACAGCACATACCACAGCTTGCACTATATGATATAACTGAAGTCTCTCGCTAGCTCTCTTATTTTTTAAAACAAGATGCTGAGACAAAGAGCAAGACCACTAGTAGCACAATCAAAGAATTTCAAGCACACTCACTCTGTATTTTATTTTCAATTTGCCAGGGTAAAAGCAAAGCCTTTGATTTAAATAACAGACATTAGAGTGCTTTCTATCTACAGAGATGAAATTAAAACCCTATAGACTGTGTTGTGATGCTCAAGATGAGAGAAGGTAGGTAAAACCCCAAAGCTTTCATCTTTTAAGTTAATTACAATATAACACTCACACAGAAATCACTCTGTAGTTCAAATAATGACTGCAGTCATTGCCTTCTGAAGATCTTTATGTTCAGAGATTACTGTCCTATAGCACTGCTTAAATATTCACAGTGTTTATTCAGTGAACCAAAACAGTAAGTCCTACATGAATAAGTGGTGTTGTACTGAACTTGATTTGCCTTCCAAGTAAAGGCTCAGCAGTAAGAAAGACCAGTCTCAAAAAATTCCAAGTTGCAAGTGCCAATGCTAGCTGCCGCGCGCAAAAAAGATCTTTCAAACTCAGTGCTGGGCTTTTAGTTCCGGAAGGAAACATGATTAGGACTTCTTCAGACATTGAAAGAAAAGTGGAGATTTGTCTAAAAAGAAGTTATCCTATACAGAAGAAAGATATTTCAGTAGATACAGGAAGGAATCTTCCTTCTCTCCTTCTGTACCTATACCCATCAGTAGTTACCACACTACTTCATATGCTGAAGGAAAGATGAAGTAATTTAAAATAGCACTATTATTTTCAAGAATCCCTGCATCAATATGCAGTATTTTCTTCTGCAGAGTGTGTGGGAAAAGAACACCTGCACATGGAATAAGACACGTGTCTAATTCCAACATAAGCACACCAAATGCTGCATTTCAAATATACATTTTTAAATCAGATTTTTCTCTAATCCAAGTTCCATACATACATTATGCACCACATTTGTACATAACATCCACATCTTCACACACACTTTGTCCAAGTAACAATTAAAAAAAGCATTTTTCTATTCAGCTCCAGTAAGAAGCACCTTACTTTCTTTGGTTTTACAAAACTCTTGTGTTTTTAACTGTAAGACAAGAGGAACTAGGGGGAGGACAGCAGGGTAAAGTGACTTGGAAAAAGAAGAAAAAACCTAGACAGAAAAAATGTAAAACATAGAACTTAAGTTATTTGTCCAAGTTTATACAATTTTAAACACAAGAACCTAAATACAAGGTAAGAGTGAAAACCAGAATTCCCAATCCTACAGTTCTTGAGAGCATGGATCTTTTACAAGAGGAGCACAAACAGAAGTTTTATTTGCAGTTCTTGGTTTGTTTTGGTAATACACTACTGATGTACAGGTGACAAAAAGCTGCTTTTTTAAAAATTTTATTGACTACTAAAGCAGAAATCACTCAGGAAATAATTTGCAGAGTGTCCACATCAGCATAAAAATCAAAGCAGAACAGAAAGCAACAGGAGGGTTAGGTATGCTGTATGCTGCGCTACTGGAGGTGGGAAGCTACTGCATCCAGACTTCAAGCTTGTTCCTTCCTGCTAGTCATCTCCTGTCGCCTTCTCTACTTTTATCTTCAGTGATTTACTGAGACGTAAGGTTCACTCACACAAAAAAGCAAAATAGCTGCACCTTTTCAGAAAAATTCACGTTTCCACAAGCAACATAAATCACAGAAAGATACGGGGTTGGAAGGGACCTCTGGAGATCATTTAGTCCAAACCCCCAGTCCCTGATCAATAGAGGGCTATTGCTTTCCACACAAATATTAAATAAACAAAAAAGCAACCTGGTCTACCATAAAACTCCAGTAGCTACAGACGTATCAAACTGCTTCAGAAAACCAAGGAGCAACACAGGCAGACTTCACAGCTTTTTTCACAAAACCAAGTCTCGACAAAAACACCATTAGGACTCTCAGAATAATAGAAGTTTTTAATTCAAGTACACCATATATCTACTTTAGAGACAAAAAACAGGGATTTCTGTGTCCCAAAACCAGGTAGCAAAAAATTAGCATAGCACTTGACCTCCTAAAGTACTAGTTTTACCTGATGTTTTTTATGCAATGGCAAGACGTTGACATAAATCATAATTGGAAAATACAGTCTGAAGAGAGGTTTAATGGCATCCTCTTATAAAGTAACTTCCAATAACTTGGAAGCTTTTGATCAGATTTCAACTTTATTGTAGATGGTACTAGAATCTGCTTAAATTATAATAAGTCTCTTCCTTGCTTCTCTTTCTTTCTCGAACCTGTTAATGGCAATGACTAGTCTTTAAAACCCACTTTGATGCCTGAAGACTCCTGACTGCCACTTCTTTCTTCACTTTGTATGTTGCAATGAACAAAAGTGAAGAAGTATGCAAAGCAAGCACCGCATTATTCAGAAAGAATGGAGAAAGACATCCAGGGTAACTTGCAAAGTATGGAACCTTGACCAACAGGTTTGTTTTTTTCAGACAAGGCAGTAACTAGCAAAGATCCACAGAGCAGAGGTGAAGGGCTGTGTTAAGGAAAGAGGAACACAAAACTTGGGAACTAGGGTAATAGAATTTCTTGTGCCTTCCTGGCTTCTTGTTATGGCCTTAAGGAATACCAGAGTGTGCATACAGCTGCAGTGAGGGATGCAGGATGCTTCTTCCTAGGAGAACAATAATGTATTGCTAGGCTTTTGTTTGCCTGAAGTGGGACATAATGATGACTACAAATTGCTACAAACGCAAGTAGAATGACTCAATGTTAAGACTACCCACAGACTTTCTGATGGGCAAACTGGACAGTAAGATCCCCAAATATTCTTGTGCCTTTTGGCTGAAAGTAAGAAAAATGCTGACAAAGTAGACACAAACTACATTGGGGACCATTTCCCAATATTTAACAGCAAGAAGCGTTCAAAGAAAACATTCTCCCACCAAATGCAACTAGACTGTATGTAGACAAAGATGCGACTTCAATCTCCTGAATTATGATGCACACTACTCATATTAGGCCCAGAAATACCAGTTGTGGTCAGAAATCTTATTAAGAAATAATTGTACAAATGAATCTGGCAACCTTCCAGGTGAAAGGAAAAATTTTGTTCATGCTGAAAAAAAGAAAATACTCCAGAAGTACCAGTCATGTACTTTCAGTTTATTAAATGAGGTTAAATGACTTAGCTTTCTAACCTGGTGTTTCTGAAGAATTAGACAGTGGAGCTGATGCTTCTGCTAAAGCTGCCAATGTGGCTAATACTGACGTTGATGAATTTCCAAACTGTACAGCAGACACTCCTGTTTCATCTAGTAGAATGAAAAAATAAAGTTAGGTAATAAATTTAAAACCAATGAAATCCATTTCTTATTATTATTGCACTGCAGCTTCTAACTATACACCCTCTGCTCTCAGCAACATTCTGATAAACCAAAGTGCTATACTGAAGGCAAATTTGTTAAGCAAATACACCTTCTGACAATTTAACTCTGTGAAGACTATTAAGTACCTAGATATTTACAACACATAAAATACATTGAAGAGGAACATGGTAACTACTCTGTTCTTACCACTGTTTTTCCTCAAGCCTTTTCACTAAACAGTGAAAATCAATTAAAGTATAAAATCCCAGTAGCTATCCTATAGGCATCTAAAATACCTGTTCCATTTGATGTATTTTCAGAAGATACCAGACCTGTTAGGTTCACCACCCCTCCAGGTCCAATGATGAACTGTGGTGTTGCTGCGTGTATCGTCACAGTGTCCGGACTCTCTGGATTCGTATTGATTTGGTTCTGCATTGCAATCTAGGAGACAAAGGGAACAATCTCATTTCAATCGCAGGTATAAATAAGTTATCTACTTTGTAAGAACCAGAATTATTGCACATTCTACTTAAACAGGGATGACCTCCCTCATTATACTCATGTAACATACACATACCGTGTCACATCTCGTGTTCTGTGTAAGTACACAAGAAACATTTTTTTTTTGGTTGAAATCTAAAGACAAAAGATCTGTTGAAGTGGAAGAGAATAATGACACACCACTACTTCTCCATACCATTTATTGTAAACAAAGAGAAACATAAAAAGACAAGGCCCTTTTGTAGATGTGGAAGCTCAAGTATCTGGCCTGAAGAACTAAAACTGCTGTGGCAGCTACGGGCCATGAAAATCAGCTGGGACAGCATAGTAATTGCCAGGAATTGAAGATGGCATTCTTCTTTCTGTCTGACTCTGAATAATTATTGACTTTTATTTGCTATAGCTGTCTTGTAATGAAGAGGAAGCTAAAGGAACAAATCAGAAGTTCACACAGGTCAAGATGTAGGGGAACACCAGATTTATACAGTGGCATAATGGTATTTTTTTGTTTGCTTTCTATTCTTTTCTCAATAATGGCTAACGCTTAATTCATCTTTAAGACCACTATTGAAGTGTGAGCTCACATTTCCACAAAAGTATCTATAATAACCTGGATCCTAATCACTTCAACAATTCAATCATAGTTTTTCTAATTCAGGAAGAATTGCCATCTCCCATGCTCAATTCTCTTAGGAAGTTCATATCCATATGTCAAGCTAAGCAAACACTCGGGTACAGTCAAAACATGCTGGCAGAGTAGGGAGTTACGTTCTCGTATCTTGCTTGTGAAGACTCCACCTAGTTCTGTGCACACTCAAATTTAAGAAAATAAAGGATACTCATTACTGACTTTGTATATGGTGAAAACGTTCTTTGGCCAACTAATGCTTACTAAAATTAATCTAATTTCCACATCATGAACTAGACTGGAGTCTAGTGAATATTATCAGGGAATATATGATCTCACAGCTGCTATATATTAAAAGCTTAATTTACCACATGTATACACAAATGCTTTGCTTTAAATTCCCTTAACATCATGAATCAAAAGTTACCTGTAATATTTCTGCAAGGTCTTCATTTCCATTGTCTACTGCAATATCTAATGCTGTTTTGCAAAATTTACTCTGAGCATGAACATCTGCTCCGTACTTGATTAAGAGTTCTACAACTTCTTGGTGGTTATGTTCAGTAGCCCAGTGAAGTGCAGTCATTTTAAGCATGTCCTTGGCATTGACATCAGCACCATGCTACAAACAAGATCATTGTACAAATTAAGTCATTACAAGTATCTGAATTAAATAATGCTGCTCTCAGAATGAAGCCAAGAATTGTTTTTCCTCTAGCAGTAATGCCCTGTTATCTTACATTTACAGATGTATTAGAAGTACGTCAATCTAATTACCAAATAAATCGTTTACCTTTAAAGGACTACAGACACCCCAAAACATAACATGCCTTGATTCTAAAAGTTATTACTCACACAATATCAAATTAGGAAGCAGTCTTACGTTGAAACAGTAATAAATAATTCACCTGAAATCTTGGTGATTTTAATGCCAAATAAACTACGGTTTAATGGGAAAACAAAGCACCCCAATGCACAGAGAATATTCATTTCAATGTTGGTTTCATAATGAAAAGGAAATTGCAATTATTTGATCACAAACCACTGTAATATCCACACCTCAGACCTTGCTTTAGCAGTCTTTACCTTAAGTAAAACTTCTACTATGCTGGCATGGCCTTCTGACGCTGCCATATGCAATGGAGTTCTGTCCACTTTGGTTCTGGCATCCCGACTTACACCCGCTCGCAGCAACACCTCTGTTGTCGAGTAGTGTCCGTACTGTGCTGCTAGATGAAGTGGAGATGTTCCCAACTGTAAAGCAACAGAAATAGTGGACTTTTAACAGATGTCAGTATTAAGTATTTCTTATTATTCTGGAGCTATTAAACTCAGGTGGTATGTCACCACTTCAAATCATTTCCCCTTGCAGTCTCAAAGAAAGCAGCTGTCGGGGCTTTTACAGAGCATGAAGAAGAAAAAAAAGAATTTGATGTTTTGTTGTTTGGGGTTGTTGGGGTTTTTTTTTCCCCCTAATAATCACACCACACTAAAAAAAAAAAGCTCACTGGAAGAAATTTTGAGGTGCATTCTCTGCTTTTTCTGCCTTTTGAGGTGAGATGTTTCAAGGGGCCTAGCCCATACTTTTACTGTTGGTCAACACGCCGTACCAAGATCGTAATGGACCTTGAGAAGTAATTTAAGTCCAACCTCCTGCTCAAAAGAGTCTCAACTTGAAAGTTAGGTCACTAAGCAGACTAAGGCTCTTAAGGACTTGTAAATACCCTAGAATTTTAGGTACCTGACCTCCCTGAACAATCTATTAAAAAAAAGGGACCTCCAAAGACAACTCAGTCTCTCTTACCGGGGAACTCCCAGCTACACGTATTAGGTAGCTGGGACTGCTTCCATAATTCAGTCCCCTTACTACACTAAATGCATAAACACAGTATCTAGGAGTACAATTGCTGCTTTATTCCATCAACCGTTGCAAAGTACACCTTAAAAGCCATCGAACAAGCTCATTTGCAGTGTGTTACTAAAAATCAGTACGAGATCACATGAAGAAACAGACAACTTTAATTTTTAATTAGACATTAGATGATGTGACTACAGAATTCCAAGGAGAAACTCCCAAGACTGGCAATATAAAAGTTTAATTGTAATAATCCTATTTTCTTCTTCAGGTGAGAAAAGTTAAGAGGATTTACTGAACACGGCAAAAGTTTCATTACCCAATCTGTAGTAAAAGGTGCTCCATTGGCCATCAAAATGCGAACTTCGTCATCTTGACCTGCTCGTGCAGCTTCTAAAAGTTTCTTTCCCAAATCTACTAGTGACATCTAGTGAAGAACATAAAGGAATATAAAGAAAAAAATAACATTAATACTATTTTAAGTACACAACTGCCACTGACATTTTAAAATATATTTCTGAAGTACTCTGAAAAGTTCAAAAACTGGAGCTGTTACTTCAGCCATGGAACAAGCTTTATTTATTGCAATAAGCACTTTGATTTTAAAATTACTTTTGTCAGCCAAACAGAACAAACACTGAAGATTTCAGTATTACAGTGCTGTAACTTGACAGCTGCTATGGTTACATCAAACTAAATTTGAGCTGAACTGGATGCACATTTCTTACAGCAGAAAGTGGTTCAGAAGCTCTCACCTGATACTGCAACTCTGCGCAGCTTTCAAATGGTACTACACGATGGCTGCTATGTCACACCCCCAAAGGCACTCCATTCACTCGACCAAACTGCCTAGATGTATTTAAGAGGTACCACCACACAAACACATTTAGACAGAATGAAACACACCACCTTTCTGACATCCTGTCCATCATTATCACTTCATTTTGTTCACCCTAAAACATAATTTCTGCAATCCCAGCTACAAAGCGAGACAACAGGCATGCCTTACACTGCATACAGTAACTAAAATGTCTGCCTGAAAACAAACATTACTACCTGCTTCAACCATCTGCAGTTACTTAAAGGATGTTAAGTCCAAAATTCTGATTGAGGGTGAAAAACTTCTCACATCATCTTTAGATAATGTCCCTTCTACAACACCCAATATTCCTCACAACAGCACACAAAGCTACATGTAGACAAGTGACACCTGCTTGATACAACGGTGCCACTGCATCCAAGGCTTCCTAGTAGAACAGCTTTTTAAACCCACTCTACTTCATACTTGCTATTAAATTCATTCAGTAAAAACACAATTTAGAACTAAACCTGAACTCACCAAAATCTCATTAATGTTTTAGTCCTATACTTGTGGTTTTTACTACCAGCATGCTAAGAATGGAACTACTTTCATCAGTTTAATTTCCAGTCACAAGCAAAGTAAAGCCTGTATTAGTAATAACCACCCATGCTACCAATTTCCTACACAGTGCTAGAGTGCATCAGTTCAAAAAGAAACACCTGTAAGATCATCTTTTATCTCTTTTCTTAAACATACACTTTATCACCAAACCAACGAATTTAGAAAGTTCTCTGCACCTGGCTCAACTGGCAAAACCTGTTTGATATATCGCTCAGTAAGCTGAAAGCTATTGACTTTGGAAGAAATTAGAATGGAAGAGGGAAGTACTGCAAATGGAGAGGTCCGGCACATATCAGTAGAGCCATGAACAGGAGCAGATTACCTCTTTGTCTACAGAACTGACTGCAGGCAGCAATATCCCCTTCACCAGTACAATATTCCATTTATGTCCATCCTTCCAGTACGTATGGACATGTTGATTTGTCTCCAGCCAGAAAAGGGAAGAGAAGCAGGAAGGTGGTTGGACAGGACAAATACTGACAATGGGAAAAGGAAGGAAAAAAGGAGTACAGAGTCAGATGCAGAGAAAGGGACAACAGCTGACTCTCTTCCATAAAGAAAAAGAGCAAAAGAGAAACAGGAATAAAAGAAAAATCTACTATCCCTGTTAAAAGGAGACACTAGGAGTAATGATATAAAACAATAATAGGACAGAGAGGGCATTTGGCAAGTACAGCAGCGAAATGAAGGAATAGAGCACTCCCTTCATATGACAGCTGTTTTTTCTTAGTGGTGGGAAGAGGCAGAGGGAGCACAATTTAAGAAGGAAATAGGCACAGACAGACACATGCCTTTTTCTGGTGGCCTAATACCAACACATCAAGGTCCTCAGAAGGAAAAGCGAAGATGGAACTCAATACAAAACACTGAAGTTAGGAACTACTTTTTAAAGACACCAATTCATTTTCCTTTTACTTATTTTTGTTTTAAACAGCAGCAGACAAAATGAACCAATAGAGTCTCCTTTCAGTACTACAGAACAAACGAGGTTGGAGAGGAACTCTCAAGGTCACCCAGCTGAACCTCCAAGTCAGTGCTGGCCCAAGAGGCTCCAGCTCAGTCCTGTTGAGCTTTGAATGTCTCCACGGATTAACATCCCACCACTCCTTCAGCCTTGTTCCAGTGTCCGACCACCCTTACGGTAAGAGCTGCCTTCTCTATATACCTGTCCTTCTTCATCTTCACCAACCAAAGCCACAGCCTTGATAACAAGCTTATATTTGATGTTTGTTAGACAACATTAAGTAGACTAATTAAATTAGTGTGTACATTCAGCAACTACACCTATTCAGAACCCACTGACCATACCTGTGCTGATGAAATTAACTGCAAAGTTGTTATCAAAGCCCTGTGTAGCAAAATCAAGCAGTAAAAAAAATTCAACTGTGTTGGCCTGCAAAATACAAGACTCGCTCCCAGGAGATGTTAAGGACAAACTTCAGCACGAAATCGACAGCTTTTCAGAGTCTCACTGAACCACGGCTGTTGAATGCATTGTCAGAGAGACAGCACCTCAGTTCTCATCTCAATGCAAAACAGCTGCATTGAACTCCACTCAATAAAAGTTCTATCCAAGGCAAAAAAAAAAAGGACATGGAAGATCACACATGATGTAACCTTCATTGCCACGTATCACTTACGCTAACCAATACTCTCTTGGTTGATACAGTGTTTGTATTTAAAAAAAAAAGTATCACAAAGCATCAGAAAAGTTTGCATGTTTCATAACAAAGAGCTTTAATTTTAGTTAAAGCAAATGTTTTTAAAAGGCATTAGAAGTTTCAGCTCTCATTGGGTACTTGAAAGCATGCTTGGGCCATCTAGTGGAAGAAAGTTAAAAACCTGGTGAAATGACACTGTTGAACTCAAAGATTGTATTACACGTCACTAATGCACTATCAACAGCAACGGAAGAGGCCTTTCCAACAAAAGACTCATGTATGCTTAGTCACTTGCTAGCATTAACAAAATCGCAAGAGTCAACCCAAAGCTGATTTCTACTTGGCAGACCATTTCAAGGAACAGTATTGTAAGGTCAGGAAACCCTTGAGTAACAACACGCCCCACACTTCCCTCCATGCCCTTCCACTGCTGGTACTGCGACATACCCAGAACAGTCTACAGTGTCAGAATTTCCCTCTACTCCCTTTACAAAAGATTTCTCGGTTGCTGTCTTGACATCAGATAGTCACACTACAACAGCACAGCGATACTATCAAAAGTTTTGTATACAGTACAATAACATATATTTTAAATTGAAATTAGATTTCCATGTCAAAGCAGCACTCTTAATTAAGTACTGCTTCTGCTCCACGTAGTGTTACAAATCAACCCTGCTGAACTCTGTTTGAGTTCAGTAACTGTCATTTCCATCAGGCTTGGCCAGCATGACAGCTGGATAGTGCTTCATAAGAGGATTCGTTCAGACAAAAGATACATCACTGGCTCTGATGGAAAGCCTCAAGACTATTACAGTTATTCTTATAGCAATCTGAGTATATTTTCAGGCTTCTAACAGCTGGTACACAACTGTGTGAACAGAGGGTTTTGTCTACAGTTCAGTAAATAGGGAAGAGCTTCTGCTGGGTTTGGACTTCTTTGCATTAACCACCCCTTGAACTTCCACATTTCACCACTGCAAAGCATTCTGTACAGTATCATTTGCCAGATGCTATAATTAACCGGTAATTAAAACTTACATTAAATTACTATTGCTGTTTTACTTCTGTTCAACACGAAATCATATTGCTTTTTTGTATCCACCTTGAAGTTTTTATACATTCTATAAAATTCTGAACATCGTGCTGTTGCCAGAGGGGTATATAACAGCACTTGACAGGAGTTCAGGTGGAACTGCGTGCGAAATGGGCTCTGTGGGGAGGGAGAGGAACTGAAAAACATGCAGCTTAGGAAGCCTGGAGTCCCACACCACAGACTACAGACAACAGAGCCTGCAGTCCAAAGAAGATTAAGTCCAGCTTCACATACAGCAGCACCTTTGGACCGATACCCTGCCCCGAGGACCCTGGACCCAGCCCCATTCCCCTTCTACCACTGCAGTGGCGAACATCAGCTGGTCAAAATTAACAGGCACGAAAAAGGTGTTGCAGAAAATCTGCTAACACTGCAGCCTCACAGCTGCCACCGTGCTTCTACAGAGGCATGTGCCTAAAAGAGACATACTTACACTAGGAGAGCATGGACTGCAGCACTGCAAGTTACTGGAAGGTAAACTGATCAATATGCATCGGATCTATGGCAAGGATTTACAATCATTCCTAAAACTCCCTAGAAGTTCCATAAAGTGCTAATTAAACAGGTCTCCCTACTGAAAGTGACATGCAGCTGAATTGCACCTGGAAACCAGCTTGAGATCCATCAGCTCTCACAGCCATTACGTCTGGAAAAAGAATCCCCTTTTCAGAACGTCGTTTTCTTTCCATTATTTTAAAAATAAATAAATAAATAAAAAAATAAAAAATCAACCTCCTTTCCCAAACCTGATCTTCAGAAATGCTACCATCCTACTGATTTCAATATTGCACAGTATCACTAGATATTTAGAAAAGTAATTTCTAACTAGTTCTGTATGCCTAACTATACCAAGGTCAAAAGCACTCTGAGGTACAGAGTACAAATAGTTAGCAGTAACTATTTAAATCTTTAATCAAGCACTGAGTTTTGATCATTATTAGAAATGAAATAAGGTCAACTTGCTTTATTTTTTATTTCTTTTACATCCTGATATAACAGTGCAATACTTGAACTCAGAAAAACTCTTCAAGATGTTTTTATCTCAATTACAATTTTTCTAACTTTTAAAGAAATGAGGTGGTCTGCATTAAGCCCAGGTGTATTTCCAGGTGCTGGCATCTCCTTAGGACTTTGGTATGACTTACTGGATGTATCATTTAACAGTGATCATAGCGACTTACATGGGATAAATTCAAAAAAGTTCCTGTATTTTTTGCTAAGGGAATCATACCCTTCCAAATGTATTCTGACAATAATTTCACATCATACTTCAATTCTTAACATATCATAGGCTTAGAGTACACACACTTTATCATGATAATGATGGCATTAACATATAAAAAAACCAGTCAGCGACTGTGTTAACTAAATTCTCTGGGTTGGTTTAAACAGCAACACGACCTTCATGTTGCACTATGTATGCATCAGATGAAAAATATCTGATTTGAAAAAAGATCAGAAATGTAAATGGATTGTTGAATAGCTTAGGGGTTAAGATAGTCAAGCCTGTAATTATACAGGTCTGTCCTCCAATTAGGGTCATATATTAATTTAAATTGGCAACAATCATCAACGTAACTCCATTAAATAATGCAGATGGTAAAGTCTTGTCCTTACAAAGGAGAACACAGATTTAGCCGTTATCTGCAACATAACACAACATCTTAAAAATATTATTATGCAACAAGGGTGAACTGGTGGCACCAACCAAGATTTGGGTTAGCACTGCCAACAAGCTACAAAGCTTTCACAGGTAAGTTTGCCAGCAGATACTGAAGAGCTTGCATTACTGCAGCTACGACTGACACGAAGAATCTAAGTGCTTGTGATGTAGCCTTTGAACCGTACCTACAGACTTCCAGACTGATTGAAACTTGAAAATATGCTCACACAAAAATCATCAGCCGCTGTAATTAAAGCATTCATTTTATTAGTGGGACTCTTCCTTGACAGTTTCTGTCTAGCACATAGACCTTAAAAAAAAAAAAAAAAAAAAAAAAAAAAAAAAAAAAAAAAACAAACACCACAAAACAACTAGAAAACAGTTTTCAGCAAAGAGAAAGTGGGTCATGAAGAGCCTACACCTAATGTATGCTGCTCAGCTGTGCATACCCTTAACTTTATTTACACAGCAGATTTAGGTACAAGTATTTGTGTGTGCATACAGGCTTCAACCAACCTCCTTAGTTTTACTAATACTTCAGAAATCATGATTTTTTTAAAAAAAGGATTAAGCAAAAGTACTCTAAGACGTGCACTCACAACTTTTAGCAGATTTATCTCTAAGATGCAGCATTTGCCATTAAATACAGACTACCTCAGCAAGCAGCTGAAAGGACAGCTCACAACTGCCGTAAGATAAAAGCTCTAAGACGACTTCCTGAAGGGGATCCCGCTGCCGCGCTACCCGGCAGAGCCTCACCGACACAAACCGCTTCTGACTACTAGCAGAGAGCAGACAGACAGACAGCGGCCCGGACTAACGCAGCTCGTCCCACGGTCGTGCCCCCACCACAGGCTTTATTAAGAACCCAAAGCGAAAGCGGCCGGCTGCGGGCAGGGCCGCCGAGGCGAGGGCCGCGCTGCCCTCCCGCCGAGGCCGCCTCTCTCCTCAGGGCACCCTCGGCGCCGAGCTCCGGCGCG
>VXBW01004056.1:578179-619313 GCA_013400375.1 Thinocorus orbignyianus | reverse complement strand
CCTAGCCCGGCGCGGCCCGGCCCGGCGAGGAGCGGGCAGCCCTCCGCCCCGCTGCCGGCGGCGTGACCTTGGGCAGGCCGCCCCAGCCGTAGCCCGGCTTGGGCGAGGCGGCAGAGGGTCCGAGGGAAGCCGTCCCGCTGCCCGGAGGAGGGTGTCAGGGAGCAGCGCTTCGCGGTGCGCACTGCTCCGTCCGGAGCGGGCCGGCGGCGAGCTGCGCTGTCATGGAGACCGCCACAGCCCCGGCCCGGGCCCGCCGGCGGGGATCGGGCCCGCACCCGCGGCTTTAACCGTCTCCTTATCAGCCTGGAGCTTTCAGCCTCTCTGCCATCGCTCCGGCTTCCTATCGCCTATACTGTGTGCCTGCCTTTGCGAATTTTCATTTATCTAAATAAGAAGTGAAGCTATTTGTGGTCTTAGATTGATTAACTTTAAAACTTCCTGTATAAAATCCAACTTTTTTTTTTTCCGTAAGCAACTTAACTTTGTGGTGTCTTCTCTCCCCATCGGTATCAGATAAGCTGTGGGATGAGTGAACTGTCAGGAATGATTTTTTCACTGTGCGAAGTGCAGTTCCCAGGCGTGGCGGCACAGGTTAGTTTCATCATGGTACGTGGCCAAAGACAGACCCATGACACGCTAACGCCACGGTGACCGGTGGTATCCAGCAGGATTATGATAGTTTGGATACTCTATATGAGCATAACGGCCTTGCTGCAGGAAGCCCCAATGATAACAACCGGTCTGCGTGCATTAATTTACAGCACCAAGGCCTGAAGAGAGAGCGAGCTCACAGAAGCAAACACACTGATTGAGTTCATAGTGCAGTCACATCAAAATACTGTCTAACTAATAATCTTAAAACCAGCTCTTCTGTACGGAGTACAGACAATAAAACTTAATTCCAAGAGAACCAAGAAACTTAATGCTCATGAGAAACCTGTTTCTCATTTGCTCAACTCTTAAAGACAAAAATAAGTAGGTGAATAATACTTTATTGCATACCTGAATTGGTGATGCAAAGTACTTAGCATGTCAGTTTGTTTCAGATTGTGTTAGCGTATGCTGCTTGCAATATAACTGCTTCTGTGCCTAGTTCTTGCTGTGGTCATTCCACTTAAAGCTTACTCATATCCTTAGTAAAACACACTTGATAATTAGATGTCGAAAAACCTGTTACCAACAGGTATGTTTCCCTGTCACTGTAAAACTATCCATTCTAAGTGTTTTAAATGCCTGTAAACATCCAAGCGTGACTTCTGTTACGTTTTGGGGATATTGGCCTAGTCTTCAGCACTCTTAAGTATGAAAAAGGAGCCTGAGATAATACTTCAGCTGGTGACAGAACAGCCATGTGGGTTGAGTTTGATCTTAATTTAAGAAAAAAGTTGGCAAACCATAAATAGTTTGTGTCGTCTTCTTCACAGGGTTGACCAATAGTAGATTTAGGTATTATGGTTTCTTCAATCCCTTGTATTTACGGTTTTATGATCCACTTCTCTTTTCTTGCTGGGTAAAAACATATCTCTCTTCTTTAGAGATGTATGAAAGATCCATACGTATAATTGGAAGGGTTCATCGATGCCTTGGTGTTGCCGTTGTATTGATACGGTGATTGTGAGCGTGAAGGGAAATGGAATGTTTGGCAAAAGTGAGCGTAATCTAGTCAATACAGCCTGGAGCAGCAAGAGTTTATCCTAAAAAAATGGATGCAAGTCTGATAAGAAAGTACAGTTCATTGCAGCTCCTCTAGTGGAAACAAATATAGACCTCATGCAGAACATGCAGTAGCTGGTCTAGCTCCATGCATTTCACTCCTACATGTTAGCTACTCCTGAACATCTTTATTTGTGCAACTTATTTTGCTGGAGGAGCCATTGACTCAGCTCAGTTAGGAACTGGATATCTGATTTAGATTCAAAATCAGCTGGTTGTATTTACAGATGAAGGAGCCAGTTTGGATTCTGAAATCGGTGTCTTCCTAAAGCCTGCTCGGAGAACTAAAAACACCCTCATTCGAGTATAATGGAAAATCAAGCACACTTTAAAATTTAGTAGAGGCTTATGGAATTTTAAGCATTCTTTTGAACCAAGACTCTGAGCAGTCAACTGGCAACTAGTGGTCAGCCTGTAGGTTATAGTTAGGGAATTTTTGCTGTATAATACTGAAAATGTTAATTATAGTTCTGTAGTTAAAGTTCTGTATAGAAGAATGAATTAAAAACTGCAACTGAAATCTCATATTAACTTATGACATATGTTGTATGTAGTTCTGTTAAATAGGCTGCCAGTTTATTATTTTTTTAAAATGTTATTTCTAATCCATTCTTACTCATTTTACTGCAGAATATTGTATGAATTATGGTGCTGAAAGAGGTCAAAGAGTAAGGTCACACCTCATTCATCAGATACTGTGGCTAGCAGCTCATGTTTTGAAAAAGGTATATACATTCACTCGGATAGTAAACATAAATTCAGTACTGAAATTATCTGCCAATTTAAAGACTTGCTGTTATCACTCACCATAGCAGAAGGAGACGGAAAGACAATTTTTGTTGTTGGCCAAAACTCAGATTTGGCTTTTGTCCACTAGTTCTACGCTTGTATGGATGAGGTTCCAGAAGAACTACCCATATCAAGGTGTGTCAGCAGCACTTGAGAATTTACTAGCATCTTTTGCCTTGCATTAAATGGTCCATTTTTCACATAATCTTTGGGGTTTATTTTCCCCTCATACACACGCATGCACAATAATGTTGTATTAATATATCTTTTTTGGATGACATTTAGTTACAATATTCTGTCAGAACACAACCAAACGCTGCCACTTAAGATTAAGAAAATACTGGTTACATAACAGAGCAAACATTGAAGATATATTTGGAAAGGACTTAGCTTCAAAGAAAAAGTCTATTTACAGTTCAGAAAAAAAAAAAAGCACCAGGTAAAGACATGCTCTGAAGGCTGGAATAGGCAAGCAGTGCTAAAATCTTAGAGTGAAACCATTCTTTCTAGTTTTATGAGGCTGTAAAAAGTGTGTCTTTGTTTTAGGCAAAAAAACTTTTAGATTAGAAGGGCTTTTTACTTTGAGGCAGGGGGCGGTCTGTGTTCTGTTTCTACTGAGTGCAATTCTTCCAGCCAGTTTTCAGCATCTGTCTCCCTGAAAATTAAAGTGGAGCATAAGACACCTTATATGGGGAACATAATGTTTTCAGATGAGTGGGGTGTGGGACGTATTACTAATTTTACGTACTAAAATTAGTATTTGAGGACTTTATTATTTACTTCCTAGAACTACCTGAAAATCAGTCTCCTAAGGAAGGATTTTTGTGAAGTTTATCAGCCTTGAGAAGTCGCTATGTAACTGAACATTAAGCAAGTGCAGTATCTGTGTTTAAGCAGTAAGATACCTACCTGGATATTGTTTAATCTGACCTTGCCACGCCAGACCTTAAACCAAAGAACTTTGTGTCTTTGATAACTAGTTCCTAGACCAAGAAGAGTCATCCTAGTGATAACTATACATGTAGTGCTACTTCAAGGAATATCAGCTGGGAAGGGGTGATGTTGCCATCTCAGCTTCTCATTCTTGGCTGCACACTGCTCACCTTGCGCAAGCTGTGTAACCCTTCTGCCTCTGCAGCAACCTCAGTTGGCTCAGTAAGAGGTCCTGGCACTGGTTCTCCTGGACAAGTGCCAGACCAGGAGGGAAATCAGGACCACCTCACTTGGTAGCGGTCAATTACAGATTAATTCAGTTCTGTGAAACTTCCCTCTGAGGTCACTGGCAGATGATTTTTTGGTCACACTTACCGTGTCCATCATCACCTTGAGGGTGGAAAGGAAATGCCCTGCCTTCATCTCACTAAAGGCCACATGGGTTTTCACTACTAGCAAATTTGTTGGGATCATTTGATCATCTTCTAAATAGTTCCCTGTGATTTCTTCAGTATTGCTGGCACTTTAACATCTTACCACTTGAAAGGGAGCTCAGTTCCTCCCCTGCCACATCCAAGGGCTAAAATAGCTTTCCATGTCTTGTATTCAAAGATTTTTAGTTAGACTAGCTGTGTGAGACTTAATGGGCTGCTCTATCAGAATGTTAGATGAGATGATGTAATAGTCCCTTCTAACCAAACTCTGCTTAACTATTTCATGGCTACCTGGAGAGCACTTCCAAGTGAAAGCAGAAAGTCAATGACGTCTAGGAGTTTTAAGACTTACAGTGTGCCCGAGAAGTTTCAAGTCAACTTTAACAGTAGCAATCTTCCTTTTCTCAGCTTGTCTTTTACCAAAACACTAGAAGTCATATTTCTGTAGGTGTAGTGTGTATTTGCAGAGGTATGTGCTAAGGTAGCGATAAAATAATTATCCATTATTAATTTCAGAGTACAGAGAAGTCAGCTGATTTTTCATAATACTTGCTGGTGTTATAGTTGAGTAAGTTTGCTGGATGTGATGATTTTGAACACTCTTAAGTCATAATTTCTTGTCTTACTGTTTTCTTCTGTTAGCAACATATTGCCAACATTTTTGATAAATTAGCTAGAGTGGTTTCAAAGAATTCTGTCACTTTGTGAGGGTTAATTTGTACTGTTAACTGTTCAGCCATTCTGTTTGCATCGGTAATACTTAGAACTGATACAAGAGGAACCTTATGGATAATTAACGTTTAAATAGGCACAGTTTAAGCAGCTACATTATTCTTCATTTTTTGGCAAAGAAGTTTTCTTTGGCTTCTGGAAATACTTTTTTCCTTTTAGGCTTCTACTACATATAATTGCCCAGAACAACTGACAGACTTTTTTTCCTTTTTGCTTTAAATATATGTATCTTTCTATATATGTAATTCTGTTTTAATAATAGCAATACAGACTAATAGAAAGATACAGGTGTATTGATAAGTACTGATGCTGTAATAGTACAAATTTTTGCCAGCTTTTAGTGGAGCAGATCACATACTAGTGTTCTAATTCATTACCTACAATCAGGTTACATTTAGAATTTTCCACTGTAGTTTAAACTGTAACTGCCTAGAGGTTCCGGATTGGTTTATACTAGTGCTAATTCACATAAAGTGGGATAGAGTAGGTAGTAATGCCATACAGGTAACTATAACTGTATTAAAAATCAGCGAAATCTAATCGGCCTCTCCCTACCTTTTTTCTCCCCCCCAGAAAAATATTGATAGAGACTTCTAAGAAGCTGTACCATCCTAGAAGAGACATCAGTAACAACATTAACATGCCTGCTGTGGCATCCGTCCCTAAGGAGCTGTATCTCTGTACTTCATTGAAAGATCTCAACAAGAAGACAGAAATAAAACCTGAAAAGACAAGTACAAGGAGGTATAGATTTTAATTTATTTTTGATTAATAGTAGAAGCATTAGTGCTACTCTGCTAAGCAGGTTCCAGAACTATGTCGTGGACCTAAACTTTCTCAATTATTTCTATTATAAAATCTTTGATAGTCTTATATCTAAGCCTCTCAACGATGACATTGGATATGCTTACTGCCTACAGAAGGTAACTTCACATTTTGCCAAAACATGACTTGGACAGAGCATGACACCCATGAAAATGTCTTATGTTGAGAAAAGGCTACGTAAATGCAAATTCTTAAAATGATAAAATGTTTAGCAGATGTGCAAACAGAAAATATTTTGCCTTTAACGTTTTTAGACAATCAACATTTTCATTTTGCCTTACTATAAATTAGTGTTTCCTCAAAAAAAAATTTTTAGAAGGGAAAAGTACTTCTTCCCCCCCATCTCAGTAGGCTGTTTAATTATGGAAGATTTTAAATACGGCTGGTAAACGAGATAGCAAAGAGAAACATTATTTGGAGGAGCATGGTTGTAATTCATATTTAATGAAAGCCTTACAGTAAGGTGGTGAAAGCAAACGCTTAATATATGGGCAGAGGCTGTGAACACTTAAAATGGCATCTTGTAATGAAAAAGTGTTTGGGAACAAGTCAAGAATCCTGTGCTTTATTCCTCTTTTTTGATTTCAGTTATGTACAGAGCGCCCTTAAGATTTTCAAGGCAGCAGAGGAAAGCAGATTGGACCGCGATGAAGAAAAAGCTTACATCCTATATATGAAATATGTGACTGTTTATAACTTTATTAAAAAGAGACCTGATTTTAAGCAGCAACAGGTATAAAAGCTTTCTGACTAATGTCTTCTGCACTGGTAGAAGTATTAGAAGTACAGAGAATTACACTAATGCACATTCAAAGGACTACACTGGTATTAAGTAAACTATTTTACTTGTGATGATATTTTTTCTTTCCTATTTTTGACAAACCTGTTAATTGTTTTTAATACACATTAGGTATGTAAACTGTCAGATCTGTGAATATTTTTTCAATGAAAGGTATTCCAGTTGTCTTTCCCATTCAAACCAGTTGCCCTGCCTAGCCCTTATTTATTAGTGCTACAAAACATTTTACTTCCAAACTCATGTTTGAAAAGGAAATATTTTGACTCAAAAGGATTCCTTTTGTTGGCATTAATACCATTGTATTACAGATTATCTGTACACTAGTTACTCTTGATATGGACAGAAGTAGGCATTATTAAACTGTATGATTAATATGTGGGGTGATGCTTGTAATTTTAGGATTATTTTCATTCAATTCTTGGACCTACAAATTTAAAAAAAGCTATTGAAGAAGCTGAAAGACTTTCAGACAGCCTTAAACTCAGGTATGTGAATACAGTAAATTGGTAAGATACTGTTTATTATTCCTGAAGCCTGTACATGTGCAATTGCGGCTTTTCATGCTATTTAGTAGTAAGGGACTGCACCTGAGTAGACCTTAGATACTTGAAATTCTTGAGAACCTAAATTGTTTTTCCTCAGAAGTCTATTATTAGCGATAATTTTTGTCATCACGTAGTCCAGTTACTTGCCACTGTATACATTGTCTCTTCACTCCTGGTAACTACGATTTGTTGATATTGTGTCCTGGGTTTGTTTAATGACTAATGAAAGGAAACCACAAGCTATAAACTGTGTATACACTAGAGATGATTGAGAGCCATTTCACCCTTACCCTTTTTCATAATAAGGTCATCTGGATCTAAATATACTAATGAATGTTCCTAATATTTACATATGTTAAAAAGTCCTGCTAGTGTGGATTTAGTTTACGCTAACAAAGCACATTTTTGATTCTTTAGCTAGCTGCTACATCTTTCCCTCTGCCCCATGTAGACGTGTATGGAAATGCGTGGGTTTTCCAGTATGTAGCTGAGCTGGTGCGAACAGGGCTTTGGGTGGCTCCTTCACACCTGCCAAGGTACAGGTCTCTGTGCCCTAAGCCATGAAGTAGTGTCAGTGAGAAGCTGTAAGGTAGACTCTCTTTGGGGGATCATGAGTGCAGCATGACTTGCTTCCAGCCCCATCTGCTTCTCCTGTCCTTAGTCATTGCCTTTCTCGCCCCTTTCTCACCCTTTTAACTCTTTCCCTTCAGATTGCTCACCCCGCACCCAGTGTTACTGGGAAGGCTTCCCTCAAAGGATCCATCAAGTTAGTTTGGGTGAACAAGGAAATAAGGGTGTAGTTACATGTATGAGAAGAAAGACTTTCCAAAGATGTCTCATGACGTTAGGCATGAAACAATCTTTAGGTTTTCCTTATTTTGAGTCTCACAGTTCAGAGCTGCAAATTACTGTAATAATAAACACGGATAGAGTTATAGAAAACCTAAACTATTTAGAGACATTGTTTAATAACTTGCGGCTTTTTATGAAAGGAAGAGAGTTTTGAAAGTCAACACAATAACTTCCAACTACTTTGGCCAAAATGTATATATATTTGAAGGGAATACAAATGAAACATGACTCTTGTATAACTACAGGAGTGGTTTCAGGGAAGTTATTTGTGTAATTTCTTCTTGAGGCAGCAGGCCAGCAAATAGTTTAAATGTTAATTGTTAACTGGAAGTGGAGCTGCTGAAGCATCATTTGTATAGGAGCAGGAATACCTACATTAACAACCTATGTGCTTCAGAGGTGTACGTGGGAAATTGATGGGCAGATATTCCATATTGACTGAATTAAATTAAAATCTGAAGAATGCTCTAGTGCCGTCAACTCCAGACGAGAACAAAGTGCTCTGTTCTAACTTGTGATGCCTTTGCCAAATCAAAAAAACTGTTTAGAAGAAAATTACAGGCCTGGAGCCTTCTTCCTATTAGTGGCCAATTAATGGAGTAGACTTCAAGGCAGAATTTGATTTAATGACCTAGTTTATTAACATAGTACTTTTGATATGAAATACAGCTGTATTGTTATCATTCTGATCCCAATTAGGCAAGATCTAATTGAAATGAGCAATTACTAATGAAGTTTAGCATTCATGTTTCACTGCTTGGTTCAGTCATCAAAATTGTTAGTTCACAACTTTTTATGGATCACTAGTAACCCTTAAGCTTCTCAAATATATTAAATGTAATATAATGCTATTTAACAGTGATATAAATACATAAACCTGCAGTTGGCGATTTAAAAGCTGTACTTTGGATGTCACTGGTTTACAATGTGGTGATTCTCCTTACCATGGCCAAAGGCTTGGGGATTAATTTTGGTCTAAGACTTTATGAAAAGGACAGCTGTACACAAGACCTTTGTCCACCAAAGCTCTTTGTATATCTCATTCTTCACTGACTTCACTGCGGCCCCAGTGTTTGAAACAAGCAGCAGGGACACAGGGGAGCACATAGCAGTATTATGAAGTCAGCTTACACCCTAAAGGTAACTGATACCATATAGGTCTGATCTGACTTCTTAGAAAAAGGGAATTTAGCTAACTGAGCTAACATTCCTAACTGTTATTGTTAGCTCTGTTGCAAAACCAAATAAAATACCTGGGATAATTGTTACAACATATTGAAGTTTACCTGTAAGTCACCAATATATTACATTTAGTGTCACCACAGCTAAATATGACTCCAGGTTTAGAGAACACAAATAAGAACACAAATAATTAGTTAACCTTAAGAACAGTGACTATGAAATATGACCCAAACCAGGATTTAAGAATAAGAAAACCAATCCAAGAACAGGAAAAATAATATCACACAGTCATGGTAGAAAAGGGGGTTTGTTGGAAATAAAATTGTCAATACTTTAACTTGTTTTTTTCTCCTGTAGATTTGATGGTTTTCATGTTAATTATGCAAGGCTAGGCAATAACTCCATTGAAAAAAACAAACAAACAAACAAAAACCAAGAAACCAGGCACTTTATTTTTCCCCAATAGATATGAAGAAGCTGAAGTTCGGAAAAGACTTGAAGAGAGAGACAGACAAGAGCTGCAAAAAAAGCAAGAACCAAAAGATGATGGAAAGAGTTCAGCCAAAAATTCCTCAGAAAGTGCTGTGGATTCCAAAGGAAAAAGCCAAAGGGTAAGTGAAGATGTTTACAAACCCTCTAAACGTATAGTTTTAATCTAGCCTTTGATCACTACTGCTATTTCCAGTTCATGTTTGGTTTGTTGGGTGTTTTATTTTTAAACAGCTGACAGTCCCCATAACCCTTCTTTCACATTTCTTTGAAAGATGTTGAGTCCTACCAACCTCCAAGTCACGCATAAGATAGACCAAGGTTTGGTTTTTTTTTTTTTTAAAGTGAAATCCAATCTTACAATAGAACTAGTGAGTGTAAGAAACTGGAGGTAATGGTGAGCTCACTTTTCAGCAAGACTGTGCAAAGAAGCTAATTTCTCTGCATATATTTCACAAATTTCATCTAGCAGATGGTTCTGTGCTAGCTTGTATTGCCTTTTTAACTGGCTTCTGTCTAGATAGAGCAGCAGCCTTGGTATCTTTTTAGTATGCTGGTCAACACATCTTTAGAAGAAATTTCCTTTTTCTACCTTTCTTCCTGTGGCTTACAGACTGACCAGTTTCCTTCAAGCTCTATGACAGCCAGTGCCTGTTGGCCACCTTGGTTCTGAATATTAGATATGAAACTAATATTTCGGTTTTGTTCTTTCTTATAACACAGATCAATGGTGAGAGGAAGCATTCACTGGAAAGAAAGGATCACTCCAACAGCCTGAGTGGTAAGAGGTGTAACATTAACAGATATGGAAAAGGTCTTTGTGTATGCACTATCACCTGAGCAGTTGCAATTTGTTTAAGGAGTTATTTCACAGGGTATTTTGATGAAATGCTAGTATCTTGTGTTTCAGTAATAGCCACCTAGTAATTAATTGATCTCTGTATTGCAGCCTTTATTGCTTCTCTTGAACTTTCAATGCTGTACTTAGTTTTTCAACAATTTAATAACTGGAGCTGAACTGGCCCTGAAGTGGTCAAATTAGAAAGGAAATTGTCTCCTCAAATGATAAGAAAAAAATTTAGGCAAGTCTAAAATACGTCAGCTTTCTCAGTTAAATGAGAAATTTTTCTTTTCCCCTCCCAACCTTCTGGTTTTTGTTCTGTCATAGGTGAAAACGTTCTCTAGAGCTCTTAACTGCAGAGGTGTATCAGCAGCATGTAGTTTACAAGTGCTTGCCTATATAGTTTCATTTAAATGAGAACACAAAAAGTTAAACTGTTTTATTACTCGGGTATTAAGCATTGTCTAAATCAGCAAATCAGATGCTGATCACTACAGTAGAGGGAGCAAAGGTCCAATATGTTTGTTCTATAGTGTCTCACCTCTGTGACTTCACGGGGCTTTTCTGTTCTGTTTGCAGTCTAGATTGTACAAGTAAGAGATGTTCATAGCTGTCTCCATTTACAGTGTCACTTTTTACATCTAATAGTTTCTGTATTTCCAGGAGCAGTCACAGCTGAGAAACTGTTCGCGATGATGTCAGACAAAAACATTGAATTGATTATAATGGATGCTCGACAATTAAAGGATTATCAGGAATCCTGTATTCCAAGATCTATCAGTGTCCCAGAAGAAGCTATCAGTCCTGGGTATGAAATAATGTTAAATGATAGTGAAATACTTCATTTCATGATTTTATAAATGGACTGAAAAGAGTCATATGCTTTTAAAGCTTGTACACTTCATTTCAGAGTCTGTGCTCCATACAGGTGGGTGAGATGCACCTGGACAGCTCTGTTCTTGCATGTACTTACTTCAAGCCAGGGCATATTTATTTTATGTAATCCAGGTGTGTTTATGTGCTCGGATATTGTTGGGTGAAACGTTACTTGTACATTTGTCTTTAAATATGTGAATACATTTCAGAGTTACTGCTAATTGGATTGAAGCTAGACTCCCAGAGGATTCTAGAGATCCATGGAAGAGGAGAGGACACTTTGATTATGTTATACTGCTAGACTGGTTTAGTTCTGCCAAAGACTTAAAACTAGGAACAACTCTTCAGAGCCTGAAGGATGCCCTTTTTAAGGTTGGCAAGTTTCACATTTTATATTAATTCATCTCAAATAAGATGATCTTATAGCATCTATAATGACAGAGTGTATGGAGGACTTAATGGTACTTTAGGCAAACATTTTGGTTCAGTTTTCAGGATTGCTTATTTTGATAGGGGAAGCATAGACTGAAATATCATGTTGCTGTGCTAATGCTCTAGTAGAGGACAGTATAATTTATTAAATAGTTAAACAGCAGAATGATTCAACTCCTCTCCTCAGCAACTAGCTTATAGCTGTTGGCTGACAGAGTTATTTGGGAAAGTACTTAATCCTGTTTGCCAGGAACACTTTCACCCTCTTTCCTGTATTAGCAACTCTGATTTCTTACACATGGGAGCTGGCTGGTGACCTGCATAGGCAGGCTGAAGAAGGCTGGCTTCTTTGCAGTCCTGTCAGCCAGGTGCTTTCTGGAATGGAAGGGCTCCAGTGAAGGAGGCCCCAGAAATATTTTGAGCATGGTTAACTTTTCTGCATTATTAAATATTACTTTTAGAGAAACATGAACTTAAATGAAAACTTAATCAGTGCAGGGAGCTTATAGACTCAATGTCAAGCAGATTCTCAACATTTTCAAGTCAGAACTCTTGACTATGCCTGTGTTGTCCCTATTCTTTATATAAGTGAAGGCCTGCACGTCTTTCTGTTACATAAGCGTTCGAGACTGGGATTCAAGGATAGTTAAGGCAGTTCTCCCTGTTTATTGCTTTACAGAATATCCTCTGACCCTCTGTGCCTTGTACACATTCTAATACTGAGGACTCAGGAGGAGAGCAGTCTGAAGCCTGAACTCTCAAGGGTTTTTCAGAATGTTATTGTTACTCTTTCTAAAGACAATACCCCTGATCACTCAGCAAACTTAGCAGATAAGACACAGAAACAAATATTATAAAAAAAAGCATTTTTCTACATGGAGTACCAGACCCTACTGTAGGTAGGGCCAGGAACCTGTCTGTGCTGGGCATTCTTCAACTACAAAGAGGATCCCTGTTCACTGAAGGGTGTTTGCAACCTGTTTAGTCTTATTTAAAGATCTGAAAAATAACCTGTCTCAAGGAGGTGACTAGACACAGAATATTCAACACCACTGTTAGGATGTAAAAGTTTCTTTTCTGTTTTTATGTCATTTCACTTGAAGCTTTTTTCTTACAGTGGGAAAGCAAAACTATACTGCAGAATGAACCTTTAATTCTAGAAGGAGGTTATGAAAACTGGCTCCTTTGTTTTCCCCAATATACAACAAATGCTAAAGTAACTCCCCCCCAGCATAGCAGGAGCGAAGCAGTGACTGTTTCTTGTAAGTATAAAGGATGAACCCCTCTCCCCTCAAGTGTTTAGAATTACTGGATATATCTTTAATTCATTCAATTATGTTTTGGGATAGCTGTGTTTTGGCTAAATCTAAATTTTGGGGTGGAACATGGGGGTTATTTTGCTTTTGTGATATTGTTTTAAGAGTTCTCTTATCCTTCCCTCCTCTCCCAAAGTGGATTTTACATATCCATCTCTGGAAGAGCCAGCTCCCAATCCACCTGTTGTTGCTGTAAAGCCATCTCCAACAGAAGCAATTGAAAATGAAGAGGCAGGAGATAATTTGGAAGAGAGACTAAAATCACTTAACAGACCAAGTGTACAGGACACCGCTGTTCCAAAATCTGACACATCAGTTGTAGTTAATCCAGTATCAATTACAAGAAATATCCCTGAGGTAAGTTGCGTTTCAGAGTTAGTAAATGGTTTGTCTATTAGAAAACCCACCACATGCAGAAGCCTAAATCCACACGGAAACATTTGGTGTTTGTTTAAGCCTCGTATGCAGGTATATTGGTACAGAGCCTATGGGTGGTCTGTGAAGCCATGGTAACTAATCTACAGAACTTTATGAAACTAAATATAGTTTATGTAATTGCAGAGCTTTTCATTAATATTCTTATATGAGCACCTAGAAATTGAAGATTGGTGACTGATCATTAGTTCATAAAGTTTGTGAGCCAGGTTTTCTACTCAAAACATACACATGATGAAATACCCAGAGGGTAGTTAGGCCATGGCTTACCTTGGCTATTCCAGATGTCTTCTTTCCAGTGACTGTATTTTCTTTCAAATAAACATTTAGGTGGCTCGTCACTCTTGGCCCAGCAGTAAAAGTATAGGAATTAACTTCTTCCTTTCATGGGGATAAAACTGTCTAAAGACACCCTTGTGGAGTCCTTACACTAAAATAATATTTTCCTAAGGAGAGAAGGCTGAATTCAAACTCTTTACTTTTACTGTTCTAGATAGTGCCTTTAATGCAGATTTCAGTTGAGGGACCCTAAAACTTAATTCTGTTCTTGCCTGAACTAGACTAGCTTCTGTTTCTTCAGAACTTCTACTTCAGTATGAAAACCAACCTCCTCTCCTACATCTGATCATGAGCCATTCTTAAATACCTCCTCCCATCAGGCAGGTCTGCCTTGGTCATGTGCTCTGTCAGGTGACCGAGGGAGCCAAGCCCAGATTAGGCCTGAGTGCCCTGAAATGGTCACCTTGGAAAGCCTGAAATAAAGAGTTGTAGTAATTAGTGCTTAATGCTGTCCTTGTGGTTCTGCAGGGCTCGTTGATTCTTAACTCACATCTGGAAGTTAAGTGAATACCTAATTTTACCAACAAGCAATTTGAATTACCAGATTTAATGAAATTGAAAGTGCACTCTCTCTCTGGCAGAAGTCAACTTGATATCATCTTTGCTCTCCTATAAACTTGACTTAGAAGCTGTCTTAGCTAACAGAGCAGCCACAGCAGTAGTGAATTGTTGTTCGCTGCTTTGTGTTACAGGTTGATCGTACTAAAAAGCCTTCCCTAAAAATCTCTGATGATAACAGACCAAAACCTGAAAGTGCAGTCAGTGACAGCCAGCCTGTGGAGAACGGGCGAGTAGTTCCAGACCGATCCACGAAGCCGTTGTGTGATACAAAGGGTGTTCTGACAGAAGAAGAAAAAAGCCGCATACATGCAGAAACCGCTGCCCTCTTAGAGAAAAGCAAACGGGAAAAAGAACTGCGGGAGAGGCAACAAGAGGAACAGAGACTCAAACGAGAAAAAGAAGAACAAGAACAAAAAGCAAAAGAAGAACAGAAAGAAAAGGAGCACAAAGAAAAGCTACAGCAATCCAAAGAGGACAGAGAACAGAAGGAGAGGGACGAGCAAATAAAAAGAGATCAGGAGCAAAAGGAACAAGAAAGAGCACGCAAAGAAGTAATAGAAGCAAAAAAGCAAAATAAAAATGAACTGGAAAGCACTGGTGCAAAAAGGATTGAGATTGACAGAGTATCTGTGGAAGAAAGAGAAAAGGGAACTCGAACACCAGAGACGCAGAGACGTGCAGTGGGTGACACATCTCAGACCTTTGTGACTGTTCCAGGCAAGGTTAGTGAAAAAGAGAAAATCAGCACCAAATGTGGAATAATGGTTCAGGATGATTGTGAGTGCATTCTCTAATATCAATCTGGAAATTTTAAGTAACATCACTGGATTTTTATTGAGGCCACTTTTGCATAAATGTAGAAGGGAAAGTTAAAAGCAAGACACAAATAACTTATTTTTTTGCAAAACAGCCTCAATTCTTGCTTGTGGGTGGTCAGCATGGAATCCCTATAGGATAGTAAAACTTCCCACTCCCATGGAGCTGGGATGGTTCATAGGCTGCAGTCCTGTGTTTCAAAACTAGAGGCACGGTGGCATTCTCTCTCAATACCAGCCCAGTACTGTACATTATAACACCTGACAGGGACAGAACTATATTATTGAAACAAACTCTTTAGTGCCCCCAGCTGCATAAATGCTCATATAACAGGATTTTGTTGACCGGCAAAGGAAGTGAAGCAATACCTTAATGTAGTATTTTTGCTGAGAACAGTCCTGTTCCAGCTCTTTGGCGGAGGTCACAATTCCTTCTTTCCTTGGATTCTTGGAAAAAATTGGAAAATTTTTGACTGGGGGGAATAAACATGATGTGTGGATACCTGCTCTAACCACTTCTTTGTGTCACAGGCATTTATCAACCAAAAAAGAAAATATAACACTGCTTTTTCCCTATTTTGCTCTATCAGCATTCTTTACTGTCACTCCTGATGAAAACTGAAAGCCTTCTCTCAAAATCTTTTACAGCAAACTGGGGTTAAAGGACAACCAGACAGTGGAGCTCAAAAGCCAGGACCCCTTAGAGAGGATTCTGACCAAGATACTGAAAGACTTAAAGTAAATACAACATTTTGTGTGTAGCCAAACCCAATCAAGTGCAGATGCTTTATGATTATTATGTTACCTTCCACCTTGTTTCAGTTTTTAAAGTCACCTCTTAAGAAAATCCTATGCCATTTTTACAGCTGCTTGTTTGCTTTTTTTCATTAATCATAGTCATCTGAAAAAAATTTTGAAAGCTTCCCTAGAAATCTTCATCTGTTTCTGGTGACATTAACGAGCATTGCACGCTTTTCCATAATCTCACGCGTACTCCTTCGCATACTGCTTTGAAAGGGAGAAAATATCATCTGTATGTGTTTAAAAGAAGCAGAAATTCCTAATAAAGTAGCTTGTTTAGGGAAAATATTTGAGTAGTCGCACTTCTGTGAGACTGAATTGTCACGTTTTTCTCCTGGAGCATGTCAACAAATGAGTTTTGTTTAGATTGAGTGATACAAAATAGCAGTGCTGCATCACCTGCATTTCCAGCTGTAAGGATTTCTCACTCAACTGTTTTACATGAAATGATGTGACTGTACAGGGAAAGTCACAGGCAGCTTGCTGCTCTGCAGAAGGACCTAAACCCACTTTACATTTCTCTTTGTTTTAGTCTCAGCGGGAGCCGTTGATGAGAGCACGGAGTGAAGAAATGGGAAGGATCATACCGGGCCTGCCTGCAGGCTGGGCAAAGGTAACTTCCTACTCTGATGTTAGAATCGAGTTGCCCTGTCAGTTTGGTAATGCATTTCAGTTGTCTCTCATTTCTGAGTTAAATAATTTGATTTTTTTTTTTTTTTTATTTTTAATTCCCTTTTCAACTTCAACACAATTATTTTCTGAGTTTTAACATAATGTTAATGGAACTGGGAGAGCTCATCTGCTGTTTCAGGTACTAAGCAGTTGCTGTTTAATAGGCGTTTTGGTGAAAGTGGTGCCTTCCAGTAAACTTAATCCATTAAGTATTGAAGCCAGTCGTGACTGTTGATATCTCAATGCTTGAAAAACTCATGCACTGTTCTTACAGTAGTTTAAAAATAGGTAAGTAAGTTAATAATGGATTTTTTACTTGGTTTTGAAACAATTTGTTTTTTTTCCCCAAGTTTCTGGATCCAGTCACTGGAACCTTTCGTTACTATCACTCGCCAACAAATACTGTTCATATGTATCCACCAGAAATGGCTCCTTCATCCACGCCTCCATCAACCCCTCCAACTCATAAACCCAAGCCACAGGTGACTGTCGAACGAGAAAGAGAACACTCCAAACTGAAGCGCTCCTACTCTTCCCCAGATATAACCCAAGCCATTCAGGAGGAAGAGAAGAAAAGAATCCCCATAACTCCTGCAGTCAATCGGGACAATAAGTATGTCTGAGAAGTTACACTCATGCCATACGACAGCATACAAGGCTTCCTTTGTGCTTAATCAGATGAAGTTCATTAATATTTTCTACGTAGATTCAAAAGGATGTGAGAGTGATAGACTAAAAGTCCAGGTTCAGGGGAGTTATCTTTTGAGAATGAAGGTAATTGTTAGGCATTACCATGAATGTCAGAGGCCACCATGTAAGTGGACAATACCATGTCCATGTAAGTGGACAATAGCTGCTCTGTAAGTGGTGGTATTTGCGCTGACGTTAAATGCCAGTCTTCTGATGGCTTGTGAAATGCAGTTTTGGTTTTTAAACTGAGTTAATTTAACAGCTGGTTCTCCATCTGTGAATTTAAAAAACAAAACCAAAAAAACCTGATGGAGCCTATAACTCAGCCTCATTCTAGGCCAGCATAGGTGGATTTGTCACTGTTTCACTGACTGGTCTTAAATGATGGCATTTGGAGACGTCTTGTGCCAGGATGTTTCGCTCCCTGGGAGGGAGGGTGGTTCTGTTGGCTCATGTACACAGTCTTGTCAAGTCTGAGATTCTAAAAAATAATTTCTTCCTTACAGACCAATATGTTACACTAAAGCAGAAATTTCAAGACTCTCTGCATCACAAATTCGGAATCTTAATCCTGTGTTTGGGGGATCGGGACCAGCTCTTACAGGACTTCGGAATCTAGGGAACACTTGCTATATGAACTCCATATTACAGTGTCTGTGCAACGCACCCCACCTGGCTGATTATTTTAACAGGAACTTGTATCAGGATGATATTAACAGGTAACAAGATCTTATTCCCACCCTTTAATTTAAAACTGAAGGAAAATAACCTGCCTTTACTATTGTTAATTTAAAAAATCACTTACTTGGATTAAGGGGAGCATTGTTTTTTAAGTAGGACATAAATGCGAACTTCTAAGTGTCTTGATATTTTCAAAATTAGTTTGTGTGACAAAATGGTTTTCACTTGAAAGTCTTAATTAAATTGTGCTTGCCACATTCGTAAGTGTAAGTGTACTAGAGTGTCCTAAGCCAAACAGAACGTTTAAAGAGCATCTTAGAAATAAGCTGGAAACAGCTGTGCCTTCCACCAGTCCGCTCTGGGATATGGAACCAGCTTACAGTGCCAAAGGAGACAAACATTTTAACTCAGTCTAACATTTTTTCTTGGTCTAAAGACATTACTTTGACATTGTTATTAATTCAAAACATTATCCCAATATTACTAAAAAATAAAAAAAAAAAAAGCTATTTGAATAGCTCACCTCTTTTTTTCTTTTTTCTTTTTTTTTTGTTTGTCTATTTAATTGTATAGGTCGAATTTCCTGGGGCATAAAGGTGAAGTGGCCGAAGAATTTGGTGTAATAATGAAAGCTTTATGGACAGGACAGTATAAATATATCAGTCCAAAAGACTTCAAAATTACAATTGGGAAGATTAATGATCAATTTGCCGGATACAGCCAGCAGGACTCCCAGGAATTGCTTCTCTTTCTAATGGATGGCTTGCATGAAGACTTAAATAAAGTAAGCAATACGCTTGTAACAAATGATATATCTGTCAAATGATCAAGAGAAATAAACTGTAAAAAGACTCTTACATTTCATAAGAGGATTATGTTACTGGAACCTTGTGTAGAAGGAATTCAAGAATTACAGTAGGAATATTTGTTTGAAATGTGTGAAGTACTGAAGGAAGAAGCCTAACTAGATCAGAAATGGATGGCTACACTGACAGGTTTAAATATTCTTGCAAATATTGACTAGTATGCTTGCCAATAGATGAGACTTTCTGGCTTTGTATATGTTAATATATGGCTACAGTATTTAAACTTCTGTTATCCAGGCTGACAACAGGAAAAGATACAAGGAGGAAAACAATGATCATCTTGATGACTTCAGAGCAGCAGAACTCGCCTGGCACAAACACAAACAGCTCAACGAGTCCATTATTGTGGCGCTCTTCCAAGGCCAGTTCAAGTCTACAGTGCAGTGTCTCACGTGTCACAAGAAGTCCCGGACCTTCGAGGCTTTCATGTACTTGTCCTTACCCCTTGCGTCCAGTAGCAAATGCACGCTGCAGGTACGCTGCCAGGGACAGCTCCTGGGGTAACACTCCTCTGTGACTGCATTGGGATGTTGCTGCTTCCCAGTCTCTTGTTGAAGGGGCTGGTCAGTATTCCAGCTTAGTTTTACACTAACCTGAAATGTGAACAGATCTGAGTCTTCTCTTATTTTTTCAATTCTTCTAAAGATTAAAAAAAAAAGGTCATCCCTTAAAAGGTTGAAAATAAAAGCAGGATGGAAACATTTAAGCTGCAGTAGCAGAAAAGACATGCATCGTATTTGGGTTTTGTAGGTCGTAGTATAAATACTTTTGTTTAAAAACACAAATATTTTAGGTATAATTTGAAGGACGTGCAGTTAACTAATATACACAGTAAAACTGACTTCCACACAGGGATTTAACTCAATTTAGCTCATCTTTGTGAAATACAGCATGCAGAAAATTGATGCAGGTTAACAACCACATAGGAAACAAACGTTTTTGCCACACTTTCATAAACACCTGCCCTTCACAATCTCTGTTTATATTTTGTTTCAGGAATGCCTTAGGTTGTTCTCCAAAGAGGAGAAGCTCACTGATAATAATAGATTTTACTGTAGCCATTGCAAAACTCGGAGGGATTCTTTGAAAAAAATAGAAATTTGGAAATTGCCACCTGTTCTTCTTGTGCACTTGAAACGGTAAGAGAAACTGTGATGGGTGAAAAGGAATTAAGATGAAGTGATGAGGCTTTGATGGAGATTGATTGTTCCAGGATGTGTGTCCAGATTGCTCTGGATGTCTTTCCAGTTGAAATGTTGCAAGAATTTTATGTTTATCTGATGCCTGTTCTATTAGAGAAAGCACTTTTACAAATAATCTCTCTTGATTTGTGCTAGGAAACGCGTGCCAGCATTAGCAGTACTGGGAGCCAAAGGCTTTAGTTGAGATCACGTCCTGGTTGAAAACAGGGGAAACAGACACACTGAACATTCTCAACTAGCTTGTGAACAGCCTGTAACTGACCAAGATGCTTTTTAATTTTCTAGATTTTCCTATGATGGAAGATGGAAGCAAAAGCTTCAAACCTCTGTAGATTTCCCATTGGAAACTCTTGACCTCTCACAGTATGTCATTGGTCCAAAGAACAACCTGAAGCGATACAATCTGTTTTCAGTGTCAGTAAGTAACCACCTCACCTTTCAAAGTTCAGCTGGTCTTTGTGCCAGGGCTTGGGTCAGCCTGTGTGATTCATCTCGCCTTCCGGGCTGCTTACCTGCCTGCGGTTAAGTTGTATTCTAAACAAGAATGTTTGGTATTCAGTAAAAATCTCACATTCTAGTTTATTTCCCTGACCAGGGAAGAAATGACAGCTTTTGAGGCCATTAATCTCTTTTCTTTGCTGTCCTACGTTTCCAGAATCATTATGGTGGGTTGGATGGAGGGCACTATACAGCCTACTGCAAAAATGCTTCAAAGCAACGCTGGTTCAAGTTTGACGACCATGAAGTATCTGAGATCTCATCCTCATCTGTGAAATCCTCAGCTGCATATATTCTCTTTTACACTTCTTATGAACAGCGAGCAGTGGAGGTGGCCACATAAAGTAGCATGGGTAAAAAAACCTGGTTTTCTTTTTGTAAGAGCCAAGTAGGTATGGGAATGCATATACATCTGCAAAGCTGTGGCAAACGTAGGCACCGACACGGGAATGGTTGCAGCAGCTTTTCTGCGAGCAAGTTCTGTCTGGTCAGTACTAGCGCTTCAAAATCAGAAGACAGATAAAGCTTGTGGTGATACTGCCCTCTGAAACCATTTAAGCAGCATACCTGCATTGCCATTTATTTAAAAAACAACTATCTTTTTAGTCTGTTACAAAATTAAATTCTAGCTTAGTCATCTGAAATCTATTAACAAGTAGTTTAAAATGTCTTCAAATCCCAAGGCATATCTTGATTTTTAATTTTTTCTTTCACTGTTATGGCCTTTTCACATTTCTAACCTTAAGCTTGATTCTACTGTGAATACTCTAGAACGATGTAAACAGTTAGGAATGTAAGTGTACATATTGATTGCATACTTGCACATCAGAACTATGTATATAATAAAATGTTGTCCTTTTTGTGAGAATCTCTAAAACTCAGAGGATTGTGTTTATTTGCCAGCTCCAGGTAATTGCAACACTACTTAATAAAAAAGCAGAGCTGTATTTTTTTTCTGTTAGCTTTTGTCAATATTTGTGCACTTCAGAGTTATTCGAAGCAAACAAGATTTTCCTTTTTAATTTTTTAATATAAATTTTCATGTATACATGCATTAAAAACCTTAATGAAGAAATGATTTAAAAATATATCCTGTTCAATGTATGTCTGGGTGTGCTGTTTTCATTCTCAACTAGTTGTCTAATGGTCAGGATTCTACATATTGAGAGTCTGAATTACATTCACAGAGTTGAAAAGTTCTTCAGGTTAAAAAATAATACCACTTCATACAGAACTGATGGGTGTAGAAACTATTTTAGTTGCATCTTGTGCATTTGCCTGTTACCAATTCGGGTTAGTTTTCCCTTACTCAAAAATTTTAAATCTTACATTCTGAGCTTTTGTCTGTCTCCAGGCCTGTGTTTTGCTGATGGAATTGAGATCACAGTGGATTGTTTTCTGGATGCTTACAAGCTGCAACTGAATTTGCAGGACTAGAGGGACAAAAATGACTCTGTCTTTAATACGGATGGTCACTTCTTCGCCTTCTCTCAGCTGCGTGGGCTGGTCGTGTGCTTGCACCTTGGGATCCTACTGTCAGTTTCTGAAAGGCAGCTTAAAACAACACGGTATATTTAACCAACAGAGAAACAAGAATTTTGAGGTACATGCGTGTATATGCTCAGCACTTGTGTTCTCTTGAGGGATGCATGGGGTTTCTGCTGGGAAGGAACCGTTAGACCTTCTAGAAAAGGGACAGATGTACATCCCTCAGCAGGTTTGGAAGTTGTAATTCTTCTTTCAGGAAGTAATTTGTAGAGAGACCGCAACAGCTGATCAGGTAATGCAAATGCTCTAGTTTATTGATGAAAGAGGATGGGGATGATGCTGCCAATAAATTTTCATTGCCATCTTACTCACAGTTCATTTTCTATAGTTAGCAGATTTTTAATGGCTGCAGAGGAGGCTTTGGCAGGTGTAGAACAGGAGATAAGCTGTGTCAGTCTGCACGGAGGAGTTTGGGATCTTGGTGACGTGCTCATCATCAAAACTGTACCAGTTTTTGGTGATTGAGTGGTTGCACAATGCTGTGTAGTGACCATCATCCAGAGAACCAGAGTGATTCTGTAACAAACAACACGGGCTCTTAAAACAGAAGGCTCACTCTTTCTCCTTCCAGGCAAAGCTAGGAACTGGCAAGCACTTTTTTGTTTGCAGTTCGAAAAGATGTGAGAGAAGATTCTAACCCACACACACACACTTTGGCCCCATAGTGGGGTCACTATGAGCCGGTCCCACTTGTAGTGAGTGATTGTGAGAACCTGACAGACACCAGGATGTCTCAAAGCTCACTTGCTGCAAGATACAGGTAAGAGACCATTTAGTCCTTATTTATAGACGGGGCCAATGCAGGACCAAGCTTGGGGGTTTCTGCTGAAAAGGCTGAGGAGGTTCCAAGCTGGCCTCACCTGCCAGGAGTGCCTGAGTTTGAGTATTGGAATGTGATGGGAAGGAGGAGAGAGAAGTGATAAAAGCTTCTCTCTTCTTTGATTACAAACCGGCACTGCATCATGTCNTGAACTCCAAGGTACCAGCAGCTTCCTGGGCTGCATGAGACAGGGCATTACAAATCACAGCAGGAGAGGCAAAGCTCACCACGACAGCAGAGAGGTTGTACTCCACATCCCTGTGGTCGCTTACGTGGCTCCACTGGGCCACGTAAGGAGAGAGGTCCAGGTTGCTGAGCGGGTACCCGACGGCCTTTGAGAGCTTCCTTTTGTGCTTGCCTTGCCATTCAAACCTGAAATAACATTTTGAACACTTTTCAGTAACACTTAACTTTTTTCTTGTGTTGTGCTGCTGTTTGACTGACTTTCCTGGCAGAAGGGAAAAACAATGAATGACCCAGCATTTTGAAAAAGAAAAATCTGTATTAGTATTATTATTTATTAATATTATTACAGCAAACTGATAGAAAGTGCCCTAAATATACAGGAGATGTCCAGCAAGAAAATCCCTCTGTCAGAAGTCAAATCTCTGCATTGCTGTCACTGCATCCCAAATGTTTTAGCCTGTGCTCTTGCCAGTTGGTTATTCTTTCATGTCAGGCTCCATCCCTCCTTCCTCTGTAACTTTTCCTACAACAATAATACTTTTAAACTTGTCTAAGGGCTGCAGCTGGGAGCCACACGTTCATTCAAGCATTTTAAGGAAAGCAGACACTGAATCAGAAATTAAATAACAAATTTACATCACATCGTTCTGGGAAGCCAAATCATCCCAGAGTCATTTTCTTTGGAGATGGGAAGTTATTAAGAATAAATTCTTCAGAATCCATCTGGCATCTTGCCACGGGTGGCGGGTAAAGTTTGCTAGTCAGGAGCTCTCACCCTGATGCAGTGCTGTTTAAGTAGACCCAGTTGCTTAGGCCTGATTTAGCAACAGCAGACACAAAAGCACGGTGTCTCGCCCGCAATCGTGACAAGCAAAAGGCCCCGTTTCATCCTGTGCTGACAACCCAAGCCACACGCTCTCCCACAGCAGAGCTTCCTTTTCCCATAGGAACTCGTATTCACAGGGATGCCTGACCGTGTGAACCGCTGCACAGCTCTGTAGTCCTTCACTTCTCAGTGGAGTTTTTGTTCCCTTTGGAGAAGAGATTCCAAATTTAGTAAGTGAAATGTGGTGACTGAAGTATGGAGTAAGGCAGAACCTTGTCTGAGATTCCAGGAATGCAGCTTGTGTGTGGGACAGGTACATTCCTGTAACCGCCCATTGACCTGCCAGGTATCAAAAGTACCAAAACCACCCATTTGCAGTGATATTTTTTCCCTTTTATACAAACGCAAGTGACTGTCCTTCATGTATCACAAATGCCAGGAAATGGCCATGTCCCACCCCGTACAGACTACCTCTTCAGGTGAAAAATAACGATCTGCGGTGCCTTGGTGAGGGTGGCCTTTACTACTGCATCTTGTTTCGTTCCACACAAGGAACAGTGGATTTGGTTGTTCCAAGTCAGTGTATCTTGCTGAAAGAAGCATTTGAGACAGTCCTGCCAAAGAAAGAAAAAAAGAAATTTGATCAAACAGATCTCCCCCTTGAAGATCCAAAGCAAGGCAAAAGCAGAGTTTTCTGTATCTTGGAGCTCTCTTCCTAATGGGAGCTTGACATAGCAAGGCTGACAGTGCCAATGCACCTGGTACAGAAAGCAGCCAATGCTGTCTCCCTTTTTGCCCCAATAGTTGAGGAAATACTTTGATGATCGGAAGAAACCCTCATGGGTTGAAGAATCTTCATATCCCGCGGCCGCTCAGAAGCGTTGCTCCCATGACCGTACCAGCCTCTGTGGCCCAGAGAGCAGCACAGAAAGCCCACCTCTTTTAGAGCCAGCACAAAGATTACCCATTCATGCCCAGGAAACCCAAGTAACTAAAAACCTCCCTCTTTTAAATAAAACCACACATTTTTAAGTGTCTAAGCCACCTATTCCCGCCTGGAGCAGAAACCAGCAGGAACGTATTAGAAGTCGTACCTCCAGAGAGCAGGTGCTCTTAGAAGGGACAGGCAGGGACAGAACAGTGAAGCTCTCGGGTCTCTCGGTGGTGGTCTTGCATTCCAGACATGTGATCTCGTAGCTGAGTTGGCCCTCAAATAACTGTGTGATAATAGATGTTTCACCAGCACTCCCTCCGCTTGCTTTTGAACCCGCTACGCGTCTCCTTTCACTTGACTATATAGAAAAAAAAAAAGAAAATTATCAAAACGTAGGTAACCAGCCGTTTTGGAAGTGCCTTCAGCTGGGCTTTAATGGTGGCTGCCCACCGCTAGTTGTCATGGTCACAGCACTTGGTTCTAAAACACTCTGAAACGCTATTACTTGTTGTTCCGTATGTGCAGAGTAAGCTGCATTCCTTTTCTGAGAGAAATTAAACACAAATATTCTGGACATTAGACAGGAGGGATTTAATTGGTGGACGAGCTCTTGATCAGTGCATCTGAAAAGGGCAGACATGAAGATTTCAGGCAAATGAAAAAGGGGAAGAACGTAGAGCATAGGAGGATCAAGGAGAGGGAGGGGATGATAACGGAGCTACCATCAGCATTAGCATTGAGATGGGGGCTGCAATTTGATGGAGCATCAGACAAGAAGCAAAGGAATTACTGTGTGTGTGGGTATGAAACAAAGGAAGAAAATGACCATTTTCAGCAGCCTCGTAATGCGGGTCGGGAGAGAAGGTGAGCAGTTGTTCCACAGAATCCTATGTCATGGAATGCAAAAAGGAAACAACTACAGTCCCCAAGAGCCACAGCTGGGCTCTTACCTTGAGATCCTCATGGAATTCGTTCAGCACACAGATCAGGAACTCCTGTGCATCCTGCTGAGCTGTCTTCTGAAAAGCTGGGTACCGCTTCTCAAGGGCTGAGTGAAAAGCCTCCGGGGAAACACAGTCAGCCTCTCGCAGCCACATGTCGGACATCAAACAGCCAAAGGCAAATACAGGCCAGCCGTTCTCCCTTGGAAAAAATACACCTAAGTTACAGGTAAAATGTGAAAAGCTGGTGGTTCCACCGTCAAATGGGTGCCTAATACCTAAATTTAGAAAACATCCACAGCTACAGCACGGCTCTGGCAGCCTGTCATTTGGTTCGAGGGACTCTGCAAATACCAGAAAGTAGTAGAAATCATCAAGGCAGCAATGATAGCTTAAGTTACCGAGCAAGGAAAAACGAGGCAGTGTCTCAGAGGAAGGAGACAGAAAGCAGCGTGCGGCCAGTTTGGCTGTAACTGCCTGGTGGGGAGCTGGCAGGTGGCTCCCTCCAACGTTCTCGTGGCACTTCCCCACTGGAAGGAAAAGGGCAGTGCCAAGCAATATGAGCAGCGTGAATAAATCAACTTACTTGCGTTGGGCTGTTTTGTGCTTTCCTGAGAGGAAATACTCCACGAGCTGTGGCAGGTTGGAGAGGCACTGCAAAATTGCGTTCATGTAGCACGTGTTGCCCAGATTCCTCAGGCCCGTGAGCCCCGGGCACCGGCTGTGCGTCTCCTCCATGGGTGCTGTGCAGCTCCTCACACCTTCCAAACAAATGCAGTCATGTTTCCGCTTACTACAAGAAACAAAAAACCACAACAGTGGCAATCTAAAATGCTACCAAGCTCTTTGTAATACAGTTTTTAAAAGTGTTACCATCTCAAGGAGATGATTCCTGCTCTTTCAGGATCTACTTTGTAAGTCATGTCCATGTTTACTTTCATTGAGCTGATACAACAGTGGGAAAGGCTCTTAGTCTCCTACACTGAGCTCTTCCCAATACAGTGACACACGTCACTAAGAGGTATTATTCAAATACTTGAGGTTTTAGAGTCAGTTCTAAAATTCCACTTAAACATAGCAAGCTGTAAATAGCTCCTGTAAGCATTTCTCCCTATAGAATGCATATTTCACTTCTAAGTGGCCTAGAAGTTAAGTATTTTCTAAAACCAGAGGCTGCAGTCTATAGCTGCCACTATAAAGAGGATGCTTTTTAGACTTTTTCCATAAAATGTTACTTAATTCCCATTAAGAAAATTCTAGTAGGTTTGGGTTTTGCCACACAAGTCTGTCCTGGACCAAACTGTCCCCATCCCCAATCAGGCAGAAGCGAGGCCTGAACACAGATCCTGCCCAACCCCAATGTGCTCATTGGTGTTGAATTGTTAGAGGCCATTATTTTATTCTGGTGCAGGAAGAGAGAAAATTCTGAAACCTCAAGAATCTTTGTAGAACCAGAAAAGCCATTTCTTTCCCTTCAGCTCAACACCACCTGCCCAAGCTCCTGTGTCTGGCCTACAGCCATCTTCTGACATCTAATAGCTACAAAACCACTACAAAACTGTTTCCTTCTGAATTTCAAACAGAGTAGAGCCAACATTTCCAAACAGCTCTACCTATAGACCAGTGTCCTACAAAAATGCTTAATTCCATCTTTTACAGCCATCTCCAAGAAACGCCGACTCTGAGGAGAAAGCACATTGGGCCGGTGCCATCCAGAAAATGGCTGGGAAGCCCCTGGCCTGTGCCTGCCCCACCTCAGGGGGGCTGCCTCTTGCCCGCTGCTCCTCGTACCATCACCTCTCCCGTTGGGCTTCATGGCGCATCTGGTCCCACCTGTCCCATCCTGCCCCGTTCCGTCCCCTCACCCCGTGTCTTTGTGATGCCATTCTGTTCTGCTGGTTCTAGTCCAGGGAACACGCCTGGCCCGACCTGCCTCCCTCCCTCCCTTTCCTGTGTGCCACCCAAACCAGCCCTGGCACAGGATGGGCACTTGCTCCTTCCACCGGCAGGGACCCACCTGCCTGACCCACCTTTATCCAACCTTTATCCATGTTTGCTCCACCGTGTGTTAGCGTTGGTTATTGCCGTGCTCTGCAAGGAGGGCACTGATGACTGAGGGTGTTGGCCAGAAAGAGGTGGAATCACCCCAAAACATCAGACTGAATTAGTTTATTGCTGTTTGGAAAATTTTCCTGGAGGAAAAAAAAAAATTAGAGACGTGTCTTTTAATTAGGTAACGAGGCAACACAGTTGATCGCGGAATTTCATGCACCTGAACAGCAGCAGCTTTTCCCTATTTAACATACAATTTGGGAAGTAGCAACTGTGCACAGAAGAGGCCCAGGAAGGTATTGAAAAAATCCCTCATGCTGTTACTTGCTGAGCTTCAAGCACAGGCTGTCTCCCAGCGCTCTCTGGACAGTTCATCTGCCGCTGCTGCCGCTCCTCTCCCGAACTGTGTATCTGCAAACTGAGATACCAGAGCAACAAACGCTCCCCCACACCCACGATTCACAATCTGATCTACAACTATTTTGTAAATGGAACTGTAATATTGCACATACTTTATGAAGGGTGTCTGTAAGTTCACAGGGGTGGTGTTTTTTCCACCTTGAAATACTTAACTAGGTTTTGTTGACATATTTCAGCTAGCTAGGAATTCAATCCTGCCTCTTTCTGCGAAGTGACTCAAATTTGGTTCAAATTTGAAAAACAGCAGGTTGAACTGCAATGCAACTCCCACCCCGGGGCTGGGACTGTTTGTAACTGGGTAGAGGTACTTTGCCAAAGGGCTAAAGGCAGAGACAGAGCCACGCTGCAGGTTCCTCAGAGGCTGCAGAGCTGCCGCGGTCCCTCATTCGGCTCTGGGTAACTGACACACACCAGACTTTGCCATCACACTCCGGCTCTTACCTCTGTGCAGGCGCAGATTGAAGCCTGCAACGCAGCTGTAGTCTGTACAAAAGTACAGGACTTCTGTAAATTCTATGAAACCCTGTTTTGACGGAGCTTCTGTTCTCATTTCTGTGATTCCAAGGCCCCTTCCTTATTCCTGCAGCTTATTGTGGGGAAAACAAGTATGAATGAACTTGTAGTAATGTACACAAACACAAATGGGAATGAGGGCAGTTGCAACACTGGAGAAAATACCAAGAAAGGACAAGAACAGCAAGGAATTAATTTTACTTTATTGGAATTTAGCCATTTAGATAAATTGTATCCAATGGGATTACTCTCCACTTTTTCCTGATTTTATCTACTTTTTGACAAGAATAGTCTTAAGTATCACCTTCCAGTGTCCTTCCTGAAGGATTCTTACATTTAAGAATTTTCTGCTAGTGTGAAGGAGAAGATAAATTTGTGAAAGTTGCGATTTCCCTCCCTCCCCCCTCAGTTTACACACAGGCTTCTCACACAGCTCTGGTGGCAGGTCTCCCACAGGAAGCTAATTCCCACTCCAGGAAGATGTACACAAACACGCACAGCATTAACCACCCCAAGTCTTACACACACTCCCCAACCCCAACTGTCCACTTTGGCCTTGGAGGGGCTTGAGGCTCTCGCCACTGCAACACCCCCACCGTCACACACGCCCATCACACACAAGTCACACCTCTTCATTTTGTTAAGAACTGAGTCACAGGCAAAGCTTCTGAAGACAGGTGCCATGGCTGTAAAAATCAACTGTGCCTTGTTAGGCATCTGCCAGGAAAGGAGTTTCCTAACTTTCACTTCCAATTTTCCCCAAATGGTTTCCCTATTTCATACGCTGAATTTGGTCACATTTTCACAACACCTGAGGCTCCTCTAAATCCTTCTCAATTTGAAGAGCCAGCCTTGCTTACAGATTAACTCTTGCTGTTACTTGGCCGAGAACACAGCATCCAAAGCATGCGAGTACATCTTCAAATAAGTGCCCGCTACCTCACAGCAACAGGAGGGGATGCAGTCAGGCATCCATGAAGCAGCTCCTAATTCAAAACAAACTCTGTAAAGAGCTTTAAGGTATTTTTGTCTCACTCACTCATTGACGCCATCACATATGTTTGTCTCCTTTAAAATTCTTGACTCCCAGCCATCAAATGTTTCCAGCGTTACCCAAAGCTGAGAGACCTCAAAGGTGAACAACTGCTCTGACTCAGCACCGAAAATTCTACTTTTCTCCATAAAGTTACTGAAATTCACCCAAATAACCTTTCAGACTACGATGGACAGCAGAATTCTGTAAACAAGAATAAATTTATTTTAGATTCTTTAAAGATTTAATGATATACAAAATGTATACAGTATTATATCCTTAGAACATTTTACCTTTCCCCGTCAAACATAAAACACCATTTAAACAGCTATTGTGTTCGTGCCTTAGGTCTGTATCTATAAGATACACTACTGAATAAAAAATTTATAGAGCTATATACTGCCCTTTTAATTAAAAATTACAAATTAGTACCTATGTAACAAAAAAAATCGCAGCATGAAACTTCAGTTGGACAACAGTTTTTTCTTGCTGAATGCTCAACAATATTTGGGACAGTTAAATTACATTTTATTGGCATGAAGGTGCATTGCAATCTCCCGTACTTTACATAATGCTCATCCAACCCTAGTCTCTCTTAAATAAGTACCACAAATAACATAACATTAAAGATGGTATCTACACAATTTTAAATACATTGAAGAGTTCTGTGTACATTCGGTTTTGCTATACTGGTTTTAGGAGATCTTTGGAAGGCAATAACTTCTGAAGCAGTCACTACGTACGAGGGAAAGCACTTCCAACTTGTGTTCTTACAAGGCAACTTATTTGGACAGGTACATACTATTTCTTCTATTAAATATGATTATACCAGTCTATCATGGCTTTGTTACTATTTGACGGTGACTTCATAGAATTGAAATGTATAAAACAAGAAATTTTATTATGCACAATTAGGGTTCTACTCCACCAAAAAAAAAACAAACCCCAACCCAGCTTTACAGCCATGAAGCTGAATCCTGATTCAGGAGACTCTCTACTGGAACAGGTCAAGTTCCCTACCTTCAACCTCAGCCTACTGGCATTATTTATACACCTCATTTGGCTCTGTCCTCTTCAAAAGGCCAGATTAAAAGACATCCGGTGAGAAAAGATTAGTGGAACACTTCCAAAAACACTCGAAGAATACTCTGGCATTACAGAGGTAGGTGCTTTCACCTGTCTCTTGCTGATTGACAGTAAGACAGCTGCCAAAGAGACAACGCTTTACCTTAAAACATCAACGACCAAAATCCTTTTGGTTGAAGGCATATTGCACACCACAGGACTACAGAGAGAAAATCCTCCACTAAACCAAAACAAAATAAAAAATAAACCTTCTGCTAAAAAGCTCCTTTAAAAACTTATCTTAAATACTTGTCATTATTCAACCTTTGAAGTCGCAAGCTGCTGAGCTGTTCTCTGTAGCTGGTTATCATAAGCTGTTAGGTCCTTAGACACAGACCAGCCAAAGTTCCACTTAGAGGACCTCGGTCCTTGTTTTGACAGATCTTTCTTTCAATGAGTGAAGGAACGATAAGTGACAACTTCGTGACACTCCATGAGGTTTGGCTGAAGCCACTGATTTGGTCACACCATTAGAGCATCAGACGAATAGAACTGGCTGAATCGGATTCTTTGGTGCAGCTTCCAGGCTGAATTGTCAATTCAGGGGAATCATCCTGAGGAAATATGATCTTGTCAGGTGTGTAATCATTCCTCTTCAGATCTGTACAAACAAAAGAAAGTCATACTGATTACTATTTTTTGAGCTGGTAGAACGCACGGGGCATAAAAGTTTTTCAAAGACTTGCAGGGTATGCACATGCACTTATAAAGAACTCCTCAATATGCACTGTGTCGGAAAAGGATGATTTTATCATACGTGTAATCGGAAGACTAAAGCTCTGCTTTAAAAAGTGATGGAAACCCTTAGGATTATCTTATCTATAGACATTAAAGCAAGCATTGAATCCACTAAAAATTGGATCTTTCTATGGCCTGTTTTGATGTTACCAGGATTTACAACTCAAATTCACAATAAATGACACCTCTGCGTGCAAGAAACAAACTGGAAGAGAAGTGTGAAACAGGCAGGAATCAAGCAAGTTTCTCACTTATTCCACTTTCACAGCATGATGTAATTATTTCATTACGTATCACACAATCTTTCATGACATGAATGTCTCAGAAAAAGAAATACAGCAACTCTTACCAGGAAGTTTAAGCTTCCTGCAGCAGGAATTACAATGATGCTTCGCTCTGAAGTTTTTTATTGCATCCTCTCCCAAATTGGCCGGACCAAACACCATATCATATGACCTTAAAAATAAAGTGCATATAAACATGGGTTGCACATGTTCTCTGCTGAACGTTGTGTAATGCTTTTCTTTAAACTTACCTTTTTTCTCCAGCTTTTATCACAGAGGGATCTGTCAAATTTTCACCGACACCTTCGAACAGCAGAGGAAGAAAAAGTTACACCTGATACATCATGTAAAGGCATTAACATTGACAAGCCTCAGCATCCTCAGTTACGACTTCTCAGCTTCCTCAAGAATAAAAGCAGAGCCCTCCCACTCCCAACCAAAAAACAACCCAAATGGTATGTGATACTCTACCCTCATATAAATTGCTCCTATATAAACACTTTGTATTTCTCAGAGTTCTTCCACTTATTTTTACATCTGCCTGTAATTCCTAACTTTAGTTTTCACCCATGAGAAAGAAGTTTCCTGTATAGTTCTCACAGCCAGAATATCTGTCACACAATTCAGGATAAATACAGCTTCCCATATTTGCACTGCACAAATGTGCCACAAAGTTTTGGGGTTTTTTTTATGGTGCATATCTTTAGGAAAAGATGTATATAGTTCTATTCTATTACACTATATTTCACTTATTATTTTACACTCTTTATATTTTATTATACTAAAAGAGAGTAGATTTAGACTAGATAAAAGGAAGAAACTTTTTCCAATTAGGGTGGTGAAACACTGGCCCAGGTTGCCCGGAGAGGTGGTAGGTGCCCCATCCCTGGAAGCTTTCAAGGTCAGGCTGGATGGGGCTCTGAGCAATCTGATCCAGCTGAGGATGCCCCTGCTCACTGCAGGGAGGTGAGGCTACATGGGCCCTCCGAATCCAAACTATTCTACAATTTTATGACATTCCCCGTGTTGCTGTAAGATTTAATGCCATCTAAATAAGATTCAAATTAACCAGACCAAGGTGCACTAAATAATGTTTGTTATTTATTAAAGGCATACAAACTCTTAATAAAATGCTATCACAAGAAAAAACACTCACATACATCTAACCTCGTCCCCAAGTTCCATTTCAAAACAAGGACATTACCTTGCAAATCTAGTACCAACAATTCTCCTCTTGTATACTCGTATGTCCAATGGCTGAAAGCCAGCATGACCTCCTCTAGCATGTTAGTTGGAATTATTTCATCACCATTATTGTTGTTGTATTTTCTAAACTCTCCAGTCATGCACTCTTCAACTGCAAACCACTGGCCAGCAGAGTGGCAATACAATAGGAAAACTTCCAGGAACCTAGTATAAAGCATATTTAATGAATATATTTCCAAAATAGGTGACAAATGTATCAGATGGGGCTCTGAGCAATTTGGTTCACTAATAATTTAAGTAATTTGAAACTCTCATACTAAGTCATTTATATTATCACACTAGGCTAGCATTGGTGCAAAAAGGATCAATGGAAAATACTGCCAAGGATAATTCTGCTTGAAACATTCATCGTAATGTTTTGAGTCACATCTTCACATACGAGTACGTTCATATGCTTGATCCATCTGTTTACAACCGTGCAGGCATTCTTCTATGTCAAAAGCATGAAACATTATGGAAGTCTGAATACACTCACCTTGGAGAGTACGGAATGGATTTGGGCTTCATTTGATTGAAAGCAAAGGTGAGCTTCTGTGCTGCCCTCTGCTGCTGAATTTCCTACAAGCCAAAGCCGGTATTTCATCAGTTGCATTACATGACAGGGAACCTCAAGGAGCCAAAACAACAGCAGGAACAGTATCTGTTCCCCCCAACACAGGGTAACTAATTACTTGCTTTTTAAATTATGTCTACATTTTAAGGGTTTAATCAATTTGATTAGGTAAACCATGTTGGAGCAGAGTTTTTAACCCTTTAGCTTATAGAGAACCCCAGACTAATTTTATTTTATTTTTTTAAATAAGTATATACTAGGTATATACTATATTGGGGGGAGGGGAGGGAGACGACGACGATGACGCCACACATGAGGGGAATCCTGATTAATGTATAATGCCTGTCTATGTTTAATAGCTGACAAGGACAAAACTTACTCTCAAGCACAAATGTAACACAGTATCTTCCTTATAAATGCTTGACCAAGTATTCACAACTTCAGGAAGAAAAGACTTGATTATATAAAGATGTCCTGATTTCAGGATATCATATTCTGACCATGTGCAGACTACTTTAAGAGCTCGACGTAAACCTCCTCCCATCTCCTCTTTACTTAAAAACTCAATTTTAGCACAGAGTCCTAGCTGTGACCAGGAAGACATGCTGTTGTTCAAGATGCTGGGAGAACTTTCTTCGAGGCGATACACAGTGACCGGTTCACCTGCATTACAGCACAAAAATCAGTTACTACATTTAATTTTCCAAGTTTAAAATTCAAAGCACTGAAAACCTACAGTTTCTTAGATTTCAACAATATGATCAGATTTCTGCAATATTAAGTCATTACTAATATTATGAATTAACAAAAAAATTTAAACTACCCCGTAGGAAGACCTCTCCAATCTCTTTCATACAGCACCTAAGCAGTACAGGGGTTGTATTCTCCTAATTAGAACTATTAATAACACTGCTCAAACTGCACTAAGAACATGAATGTGTTTAAACTTTACTCAAGACAATTTAAAGCAATCTTTCCAGAACAGTTTGTTATTAGAAGCGTTAGTACAACACTACCATCCCTGTATCACCATTTCTGAGGACAACTGCAATTTTAAACCAGATTTCATAATCAAGTGAACTGCCCTAGAAAAGGTGTAATTTTTAAAATATTTTTGAGTGTTGCAAAACAGCCTCTAGACTTCTTTCAGTTGACTAAAACTTCAGTTTCACACTTGCTATTTCAGGTTTTCCTTTAAGTTTTTCACTTAGCAAGTGTGAAATTTGGCTTGATCATTCTATATTAGAAGGAATCCACAGGTTGTGGTTGTTTCTGGATTTTTTTTCTTCCTCCAGCAACCACAGTGAGCCAGCAACAGGTACAATTCTTACCTCTTGGAGGCACAGGAGTAAATGGAATGCTCTGTGATAATCTCATCAAGTTATTTCTTTCTACAGCTAGAGGAAAATGACAGCATTTGTTAGAGTTCAGGCATCTAATAAGTGGAATTAGAAATATGAACATTAGTTTGTAAGAGGGACTGACCTGAGTAATAGTAATTGATATCCATGATAGGCTTGAAAGGAGAAGCAATGCCTGGAAGAGGGGGGGAAAAAAAAAAAAAAAAAAAGGAAAGAAAAAAAACATCCTGCCCAGTACCTGGATTGTATGTTAAAATTACCACAGGCAAAGAACACTTGCCAAGTAACTAAGTTTAATAAGGATTTTCTATGCAGAAAATGAAGTATCATGCTTAACTCCTCAGTACTGCGGGAGGGGGAAAATTACAAACTGTAGTGCTCAACACTAGGTTATTTATTTAAACAAAATCAAACCCACACTACTATGCATCCAGTCAGTTCCAATGTAGCAATAGTTAAACACATTCTCACATAAAACGCGGAACAGTTGTCTATATGAAAAGCTCCCAACTTGTTTACAGCAGAAAAGAACTTACCATTCAGCGTATCTTCTTCAGATGGCCTGTGAAATGCCACAAAACCAAGAGTCATTGCTCCTTAAAAACTTACTTTACATCCATAGATTTTGACACATCATCCTAGGTCACCTTGTTAACCTCCCAGCACTGCTCTTATCCTATTTTTCAAGGGCAGTACAGGTTTCTTAATTACAAAACTCTAATGGAAGACTGTTAAGTAATCTCGTGTTTTTAGAGCTACACTTAAACACCACCAAGTCACGCACGACATTATGTAAAGGTTGCATCACAAGAGCTCATTCCCACAGAGGTGCTTTAATTAAAACTTGTTCACAACAGTTTGCCCTTCTGTTATCAGATTAATAAGGTAATGGCTTTGAGAGTTAACTCGGGGGAGAATTGTTAATGAGAGCAATCTCTGCACAATTTCAGAGAAGGTTTACAGTTTGAAAGGTTGGGAAAAAAACCTTTACCAGGAAGCTAGCTCCTTAGTAAGTGTCAACACAGTCATTTTCATTTAAGGGCATGTTTTGCCCTCTGACATGTGACCCCATTAATCTACATGGAACCTGTCAAAGCATTCCAGTGAACACATCCAGTTATTTATTAGGAAAAAAAAGAAAAAACCCACCACCTTAAACCTTGTTTTTTCATTAAACACAACCGAATACAATTATAGCCAAAGACAACAACCAAAAAGAAAACCAAATTGAAATACAAAATAAATTTCTCCACTAGTCGAAAGCTTACTTACATTTGACTGTTATTTGAAGGTCTACCTTGCAACCAATCCTTTAAAAGAAAGGAGAGGAAAAACAAAGAAGGTTTCAGTTTTATAAGGAAAACACAGTATGTTTAATTGGAGGTGGGGTGGTGAAGTGTTTTAAGATCTCGCAGTACAGCCTGTTTATCAAAAATCCTTCACCAGCCTCTACTGAACTGTAGTTGAATGAATGGAAAGACTCAGATATAACTGAGGAATGGTAACTGCAGTTAAAAGAATAGATAAGGCTATGTATTCACCACTGGTTTATGGATTATATGTAAGTAATTATTTTCTTAAACAGAAAGTTGGTGTTTTATTCCATAAACTGGAAGCAGCGTATGTTTTCATAGTAAGAATATGTACAATATGCAATAGAGAATAGGCACAACTCCTTCCCTCAGTCAAAATACATCTCCTTCTGTTCCCTCCTTGAGCAAGAGTCCACAAATCAGTATTGTTCTTTACACAACCTGTTTCATCTTATTTCTTCACAGTGTCTACTGCTGCTTAACAATAAAAACAGAAGGAGGATACAAACCGTCAGTAAGGCTGCTTTAGAGTCTGCTTGCTGAGTGTCTTCACTCGATGCTCTTCTACTCTTGCTGTACACTATGAATGAGAGAGATTCATAACTGGACAAGGAACAGCATGTGTCTCTCCTTTCTAACTGAGTGAGCAACTAGGCAGCCTATTGGGGCTCAAAAAAAACATAAACTGATCCACAACTAGAAGTTTCCAGCATAGTCCTGACTAGAACAGTTAGCTTTTTAGGGCACTAGCTATCTATGGCACATGCAAGGCAAAGAATTAAGCTGACATAACTAGAGGAACCACAATGAGACACAGGAACAGATTCAAGTAGCACCAATCGTGAAAATATTTCAAGATGCTTTGAATTCCTGTGTTTGCTTCGTATCCTCTTAGAATACGCATTATTAATATAATTTAGAGATATAATTAGGTCACCTGAAAAGACAACACACTTACACTGTTCTGAATGGACTGCCAGAGGATCAGTGAACCCGCTGCAAGAACTGGATTGTCTTAGACCACAGTCAGTTTGAAGACTCTACAAGAAAAAAAACAACCAAAACATAAATCATTTGTCATCAATATCATTGTTTTCAGCTGGTACTATTTTGGCACACAGTCTACCCAGTCCTCTTTTGTAGGACTATCTAGGATTACTTTTTTCCCCCAAATACCTTGCTGTACTAAAACGTCCAACTTGAGAGCATAATCCAGTTAAAATGCTCTAACAATTTCAGGTTTTAGTATTAAGACTACTGAACCACGTTGAAAGAATTCTTTTAAAGAGAATGTTACAACAGGATAGAACTACAGAAGTGTACATTACGCTGCATCTCCACATGCACCGAAAGTTCAGCTATTTTGTCACACGCCTTTCTTAACTATCAATTCTCATTTATGAACTTGGCTCTGGTAGAAACTGAAGTACAGTTTGAATCTGCTGAAAATAGGAACAAAAACTAGAGAAGTTTTGCCACATAAACCCCTACAGTTTATGAACTGACTTTCCTCACGGACTTTTTCTTAGTAACAATTACATACTATCTGAATATCAACTGAGATGGTGAGCTTTTGACAGCAAAACATTTCCTCCACAAAAAAGGAGAAAGGCAGTTTGATCACAAACTAGAATTACACGTAGGCTGGCCTAGGGCTGGAACATTCCTCTCAACGACCCTATTAATTCCCACGATTACCTGAACAAAATGTAAAAAATCAAGATTTCTGAAGAATGAAAAACTAGATCTTGAAATGCTATGCCCTGCTTTGATTCCAAAATTTGTAACAGCTGGGAAATCGTTACTACTCTTTTTCATCCTTCTCTTTTAAGGAATACAACCCACCCCGCACCTAAACACATACACAGAAGCGTGCCTGTAATGTACGTGTCCAAAATGTGTGTGTATATGTATATTCCTTTGCATTCCCTAAACATAAATACTTCACTGAAATGCAACACAGATCATGCACCCCATTTTGAGGTCTATTATACATGTGTTCAGCACACATCTTCAGCATCTTCCAATCAATGACTGTAGGGCCCACATGACAGGCAAGGATCAAGCCAGTCCCACCAGTTAAGACAGTACAACTGGACTCACTGCCTAAGAACAGTGGCACTATCTGGAAATGCTACTGAAATTTGCATCCCAACAGTACAAAACACTGGAACTATTTAGGCCTATACCAAGGAAACATCCAGCTGGATTTGTACAAAAGTTCAACTATGACTTCCCCCCCGCCGCGTCCCTTTTTCCTTTTTATAAATCTTGACCAGGGTTTACTTACAGATAATGACACAAGAGAATTGAATTCCCTGCCTTTGCTGTCAAGAATACATTTGATATCTGGTGAAAATAAAGCCTTTTATAATTGAAACCTTCTTTACTTACTTGAAGCCTGGTTGTCTCTATGCCCTCCAATATAGCTTTTTTGAAGTCTTCCTGTTGCTCCTAGAAAAAAAAAAAACAAAGCAAACCGTAAACATTATTACCAAAAAACCATGCCAAAAGCACACAAACAAACAGCTTTTTAGTCACACATTGTACTTATCAGAAGGTCCAGCAGGAGCAACTCAGTAGAACACTGACATTGCAAACGGTCTCAATGCAATTCTCGTCAGATTCTCCCCTGAATGGGGGGTAACTGCAAATGGTAACTTGTATTTACTAACTTACCTTAACAGCTATTGTTATATACACACTATAGCATTTGGAAGACAAGTTTGTTACAATTAATCACTTCCCATTTAGTTGGTTTTTTTCTTGTTTGGGTTTTTGTTTTTTTAAGAAAATTGAAAATACAGAATATTTGACACATTTACTAGAAAGTCTTTCTCTTCTCAGAAGCATAATGAATAATTTTTGTCACTTTTTAAAGTCATTTACACTATCAATTTGTTCTATAAAATATCATGCAAATCACTAAAATCTTCTTAAATGCTGACCTTGAAATTTATGAGTGTTAAATATTACATTAAGCGCTAATTACAGTCTACATAATTTTATCTTAACTCACAGCTGCAGTCATCTCAGCTTTCCTAACCTCAGATCTTGTTTCCTATTTCATTAGTATCATATTATGAAACAACGGTACCTGATGCACAGTTAGGGTTGCATGAGTTTCCACTAGACTTTTGTTAAGCCATGAAACTGATACATATTCATTCCAGGCATTTTGATAATTTTGATTATCTTGGCTTTTAGACTTTTTCAAAACATCCCAGGAAGTTACAGCTCAAACAAACAAGCAAACAATCCCCATTAATGTGCTTACCTCAATATCAGCACTTCTTTCTTTAATTTTGCTCGCTGCCTCTTTAAACCGCTGCAACTCCATGCTGTCTCTGTGACCTTTGACACAGTGAATTGAAAAACAGTATTCAAAATCAAAGGTAGCCTCCAATGTTCTGACCATGCCAATAAGTTTGCATCACCATAGCAAAGGGTTACAGGCCGGCTAAGTTCTGTGTGCCTGTTTGCATGAGAGAAGACCTTCCAAACACACAACAGTAAAAATCACCATGACAAAATATTAATATGAAACTATTGCTTTTCCTGCATTAAGGCACAGATTACCACAATTCAAAAAACAAAACTAACATTTTAAAATTTCGCTCAAGCACATGCTCCTCAAATGAAAGGAACAGGCCAGTCTGAATTACAGGACTTTTCTGTACGTAGGACAAATGAAGGAAAAGCAGACAGTTTTCCTGAGGTAGCTTTTACAATATACCCTTCATCCTCCCAGTTACAAGAAACACTTTTCAGAATTTTACCAAGCATGTGGCTATATAATGAATGAAAATCTACTCAGCTTCACAATGGAAAGCTGCACTGCATCATAAGTTCTATAAAATGTGGACAGTAAGAATGAAGAGTATGTTCTAAATGCTAGAGACAACAGAGGAACACACACTAACAATCTGGCTCCAGTGAAATAAGTATAGTTAGTATTCAAAGTTATTAGTGGTGAAGTTCATTTAAAGATTAGTTACACAATCACTGTCCATTATTTCTGTTTAGTCTTGCTTTCTGACTTTAAAAAAAGTTTTCTTTTTTAAAACCATAAGGAAATTACAAACAAATAGCTAGAGAGTGTACAAATGTGCAGATACTCTTCCAACACGCACATCTAAAAATGCTAGTATATGGAGGTAACTTCTTAAACTCCAAGTTTCACAGCAGTAGAATAAACTCATCTAAAGTTTTAAATTTTCACATCCTCAACAAACCTTCGGAAAACACTGAAACATCCGTGAACAATCGAGGCAAGACAAGACCTCCACAGGCAACCTGACAATTCCAGATTGTCATCTGCTATACACTAAGCACACTTACAAGTATTATCTACTTTACAAAAATCAGTTAGTAAACCCACACCTTTGTTTTGCAATGAATCTGCCACTGTTTTACTGTTCAAGTATGCAGATAACTCTAACCAAAAATGTGTGCCTTTAACTGTTAAGCAAAACTTGGGGGGAGGTATAATGCTGTATTTAATAGAATGACTTTGGAAGCTTCCAAAATGACTGCCAAAAGATATGCTATAGCCTCAGCAACAGTGGAAGATCCCAGCTGTAACAGTGTTTAGAAACATAGCATAGGAGGATCCCTCAGCTTGACACAGACACCACAAAGATATTTGTCCAGGATTCCATCAGCCTAAGAAGTCTTCCGTAATTACGTCAAGAAATAGACAATATTTTTAACTTATGCAATGAGAAGGTACGACTTTATAATGAGTCACAAAAAGTTTGTCTACAATGCCCATACTGAGTTGTAGAGCTGCTAATTGCACAAAACTACTGTACTCAACAACTGGCTTATGTTTTTCAGAAAAATATTGTCTATGTGACAGAAATATAAAGAAATGACAAATTAGGTAAAAAAAAAAAAAAAA